>CM040994.1:16483767-16525284 GCA_022985145.1 Pangasius djambal
ATATATATATATATATATATATGTGTGTGTGTGTGTGTGTGTGTGTGTGTGTGTGTGTGTGTAATTTTGTTCCCTCTAGTATAAAAGCAAATAATTTTAACAGAGACAATAGTTACATTTATATTAAAGACCTCTAATAGTGATGACACGTGTACATTTATATAACGCATATTTTCAAAATGAATTGCTTGATTTATGCAGTATAATTGTACAATATGCCTAATTTAGTGTTTTCAAACATTTTACTGTTCAGTAAACTAGATTTAAACAAAATACTGAAGAGACATAAAGCAAATCTCACCTCCAGTATCACATTCAGTACTTCAGTTTTAGAGATTTTGCTTTCTCCAAAGGATCTGATGTTGAAGGAGCATATTTTGAGGCTTAGGGCTCCTCCGAGGCTCAGCAGGAGGAACACGGCTGGCTTCATTACTGCGGGAGAGGACACGGCAAATGAGAAGAACTGAAGCTGAAGTCTCCTCAGTTGTATATGTACTTCCTCAGTGTTACTGCTTCCTCATCTGTACATTGTAAAATCACCACTTTTCATAGTAAAATCCTTTATTCATAGAAACTACTGCGTAAACTACTGCGTAAACTACTGCGTAAACTGCTGTTCATGCAAGGGCCCATATCTGGAGACAAATATAACTCCCGTATCCTGTATGTGTCTGTAAGCAACTCCATATTAGGCAATAAGAAGCATCAATTTGAATGTAAACTCTGTGAGAAGCTGAAGATTGTGAACGAGGACTGTGATGAGCATCGGATTATTTTGCGTTTAGACTAGTCGCAAATATGAAATTGTGTCGTGCATTATAAATGCGATTAGCAATGTAATCGTCGACAGGGTGGAAGTTATGCCACTTGTAACAGAAGCATAGTAATAAACATACGCACATGACTTCATCAACACTCAACTTGAGTAAATCAAATTTCTGTCTGCATCTTAGACTGTAAAAGACATAAATAATACATGTATAAAACTCATTACTGAAACATGAAGGTTACTGAACAATAAACGTGGTGCTAGAGCAAAAAAACTGTAAATAATTGATGTATGATTCTGTTCTAATGTACTAGATTTTGTCATCCACAGCATTAAATATTCCTGCGTTACATGACAAAGCATATTTAGGATGACAGAACATACACAATACTGCCAAAAGTATGTGGACTAATCATACCCCTGTGCTTGAGAACATCACACTGTTCTGGGAAGGCTTTCCCCTAGAGTTTGGAGTGTATCTGTGGGGGTTTGTGCTCATTCAGCTACAAGTGCATTAGTAAGGTCCGGTATTGATGTATGGAGAGGAGGTCTGGGGTGCAGTCGGTGTTCCAGTTCATTCCAAAGGTGTTCAGTGGCGTTGAGGTCAGGGCTCTGTGCAGGACACTCGAGTTCTTCCACTCCAAACTTAACACACCATGTCTTCATGGAGCTCGCTTTGTGTACAGGGACATTGTCATGCTGGAGCAGGTTTGGGCCTCTTAGTTCCAGTGAAGGGAATTTGTAATGCTACAGTCTACAAAGACGTTCTATACAACTGTGTGCTTCAAACTTTGTGTGTTTATGGAATATGCTTGTGGAAGGTCCACATATGGGTGTGAAGGTCAGATGTCCACAAAATATTTAGCCATATACTATAGTAGTGTATTACATTGTTTACTGCATTGTCTACATTTACAAACAGTTCATATATCAAAGCCTTTGAATAAGATAAGATAAGATAAGATAAGATAAGATAAGATAAGATAAACTTTATTAATCCCCGAAGGGAAATTCAGGGTGTCTGAAAGGTCAGGAACCAATGAAGTACCAAGAAGCACTATTTCTACCCTGTCATCCAATGTGCATGCCATTTTTCATCTGTAAGAATAAAATAAATATAAAAATAAGTGTAAATTCACATATTTACAATATATTTTGAACCAGTTTATTTCTGTAAAGCTTCTTTGTGACAATGTCCATTGTTAAATGCGCTATACAAATAAAATTGAATTGAATTTAATTAAATTACGTAAATAATTAATAAATACAAAATCACATATATGTAGTTTATCTCGCTTTGGTTCCTGACTTTTTGGACACACTATAGAATAGTAATATAATATAAAACATGATGAGGAGTGCTATTACAGGAAAATAATCAAGGACGAGGTGGTGTGATGTGGCCCGACACAAAAGTGGAGTTACTTTCTAGTTATTTTCCAACAACTGCACATCCTGAGGTGTTTTATTCGTCTTACACCACAAGAAGTTGCCAAAGGTGGCCAATTTTTATTTATTAAACAATGACGTTTTACATTTCAAGTTAGTTCCTGTTCTCAGTGACATTATAACAGCAGTAAACACTAGTTCCCTCACCAGCATCTCTTTTTTCCTCATTAGAAGTTAATAAGCCAGAAATGCAGCTTGTCATGTTACTGGGAAACAGGATCATTCGAGGTCTTCCAAACTTTCTGAGCTCTTTACTCGTAAACCCACAGCCCACGCTGTGCACCTGCTACGCATTAGTGTCGGCGTCAAAGTGACGTCAGCACTTCCCCTTTAAAGTTCAGAGCGGCGCGGCAGTCGCGCGAGGCGCAGGAATCCTCGCTCGTGCGTCCAACTGTGTGTTGCCAGATTGATCTAAAAACCCGCGCTGTTTCCATCACTCTTATGTAACAGATTGCATCGATATAGCTCATACTCTGTATAAGCATCATGTGAAAATAAAACCACATTCACTACAAGTTAAAAAGAAACCACACAAATCATGTGAAAGAAAATCACGTGAAAATAAATTCATCATGTGGAAAAAATAATCACGTGAAAAACAAACTAAAAAAAAAAACCCACGTGAAAAATTAACTGTGTGAAAAAAAATAAATAAAAATGTGATAATAAAAACACATGCACTACATGTGGAAAAATACAAACATGCACTAGATATAAAAATGTTACATGGCAAAAAAATAACATGAAAATAAATGAATCATGTATAAATATTAATTGTGAAGATAATCATAATAAAGTCAAGTGAAAATAAAAACACATGCAGTACATGCGAAAAAGGGGAAATAAATTAATTGTGTGTAAAAATCACATGTGAAAAGTGAAACATGAAATAAGTGGAAGAAAAAATTAAATGTAAAATGAAAGCAAATAAACAAAAATCATTTGGAAAAAAAATCACATGAAAATAAATGGAACGTTTGTAAAAAAAAAAAAAAAGTGAAAATAAATAACTCATGAAAAAGTCACGTGTGAAAATGAAAACACATGCATTACATGTGGAACAAAAAACTGTGAAAACAAGTCCATCCATCCATCCATCCATCTTCTGTACTGCTTATCCTACACAGGAGGATAAGCGGGGAGCCTGGAGCGTATCCCAGGGCACTTGGGGCACAAGGCAGGGGACACCCTGGAACGGGGTCCCGGCCCATCACAGGGCACAATCACACACACACACACACTACATACAATTTAGAGAATCCAATCTGCCTACAATGCATGTCTTTGGACTGGGGAGGAAACCGGAGTACCCGGAGGAAACCCTCAAAGCACAGGGAGGACATGCAAGCTCCGTGCACACAGGGTGGAGGTGGGGATCGAACCCACAACCCTTCAATCACACAAAAACTCCTATGTGAAAATAGTCATGTGTAAAGATCATATGTGAAAATAAATGAATCATGGGAGAAAAACACTGTAAAACTATAACATATGAAGTGTCTAAGAACCACATGTGTAAAGTTTAGATCTGAACATCACATTATTAGTATTAGCATGAATTTGCTGGAAATGGAAATGGACGTTTTAAATCAACCTGGCAACCTGGTATCGTCTGACAATCTAAGCTCTTGTAAGACAGAAGCTGAAGTGTGTGCGCGCGCGTGTGTGCGTGCGTGAGAGAGAGATAGAGAGGAGGAATGCCCAGCTTCTGAAGAGAAACCCTGTCACACCTGGGAGACAGCTGAAGGTAGACTTTGTTTAAGGTATTATATGTTATAATAAATATAAAACCACAGAAGAAGCGCGTTTGGTTCTAAAAGAAACAGAGCTCGCGTTTGTGTTTATTCCTGTGTATGCTGCACCGAACTGCGCTCGTGCGGAGGATAATCACTCACACACCCCAGGCACTGATACTTACCTGAGTGTGGTGTAGTCCTAACGCTAACACTGCACTGCGGGGTCTCTTTCTTTTCTTTTCTTTTCATTTCATTTCACGGTTGTGTCATCGAGACGGTAAAATTGCGCGTGCACACGCATACAGGGGGCTGCTGCAGTCACGTGACCTGCTTGGACTTTGCTTTCTGTTCATGTCTTAATCTGCACGTTTGCACTCATCAACCTCAGCAAGCTAGTGTGGTAATGGTTGTGCATTAATCTGCCCCCCTGATGCCCCATCTGTCCTGCTCTAACAGACTGAAAAGTGCCCCAGATTGCAGCTGTAACAGATGTGAACTGATGCTGATGTTAGTCTGGGTGTCATAGGATCCTGTTTGTATATAGAGACATCATGCCTTCTGCATTAGTCTACCAGGACTACCAGGATAAAGTGCTTACTGAAATGAATGCATAAATGAATATAATATTATGTAATATCTATATTATCATCTACTGTAAAATCTCAGAAATTTATTAGTATATCTTGTTGAAAAATGTGTTGAGCCATCTTAACATTAAAGTTAAGGTGTGTTACAACTTTATTACAGTTCTGCAAAGACATGTTGTAGAACATTTCATTATTTTCTTTATTATATATATTTTATAGGTTTTTCAAAGAGCAGTCTGAATAGAAATGCTTGCATATTTTAAAAGTACTTTTTTTTCCTGTACAGTGATTACAGATTACGCTGTTATCTGATTATATTGTATGATGTACAGCAGTATTCAACATGCACAATATTGTAATCACAGACAGAACAGAAAATCATCGCTGTACCAGTGTTTCATTTGGCAGGAGGCTGCCTGGGTTTGGCAGGATTCTTCTCACAGTGGTCTTTCGAGATAAAGATTGTCGACTTTGGAAGACAGCTATCTTCTATATTTCTTTATTTTCCTTGTTCTGAGAGAATGTAATCCTATAATTCTGTAAACCTGATGAGAGTACCAAGAAATTATTGGCTAGTGATAAACTGTGGAAAAGACAGTGCTGTGAAATTCAGCGCAGGTGCCATTTTATGAAACCGTGGCATGCACAAATGCTTGTACTGCTCCTTTTTCTTTTACAGCTGAACTGCGGTGATGGATCTAAACGTGTTGAACATGTTCGTCATCGCTGGAGGCACTCTTGCAATCCCCATTTTAGCTTTTGTGGCTTCTTTTCTGCTTTGGCCTGCAGCACTTATCAAGATTTATTACTGGTGAGTGTGATGGAGAGTCCTCCATCTCTTTTTCACTTAAAAGTTATAGTTTGTAGTTCACTTAGGCCCACTGAATGATTTTCTTCTCGATAAAATTGCATTGTACCGCAGCACCGTTAGATTCTGATTAGTCAGGAGGTGTTGATTAATTTTCTATAACAACGGCTCTGACCATAGTTCCGGCTGCAAGACAAATCACAGGCTTATATTAATGTGTCATTGTTTCTGTAGTAACAACTAATTCACATTTATTTAGCATGTGTGGAATGAGTCTCTAGTGTCAGTGCTAGAGAACAAAAGAGGTAAATGACTGTTTGTAGCTGTTTCTTGGACATTCAGAAGCATTAAATGTAACCATCGACATTCCTTAATAAATAAAGAAAAGTTGGTGTGTTATAAAACACTATGGAAAAAGTGCTGTTAAAAGTAAAAAAAAGTAAAAAAAAAAAAAAAAAAAAAGGGTAAAAATAACTCCACTCTGCACTGAGCAGGGTCACGCCACCCGTCACTGACTGCTTTCCCATAACAGCACACTCCCAAGTGTTACACACTGCACAAGAGCAGCGGTAATATTTTGAAGCTTTCTGCCACTTATAATCTCACTGTACATAACATTCTTAAATTCCTTCTGTATTCTGTATAAACTACGAGTGAACTCAGTGTTTGTCATGTGCCCTTTGCTCTTCATCCCGCAGACTTGTGCTTGTCATCTCTGTCTAGTCTTTACCTCTTGTTATTGTGACATTCGAAAATTCACGGCCATGCTGCAGTCTAAATCTAACGTCTTCTACAGACTGTAGAATGCTGGGAGAACCTTTTATTTCATTTCACTCTCTTATCTTTTGATAAAGATCAGGGAAGGTACCTTTAACACTGCTTATCTTTGGCCTCATGGAACAGAAGTGGGTGAAAGGTGATACAGTCAATGGTGACAGATTCCTGTGTGGGATAAGAGAATTTTATGGAATAAGTATTTTTAAGGGTGAAGTATGTATGTACATATGCATGTATGTATATATATATATATATATATATATATATATATATATATATATATATATATATATATATATATACAATGTGTGTGTGTGTGTTAACAGGTTGCATGTACTGCATGTATATTTCACTGACCCCCTCATACAGTTTTAATTTATGAAATATTTAAATATGAGGCATGTTTTCAAATGCGTACCATAACATTCTGTCTATTTATTGGAGTGCTAGTATATTCTCGAACTTTCCAGTGACAGAGCAGGTACAATTTGACATTATTTACAGCCCAAATTTAGTTATTGAGATTTGACACATTTAATTAGTAAAGCAGGCTAATAACTCAATAATAAATATAATAGGTTTTATAATGGTGGCTTGTGATTTCCACCACTGTAACAAGACCCCCTCAGTACGCTTCATGGACCCAAGGACTACTGCTGTATAATAGTAATGCACATAAGGTCAAGCACTTGCTTAAAAAAAAAAAAATGCATTCCTGATTTAAAAGTACAATAATTTTGTAACTGGCAAACTAGGTTAAGCTAACTGTAGAATTGCAAATAGATACAAATCTCCATATTAAAATGGTTTTATTTTCTTTTAAATAAGAATGGCTTTTTTAGTTCACTGTTTAAAAGTCTTTTTTAAATAACAATTTAAACTGAAGCCAACTGCTGCTTTGGGTTAATAAATGTACCCAAAAGTGAACAGTTACAATTTTGTTAAACTGGTACTGAAATTTAATTTATTTACCAGGAGTAATGTTCCTGTCCCTGGGGTCCCTGGAGGATTAGTGGTTAGGCCACAGCGCTCTCACCACTGTAGCCCGGGTTTGATCCCTGGCCAGGGCTCCATCCCCAGCTACGGTGCTCTCAGTGACGGTCCCAAGCCCGGATAAAATTGGGGAGGGTTGCATCAGGAAGGGCATCCGACATTAAAAACTGTGCCAAACGATCACCAATGATCCACTACTTCGCAGAACTACTACTATTAGAACTAAAACTTTGTGGATTTTATTTGTCCTCTGATATGTAAATATGAACAATATTCCAATAGTAAAATCACTGATCAGCTCATGCTAAAGGAGGCCCACATGGCAGGCTATTTTAAGGACATGGTAAAGTCCCTGTGGATTTGGTTAAATATTTCAGCTGAATGTTGTGTAATCTGCACAGGGGATGGCGTAATTACACAGAAGCCTTGCAAGTCACCACAACCCTGTCAGGGCTGATGCACAGCTACAAGGACATTCAGCTCCTGGAACCATTTCAGTCATAAATTAGGACACCTCTCTTATTCTAACCTGACCTCTTTCTATTTATTAATGTAAGGTAAATAAACCACAGGACTTTTATTTCTGGTGCACTTTTACTTACAGAAGGAGCAGAGTGATGAGATTATTTTGACTCCTTTTACTGCAGCATTTTTGTGCGTGAGCGTTTTTTTCGCACTACAAAGCAGTTTCGTGCCTTGAAGCAGATGCAGCAAAGCGACGTGCATGTTATAATTTTGGCATAATGTTTTCTGCCTATTTGTAGAATGCATAAATACAAATATCTATACGTACTGATACATAAAGTGTAATCCTGCTCTTCAACCGTTATCCTGCTCAGCATCAAACTGAAGAATATTTACATTTTTGTTTCATAAGTACAGACATTATAAATGCATCCAGAGAGGTTTAATAGTGCTTTTTTTAAGGTCTAATTATCTTGATTTAAAGGTAAAACATCCTCTTGGTCATCTAGCTTTAGGTATAGAAGTTATACCTAAGAAGCTATGGCTGAGAGATGTGCAGCAGTGAAGATGAAACATTGTCTATATGCAAGTTGTTATTAGATGTTAGATTTGATTTTATTTGCCTATTATTTGTCATTTCTTGATCTCAAGAATTGTGTTTTGAATAAAGGTTCATTATTCATTAATATTAATGTAACGTGAATAGATTTCTCTAAGGAGAAATCAACACAATACTTATGTGTAATAAGAATTTCTACAACTAATCCTAAATCTAAACTTAACATCAGTAACAACAAAGAGATGTTTTTACTCTTTCACTTTTTTCACTTTTTTTGCTGGTCCAGACAAACTAGGTTACTCTTGTTCTTTTTTGTCCTGAGAATGAAAAAACACAAATCAGGTGCATCGGGTAGCATCGCTGCCTTACAGCTTCATGGTCCCTGGTTCGATCCTGAGCTTGGGTTACTGTCTGTGGGGACTTGTGCATTTTCAAGACCACTTGTATGGTCTCCTCCAGGTTTATCCCACCTCCCAAAAACATGTCAGTAGGTGGACTGGTTACTCTAAATTATGCCTTGGTGTGAGTGTGATGCCCTGTGATGGACTGGTGTCTCATCCAGGGTGTATTTCTTCATAAAGTCCAGTGTTCCCAGGATAGGCTCCAGATCCACTGCAGCCCTGACCAGGATAAGCAGAATTACTTACTGAAGATGAAAGAATGAATGGAAAAAAACCCCCACACATTCACATCTAGGGACATTCCAGCATGTTTTGGAAGGATCAAACCCTGAACTCTAAAGCTGGGATGCACCAAAACCTGTCCAACATGTACACTATATGGCCAAATGTATGTGGACACCTAATTATCACAATCAAATGTGCTTGTTGAACATCTCATTCCAGAGTTTGTCCCCCCATTACTGCTATAACAGCCTCCACTCTTTTAATAGAGGCTATATAAGTCTTTCCACTAGATTTTGGAGCGTGGCTGTGGGGATTTGTGATCATTCAGCCACAAGAGCATTAGTGAGGTCAGGCACTGATGTCAGGCGAGGAGACCTGGTGTGCAGTCGGCGTTCCAGTTCATCCCGAAGGTGTTCAGTGGGGTTGAGGTCACTGCTCTGTGCAGGCAACTCGAGTTCTTCCACTCCAACCTTGGCAAACCAAGTCTTCATGGAACTCGCTTTGTGCACAGGGGATATTGTCATGAGTGAACAGGTTTGGGCTAGGCTGCTTAGATCCAGTGAAGGGAGAAGTCTTAAAGCTACAGCATAGAAACACATCCTATACAATTGTGTGTTTCCAGGTTTGTGGCAACAATTTGGGGGAGGATCACACATGGGTTTGATGGTCAGGTGCCTGCATACTTTTGGCCATATCATGTATTTACAAAAAAAATCTTCTTTTTTGGCTTAACAAAAATGTAATGTTGTTTCTATTTGACAGGTATTGGAGGAGGAGACTGGGGCTGCAGGTGGATTATGCAGAGCATGATGGATATCGCTTCTGTTATACACACCGTGGGAAGCCTGGGAGTCGGCCTTCTATACTCATGCTTCATGGCTTTTCTGCTCACAAAGACATGTGGCTGGGTGTGGTGAAGGTTTGGGCTTCAACTCATCCTACTTAAACAAGTCTGTTTGTACTTTACAGTGTTTGATGGGATAATGCAGACACGTGATTATGCAGATGATGTTTATTTTCAATTGCGCAGTGAAAAAAAGAGATTTGTTGACAAGACACATTTTAAATTTTCAGTTCTTTCCAACCAATGTGCATCTGGTGTGTGTTGACATGCCTGGCCACGAGGGCACTACACGCACTAGTGCGGTGGACTACTCCATTGAGGGCCAGGTCAAAAGGATACATCAGGTATTGTTTATTATCATGTCTGAATGTCCATATACTCACGATTTCTCATTTTTTATCTTCATAAGCACAGATCAAATTCCATATGAGTGTGTGGAAATATCTATTAGAGCCAGAAAAGATAATTGATTCTTGGATGCACTGTGATTCTCTCTTGAAAGATTCTGCATCAATGCACATCATAACCAGCACGTCAGGCTTTAAACGTTTACATCGAACCACAACAATACCACACATTTCTAATGAAAGATAAACTCTACATTATGCCTTATGCTTTCCATGATGGATTGGATGTGATATTATATATTAAAATCATTGAAAAGAAATAATGTAGACTACAGAAAACAAAAACCCACAAGAATCATCACATCCTGGATCGAGTAAGGAATAAAACACTTTGGCTATGCTATTATAGCATATAAAATATTGTAACTGGTGCCAAATTGGTGTGCTATAAGAGTTGAGATGTGCTGTTATTGGAAAAGAATCAACTTTCACACAGTAACAGGAATTTTCGCTTTGTGTCAGGCCTCATCACACTATTCCATCATTGCTTATTTTCATAGATTAAGTCATGTCATAATTCATAATTTCATACATAAGTCATCAATAAGTAATGAAATACAGTGAGTGAGTTTCATACAGTGAGTCAAATGAAAACCCTAATTTTTTAAAAAAAATTATTTTGCAGTGTTTATTGCAAATTGGTATAATTTTTAAAATCTTGTAAATTTAATGTTAAACATGACTTATAATCTGTTTTTCTAATTTCACACTTTTACGCTTTTCCTTTTACTCACTCTCATATGAAATGAACCAAATTTTGGGATAGTGTGATTTAATCAATAATGGAATATTGGCTCCAACGATCCGTAAATGGTTTTCATTTTTCAGTACTACATTTAGTCTACATTTAGTTACATCTAAGTTGCTGCTTGTTATATGCTGCTAAAAATTCAAACTCCTTCACTGATCTTCAGTTTTTGTTATGCTGGTCAGTGTGGCAGTGGATCATGGGAACACTGGGCGTGGGACGGGAATGCGTCAGTCCATCATAGGGCGCTCTTAGCTATACTGCTGTACTTATTTTAACCAGATAAGTGTGTAATCACCGAGCATTTTTTACTGGAATGTTAATATTAGCCACTGCGGTTGTATCAGACAGAAACCACTGTGTAATTTTAGTGTCTTGCTTTTAGCTCCTACTGAGTGCTCACACTAATACGCCTCTCCAAAATCATGTGCCTAAAATAGATGCCCTTGTTGAGGCCTGAGGCTTTTTTTTTTCATCACTGTGTCTGTGTCCTTGTGTTACACACAAACTCTGTGATGTCTGTCTCTTTCCACACTGCGGAAGCCTGTGTATGAGGAAGAGAAACTTCAACTACCCGATTTAAATTTATGTATGAGTCTCACTTGTCCTGAATATTAAGATTGCCTGATGCAGCGTTAATAATAAAATTAACTTTTAATTTCTGTGAATTTTTTTCATCCCCAAATCTGATATTTTAACATGTAAACCTGTAGATTGTGTGCAGTTGAAATCTGAAATGTTTTACAATGCAGAATGAGCCTGACCTTTATTCCTAGCAGTAATCTGCTTGCAACATCAGCTTTATTGTATTTGCTTTGCTTTATTGTATTGTATTTGCTTGCATTTCTTACATTTTGCTCACTCTGCAGTTTGTAGAAAGCATCCAACTGAATAAGAAGCCTTTTCACCTGGTGGGCACATCCATGGGTGGTTGTGTAGCTGGGGTTTATGCTGCTCGCTATCCCTCAGATCTCTCCAGTCTCACACTGATCTGTCCTGCTGGTTAGTATCACCTGATACCGATGCTGATCTGATGCTAATGTATCCATTTACTCAGTTATGTAAAACACAGACATGATGGCAGCGTGTTGGAAGACTCTCTGTGTTGTGCTGGTTACCATTCAGCTCAATTTTATTTGTATACTGCTATTAACAATAGACATTATCACAAAGCAGCGTTACAGAAATCCGGATGTAGACTTAGATCCCTAATGAACAACCTAGAAGAGACAATGACAAGGAACATCTCACTGAGACGACATGAGGAAGAAACATTAAGAGGAATCAGACTCAAAAGGGAACCTATTCTGGGTGTATAAACATTACAGTATACAGGTGTAGAAGAGAAAAGGAAAACAGTACTAAGTGTGTTGAACTGGCTGATATGTCAGATTTGATCTGATACCAGTCCAGGTTTTTCAGGGAGATATTGGTTCGATACAGATAGCCAGTGTTGGATTGATGCACCCCTAGGCATTTGTGTTACTAAGGCTGACTGGATTATTATAAGAGCATTTAAGGCCACAGAAATCTGCCTCTTTTCGTCATGTAGGTCTGAAATACCCCAAGGAGAGTGAATTTGTGAGTCGTCTGAGAGACTTGGAGAACAGCAAGGATGTCCAAAGTATCCCTCTCATCCCGTCGACTCCAGAGGAGATGGAGGACATGCTGAAACTGTGCTCTTTTGTGCGCTTTAAGATTCCTCATCAGGTATATACATCTCCATTTTACAGCTTATTTGAGGAATTCCCCTTTAAAGCTTATTTTATCTTGCTCAAACAAGGGTTCTTCTTCAGAACCATCTTGTTGCAATGATCAACAATCCTAGGATCTCCTGACTAATTGACTGACTTTATGCAGCTGTGTCATCCTCACTTCACGTAACAGGCCACATTACACTAAGTCCACTGTCAAGTCAGGGCAAAAGAAAAAAACAGTTTAGTAGACCAATAACACATCAAAAAATTCCTCTTAAATGTTTGAATTTATCTGCATTTATCTGAAAGTTGCTTTCTGAATGCATAAACCAACTGGACATATAATACCTACAGAACACATGAACAGACCTCAATTCAATAACAAAAACTTGAAATGACATTATATGTCATGAATCTACAGGAAGTAGGCCATAATACTGATGAGTAACACAAAATAATTGTGTGCAAGTAATTATCCTGTTACTGTGAAACTCCTACAAAGTAGGTTTGGAAAGAGACATGTTCACAGCATCATTTTTTTTTTTTAAACTTAGTAATGAAATTAAGAGCTCTAGTTTGCCCCCTAGTGGAATAATGGAGACTAGCCCTTTTTAAACTTTCAGTCCAATTGTAGTCCACAAGACAGTTTTAATTTACAGCACAGATGAGAAATGCATTTGGTGGCCCATATCACAAGCTTTATCATGTTTGCAGGCCATACGTTTGATTAAAGTTCTGAACTATTGACTGGAAAGGTGCGAGTTCAGATTGATCAACTTTATGCTAGGATAGTTTTCTGCTTCTTCTGTAAGGCCTTTTTGGATAAAAAATGAATAAATGCAATGAACATCTCTTGAGAGCAACACAATTTTCTAGAGTAATAATGTTTAGCTATCTCGTGGTCTAGGTCTTCTGCTTCAGCTGTGACAGTTCATAGGCTTAAACGTAGAACTGAGTAGATTGGGGTCTTTCACTTTCCCTTAAAGTTAATGTTTCACTTTTCTGAAGTATTGCATCATTACTTTTTTTTAAACACTGTTAACACTGTTAGTAGTGACATGATAAATTATAATCTAATAATGTTTCACTTTCCATCTCTTTCATGTTAATTCATTTATTTTTGTAAATGTTAAATGATTAAAATAATTATTGGGATACATAAATTGTGTAAGTTATATATTATATGATCATGATCATCTTTTTTTAATATATCTCCCACCCTTAACACAAGCCCAACAGTGTCCTATTCGGTGTAGCCATTTTTAACATTTATTTTATTTTATTATTACTTTTTTTTTTTTTATAAAGAAGACCAGATAAAGATTCAATATGAAAGGAAGTTACTATTACATTGGAGCACAGCATAGTGTTATTGATGTCATTAAAAAAAAAAAAAAAAAAAAAAAAATATATATATATATATATATATATATATATATATATATATATATATATATATTTAGCCAGTGTGAAGCATTGCATCCTTATGGCTTATTTTTAGTATTTTCCTAATGCCCTACTCTTTTTTTTTTTTATAGATCCTTCAGGGATTGGTCAAAGTCCGTATTCCGCACAACAACTTCTACCGTGAGGGTTAGTTGCATGCACTGAGCTTTTGTACATGTCTCCTGTGTGCCTGCTTTAAGTTGACATGTGGCTAGAAATCTTCTCATTTTGTTTCAGTGTTCATGGAGTTAGTAAGAGAAAAATCGAGACACTGCCTACATGAGAACATGCATCTCATTTCAACACCACTTCAAGTCATTTGGGGGAAGCAGGATCAGGTAGGATTAGATCACAATGTCTCAGCATCATGAACATCATGAAACAAACTTAAAGCAATAAACTTGAGTTGATTAGAGAAGACATTATGTGTGTTGCAGTCTGGGAAAATTCTCTTATACACAGTCAGGTCCATTAACATGTGGCCAGTTAGAAGGAACTGTTATTTTATCTGTCTCCAATATACGACAGTATATTGAATTTGAAATTGAAAAATGATGAATATGCCCTTAAAGTGCACACGTAATATTTACTATTTGGTTGCAAGTCCTTTGCAGTCGATTACTGCCTGAAGTCTGGAACCCATCACCAGACACTGGGTTTCTGCCCTGGTGATGCGTTGCCAGGTCTTTACTTCAGCTGTCTTCAATTCCTGCTTGTCCTTGGAGTGTTTTATCTTCAGCAAGTTAAATGCTGCCCAGTTGGATTCAGGTCAGGTGATTGGCTTGGACTTTGCAGAACATTCCACAAAAAATCTTTGGCTGCTTTTGAAGTATGCTTTGAGTATCTATCTGCAGTGTGAAGCACGGTCCAATGAGTTCTGAAGCATTTGGCTGAATCTGAGCAGATAATATAGCCCTATACACTTCAGAATTCATCCTGCTGCGTTTCTCAACAATCACATGATCAATAAATACATGGGAACCAGATCCATTGGCAGCCACAATGGTGGTGTGCTTCAGATCATGATCAGTTCCTTCCCTTTTCCATAGTCTTCTCTTCCCCTCATTCTGGTACAAGTTGAATTTTGTCTTATCTGTCCATAAGATATTGTTCCAGAACTGTACTGACTCTTTTTTTTTTTTGGCAAACTCTAATCTGGTCTTCCCATTTTTGAGTTTTATATCAAAATCTTGTATATCTCATGATAAACTTCTCTTGATTGTTGACTTTGGCACAGATATGCCTACCTACTTCTTCCATCTACCACAGTTTTGTTCCATGGTCTTCCAGATGATTTGGTGTTCCTGATCTCACCATTGTATTCTTTCTTTTTATGAATGTACCAAATAGTTGGTTTGTCCACACCTAATTTATCTCTCTGATGGGGTTTGTTTTGAATTTTCAGCCTAATGATGGCTTGCTTCACTGGACTTTATATTGAGAGTTAACAGCAAGATTCCAAATACAAAGGCAACATTTGCAATCACCTCTAGACATTTATCTGCTAACCTGTGAATGTTAATACAGTTATCAAAGCTGAAAGTGTGCACTTTTGAGCTTGTATACATTATTTAATTTCAACTCCAATATACTGTTGTAGACCGCTAAAATAAGAATAACTTTGGTGGTGTCCAAATATTTATGAACCTGACTGTATGATTAGCTTGTGAGCAGTCTTTGAGAAGCCAGTCAAGAGCACATGTTTCCCCAGAGCAAAGGTACAGTATTTGTGTTAGATTGGTTTCTTTGCACTACATTTTGTTGAATTTGATACATGCTATACCCTCATTACATTTTGAACTTCCTGGAGTTCTATTTATTTGTAAATACATGGTAAAATACATACAAATGTAGAGGTACATTTTCCTTTTTCCACCAGTGAAAAAATAAGGGGTGTGTAAACTTTTGTACCCAGGCCACATCATTCTTGTACATGCCTGTTTTAACAAAGTGTTTTGGTACGATATATTGTTATCATATGCCTGTGTGGATGTACTGTGTGCAGGTGCTGGATGTATCCGGTGCATCCGTGTTGGCTGATACTTTGCCCGGATGCCAGGTCGATCTGTTAGACAACTGTGGCCATTCTGTGGTGATGGAGCGTCCGCGGAAAGCTGCTCATCTCGTCATGGACTTCATCACGCGTCAGCAGAATTCAGGCAGCGGTAGCAGCAAAAAGTTCTCTTGAAACTATACAGTTCACGACAAGATTATAGAATTTGTAAGAAATTTGTATGTATTTTTCTAGTGAACCCTCAGGGACAGATCACCAGGGTTAAATTCCCTCTTATAGTGTTTAAGATTTAGCAGAATTAGAATCAGAAACACTGTTGATTTTACTATGAACTGGAAAAATAACAGGCAATAACGTTGTAATGACAGTGTTGGGTTTTACCAATTCAGAAAATGCCCACAAAAAAAAAAAAAAAAAATCTATGATTACTTTTTGGAAGAAAGGTCCTTCATTCTTTTAGGTAATAGTGAAACACTGCATGTGTACGCTGTGCTGCAAAGCAGTTTTTAAAGCCTTCATTGTTTGAAACAGCATAGTCTTTTAATCTGTTTGGAATTCCTTGTGTGATAAAATCCACATTTTTTTTAAGCTAACACAAGTGCGGAAATGTTAATGATGTTTTATTAATTTCCATGTGAGATGCACTGCACTCTTACACAACATTGTTCTGAATATTTAGTAAAAGCACTGAAGCCATAACCCTAAACCTAGACACATTTCTAATACAAAAAACTTTTTTTTTTTTTTTTAACCAGTCATTTATATTGATTAGCCAGTTTACTAAGTACCCAGATTCAGTAACTGTTTAAACACCTACCATTGAAATGTACCATAAATGTAATGTAAATTATAAATTTAATGTGCAGCTACTAGGTATGTGTACTTAGTAAACACCCTGATTATTTTCCTAGAGCAGCACTGTTCTTATACCACAGCAAATTTGGCAATTACTACATTACATTTTTATTTATTAAAGAATGACACGTACAATACATGCTGGATGCAACCTGGGCCAGATAACCTGAGGTCAAGATCAAACTGGGCAGTTTTGCTTCTTAAATGCACAGCACCTACAGCACGAGTCAAAGCAGTAACATCATATCAACTCAGAGAGGGGGTTTGGGGAGAGGGATTTATAGTTGCACCCACAGCAGGCTTATAGTGAGCCTGTATACGGTTCTACACACAGAATGCTTCCTCATGAAGGTTAAGCATCCTTAAAACAGAGCTCTGGCTGCCGTCTGCACCGGTGGCTCAGTGGGCAGGTAAGCACGTGTCTCAGCCTGATGATTACTGTTCAAGGCTGGGTTCAGATGGGCCTTCAACAACTTAAAAACAATTATTATTATTATTTTTTTTTTTTATGAGCACACATCTTTGTCAGTAATGGAAGTGGAGAATCAATCCCTCATTGGGGTTGAGGTCTGACCTGGTATTATGACGAATGCAGGGTTGAAGGATCACGCCAATGCCTTTTATTTTGGACTTTTGCCTTTTGAAACTCACAGCAGCATTTGCAACCTTAACTTTCCACTAATCACTGTAAAGGTGAATAAAGATTTAAGATTTATATTAGACCTTAACCTTTAGTTATTTTGTCTGAATAAATGTTTTAATTGAACATCTTGAGTATTTCCATGATTATATGAATTACACATTTAGTCAAGTTAGTCACATAAGCTTTCATAAGTCACATAAGTTTAATCCTACTCATTCTGATCATGCTTTTTTCACCTGCATTGTGGCCAAGAAGATATTTAAGGACTCCATTACAACTTTGAAAAGTGAATATGCCAACATTGCTCACAAGAAAATCCTAAGAATTTTTTATTTATTTATTTTTGCAAAACCCCTACCACATGTCAGTGGACAGCATAAATGATAAAGGATATATTGGTTCAACTGATATTGAATTGCAATCTGTAGAAATCTCTAAAGAATTTATAAACAACCATGAGTGTGTAAGCCTACTTACGTATATAAGCTTTTACTTTATATAATTAAGTTGCAAAATTAACACAAGTGCATGTCCACGTGCAAATCTACACCACAACTGTACTGAAATAAATTACTAACTAAATATATTACTAAATATTTTATAACTGTTGATTATCTTTTCACTTTCATTACTTACATGCTAGGAAAACAAATCAGTTGACTTGTCTTCCCAAGTAGGAACACAAAATACCTAATAATTAACAAAATTTAAATGATTCAGAATAGACTATATACTGAAAGATATAAAATGGTGATGCACAATCTACTCTGCACTTTGTCCACACAAATGAGCTATAATTTTATTAAAAAAAACAAAAAGGACATTCTACCTTTTTGCTTATGGCTGACTGATTTCAATTTCCCCTACTCAGATCCAGCCAGAGTCTGTATTTTGGTAGCGCACGGACTCACTGGTCATGTGATATTTTTGAGTTGCATGGATCAACACTGTATTGGGTCTGAAGAATTTTAAACCACTGGATTTTCACCATGCTATTTGTGTCATGATGGTTGCAGATAACCTTGGATTTCTATCGGCGCGCAAAACCGAGGCTCATGAATTCACTGGTCAAAGTTCATGTGGATGAAGTCAACATGCTGCGAAGGACACGACTCTTTCACGACCCACGTCCTTTCCCCTTAGGGGATGGATGGGTCAAGTGCTACTATATCTGAGAAAGCAGGAAAGCATAGTTTTCAAGTATTACTGCTATAGCAAGGGGTCAAAAATCATTAATGCTACGGTGAAACCATAAACATTGGCACCTCTCCAAACTTCTCCACACATTCTTGTCAAGGCCAAGGTTGTTGAATCTCAATTGTTGGAGACAGGAGCAAGATACATCATCTACTGTATAAAGCAATTAATTCATTTTGATATGACAAATATAAATATAGGCATGATAAGCATGTTCAAGTGATACAGGCATAAGATATTTGATAAAATACTTACATGCATGCACACACACAAACCCAAGGAATTATGACCTAATTTTAACCTAATATGAATATAAATATTAGCCTAATATCAATAGACTACACCCATTTCTGTGTTGATTTTGATGCGTTTTGGATGTGAATATTAATGTCTAAAATAAATATTTTTAGAGATTCTTCTCATATCAACTTTGTCTGAGAAGAGGGTTGATAAACTTAGACACCACCCTCTGTACCTACTATAAATAGCAGAGTACTCAGCTTATGCTTTATGCATAAAGCCTGCATTTAACAGGAAGCATCTTTAACAATTTTGTTACCTAGTGCTGACAATTTTCTCGTAAGTATACCAAATTTTCTCATAAGTATACCAAACTTGCATGTTTGAATCCCGACGATGCCATAGCCATCTGTGGCCGGGAGTTCAAGAGAGACAAATTGGCTGTGCTCTCTGGGTGGGAGGGGTGTCATCTTCTCTCTCCCCTGTCAAAGTGACAGTAGTCAATTGTGTTCATCTGTAAGCTCATGCATGCAGAAGGGCGTGAATAGCTGCAACACTGAGGGTGTTACGCTGACCTGTGATGCAACATGAGCACCAGTCTGAAAAGTTGCAGTTGGCTTGCTTCATGTTTCTTGGAGGAAGCGCAGGATAGGCCTCACCCTTATATCGCTGCTGCAATTGATGCATTTGGTGTCAGAATCTAGGAAATAGCAGTTATCTTTTATCAGAGTTGCCGGAGTTGTTTCTGTTAGCGAACACTAAGAAATAGGTTTGATAAGAGTCGCTGTGTTTGTTCATGAAACATTTAAAGGGAAGTCTAAAAGTGTACATTTGTTTTATTTCTATATACTCTATCTTTAAGAAGGACGATAGGTGTTTTAATATAGCAAAGGAAATCCTTCCCTTTTTCATAATGTGTGCGTGTACACACCCAAGTACAGCATGTGCTAGTACATAACGTTCAAAGATATATGTAGGTGGACAGAATATGCAAGAATCTTCTCTCCTAGAACTGACTTGACTAAATATAAACAGCTGTTAAACAACCCAGTAAGCAGAAGCATATTCATACTTATATGCTCTCTCTTATTCTTCACATATACATCCATGTATATACCCTACATCAATGAAATGCAATATAATTTATTATTTTTTTTCAATTTTAGGTTCAGAATAAAAGTAAGAACATGTTATACCTGGCAGGCATCCTCGTAATTGGTGGACAAATGTTCAGTATCCCACACTTCATGGTGCGATTCCCAATGTGGCTGTTGAGGAAATCAAATCCATGACATACCATAATAATTCAATTGAAACTCAAAAATATCAAATTGAAACCTCCAAATAAAATCACCAAAAAAAATCCTCCTGGTCTTTTTCCAACAAACTTGAGTTCACATTTAGCATGGAAGTGCAGGCAGGAATTCCAGAGGTTGTGGAAGTATCAACTGGTTTTGGCTTCAAAGTGGGAAATGAGAGCTCATACGGTTTGGAGAACACTGAAGAGAAAATGGAGCTGTTGTCATTTCCTGTCAAAGTCCCTCCAGGGAAGACCGTGGATGTGGACATGACAATTGGCCGGCTGTAGTTGATCTCCCCTACAATGGCATAGTCAAGATTACCTGCTATAACAACAGCATGCTGCAGTTTAAAACCAGTGGAACCTACAAAGGGATGGCTTGCAATCAGCATGAATGAGTCAGCAAAAAAGCTCACTGAGGGTCCAGAGGCTGTGAAGTGATTTGCAAAACTTAGTTTAAAGCATTTTAAAAGCAAAAAATACATAATGAATCACATTAAATAATTGTTAATCAGATTTTTTCCTTTTATGATATTCATGTTCATTTTAGCTTGGTTTAAATAACTTGATTCTTAGCTTTTCATAATGTTTTTGTTGGTGCTTTTTTTTTTTTTTTTTAAATCTGTAAATCAATCAATAAAATGACTCAAACTCTGCTAGTGTTCAAGTAGTGCAGACCTACATTTTATGATTGGTAAAACATTCTTTGAAAAGGATTCTGAAAAATAAATAACAAATCTCATGTTTGCATTTTTTTTTTAAGATTTAGTTTAATTGTAGCTTGGATTAGACAATTTTATTTGATAATTAATTTTCATGTTAATTTACTGCTATGAATATGATTCTTCTGCTTTTTCATCTGTAATGATTTCAAACAATAAAAATTTGTTATTCAACCTACTAGTGTTCAAACATACAAAGTGTGTACAAAGTCATACATACCAAAGCATGTTCTTTTTTTTGTCTGAGAAGCAGCTTTGCGGATATTTCATTTGGTGGTGAGGGAAATTTACAGGACCATACTGTACATGGACACTCCTCAGTTAAATCTGGTTTATAACATGTTGCTTTTTAGCCAGACAGCATTTGCAGAAAAAAATCTATAACAGAGCAGATTAGACTTTTGTTAATAAAAATTTGTTGTTAAAAGTAACATTCTTTAGTTTGAAACAAGAGTTCTACATGGATAACTCTTGCCCCATGAAGGAGAATAACTGAATGGCTTTAATGTGTTGGAAAGCAGAGTTGAGTAGCTAGCAGAGGGCATGGACCAAAATCTGTTAGCAACAATAGTTCAACAGCAATAGTAACAGTTCAATGCAAAGCTAAGAAGAGTTTAGCACAGCTGCCACACATACAGAGACAGACCCTGATGTACTTTCGATAGCTCTCTCACCCGCTAAGTGTTCAGAGTGTAATGCAAGAGTACAGCACAGCATTGGCACTGAATAAGCTGAAGAGTGGTGTTAAGTAAGCCTTGGCAAAACTAATTGTGGATTCTCCACACAACGCAACTTCAAATGCCTCATTTTTTTTTTTAGTACATCTGTCCAAGTGAGTGAATGAGTTGTGACCTGATTAAAGGCCATGTATAATGTCAGCAATGGCAGAAGCCGTAGGCTTGAGATCACCGCTGCCTGTGGAAAGATCAGTGACCTCATTAGTGGAACATGCTGATGAAGCTTTGTGTGCAAATCCATGCTCCCTACAGAAACTGATAAAAACAGGTGATTATCTCAGGCCTTCAGAGCACACAGTCCATGTGACATTGCTTATACTTTTACCTTTGACCACTGTCAGACACAAGGGTCCACCCTACAGTTTGTTTTTCAGTGACCTTATTAATTTAATCAGCTTAATTGTGTTTATTCTGCATGACCAGAAGACAGCACAAAGCCAATATTAGCAAGCTAGCCGGATAACACTAGCACGCTTGCAAAAAGTGTTCTGCTTCTTGTCCTCCGCATAGGTCATCTATCCATAGGGAGCGTTAGCGGCGAGAAGAAATTCAGAGTCCATATTTCTGCTCTCTTCCTCTAGTGACCTTATTCATTTAATTGATTTTATTAAAACCCAGATGATATGTTCCTCATGTAAATTAATCACTGATCATGATAAAAACAAATACATTGATCAGCTGTTATTTGTAGCAGCAGTAGAAGTTTGACAGATCTCTCACTGTCCCTCAGTATTCTCCCATGTAGTCAAAAGATTCTAAATACACACATCAAGTAGTTATGTTTACAGCAAAATCTACATTTTCATATGGCAAGTTTTATAAAGCTAGTTTTGGTTAACCTCCTGGTCAAGTAATACACTTTTGCATTGCAAATCAACAAATATAGGACATACAGACACAGTATCTAACTAGACACTCAGCTTCTTTTTGTGGGTTTACTGCCTCATTTTGTTGTCACATAATACAAAGGCTCATGGACAGAGGTCCTTGTATTACCCACTTGCTTTACAAATGTGGAAAGATTCTACAGTACTTTGTCATGGTAGGCTGCCATTTTTGCCCCCTCATCTTCCTGTCTATGCTGTTGCAATCCATGAACTTTCAAGTGGTGTACATATTAACAAATACATAATGTGGCATATTAACAAATGTGGGTTAAATGACAGTCATAATCTGTATGACTATCAGCATCTGTTTACTTTAACTTCTATGTAACTTACATGCTTAAGTCTGTTGAAATCCAACAAGTACTTATTTCTATTTCATATAAAGTGCTGTATATAACCATAGCCTGATAATACATCATGCCTTATGCAGGGTACAGAAACACCAATAATTAGTCTGAAAACGTGCTTATTAGGTTTTTGTATGTAAATACTTTATGTATTGTCTATGCATGCATTTTTTTCTGCATTCTTACTGTAAATTTTGTCACATTTAATCTTAAGCAACAGTGTCTTATGATGAGAGCAGGACCTTGTCAGGAACTTTTGTCATGCATGTTTTATGACTAAGAGAAGTTGCATGCTCGGTTTTCTAAGAAAGGGTGTGCAAGTCCCCTGCCCAGAAAAACATGTCCAGGCAGATAAATTTAACAAACTGCCACTGGTAAAACAGTCATTATTTACTTGATTCCAGTTTCCAATAAATTTATTAATAGTCAAGCAGATATTAAATTTCATGAATTAAAAGATATTTTAGATAATAGCATGCCAAAACGTAACATGTCTGAAGTATGATTTCCTCATCAAGAACTGGCAACAGTCCCTTAAAAACCTATTTTGGTAGCATTTTAAATTGACACCCTAGGTTCCACAAATACACACATTAATACTTAAGTAATACATTCATAAGGAAGAATTAATACAGCACAATACAGCACAACTGAAGTACACTGAACTCACTGCAATGGTCATGGAACCACTTTGAGATGACTTCAGACAGCATTCAAACACTTGATTGGTATTAAGAGGCCCAATGTGTGCCAAAAAACATTCCTCACACCAGCACCACCAGCCTAAACTGTTGAGACAAGGCAGGTTGGGTCCATGTTCATACTTTTGACGCCATATTTTGACCCTACCATCTGCATGTTGCGGCAGAAATCGTGATTCAGCAGACCAGGTGATGTTTGTCCAAATCTGTCCCATTTTGGTGATCATGTGCCCACTGTAGCCTCAGATTCCTTTTCTTGGCTGACAGGACCGGACCGGATCTTTTGCTGCTGTAGTCCATCTGCCTCAAAGTTTGAAATGCGTTTCCCGAGATGCTTTTCTGCTCACAACGGAGGTACAGAGTGGTTAACTGAGTTATTGTGGTCCTTTGTCAGCTTGTACAAGTTTGCCTCTTGTCCTATCACCTCTATCATTAACAAGCTGCTTTCACCCACAGAGCTGCTGCTCATGATTTTTTATTTTTTTTGTAGTAATTTCATAGTTTAATGAGGTCAGTCAGGTTTTGCATACTTCACTTTGGTCTATTCATGACATTAATGACAAGGCAACATCTCTTATTTAGCAGAGGGAGGAGAGAGATAAATATATATTCCTAAAACAGGACAGAATACATAGATAAATATCCATTTAAACCCACAGATTTTCAAGCATCTTGTGCTTTTATTCGAAATAAATTACTTACCCCCATTCCTTATTTGTAATATCAATTAGTTATTGTAACAGTGAAACATCTTTAGATTAGCCCTAAAGGAAGTCATTAGAATAATAAGATTAACATTAGGTTGCTTAAGGCATTTAAACAACCTAAGCATTGACATTTGACATTTAAGCACTGACAAATTTTCACTAACCTGCTTATTTCACTTCCCAGATTTTTCTGGTAAACAAACCAAATAGGACCTCAAAATTTGAAATGCGTTTCCTGAGATGCATTTCCACACACTTTCTATAAAAAAGTGTGAGGCAAGAAACAGCACCACCTACAATAACTAGTATAAATAAGAGAGGTTGCAGCTTCTGCTCATCCATTAATCTTTGAGCCTTCACAAAACATCTTGTAAGGAAGGGATTTCTTGCTCCCTGCTTCTGACAGCTTTCTTGTAAGTATGCCTGTTATTCTTGATCAGATGATGTAGGTTATTAAACTTAAGCTTTGTAAAGGTTATTTACAGCAAGGCTGGTAAGTTGCATAATTAACAGCTAATCTTGCTGTTACTGCATACGGTAATGCTTTATATCAAGGCTCATTGAACTAATATTTATAGCACAGTGCTGCTGAATGATCAGTTCTGATTTCGTAGGCGTTGATTAATTTTCTATAACAGCACAACTTGGAGGATGTGCCATTCTTTGAGAAATAAACTGCTGTTGTTCAGGTGACTGCAAGCATCAGACACTTCATTTCCTATAACAGCATGGCCAATTGTGTTCATTTCTTACAGCATTAGTTAACATTAACAAGCCAAGAACTTCAGCATTAATAAAGCTGAAGTAATGTTAAAGTAAGGCCTTTATTCAGAGTCAGAGACTTAAGTCCAAAAGCTATGCTAGCATTTACACTGGAAACATTTGGGCATATCCAGAGATGGATGATATACCTCTTAAGAGAGGATTTAAAATGAAAGGGGAGGACAAGCATAATATACTCAAGTAGTCCAGTATATTGCCAATACTGCATGTATAGACCGAGATGCAATTATCAAATTAATTTGGTATATTTTAATAAAACGGCTTCATTGTTAATTTAATATCGACCTCAAATGGCATTTACAACCAAAAACATACATATCTGCGTGACACTGAGGTTACATTAACCTGTCAGACAAGGTTTATGGACTTAATACCACTCCTCAGGTGAGCTAATGCTATGCTCCTATTATTATTATTATTATTATTATTATTATTATTATTATTATTATTATTATTATTTTGTTCCATTCCCACCAAAGGTCTAGAGTGAGTGCAAGAAAGAAATTAAGATTGCAGGTTGGCCATGGTAGTGATGGTAGACACGAGTAGGATGGGAGGTTGGAGGTATGGTTGTAGCTTTTATTTCTGCAGTACACAAAAAAAGACTGGGATTGACAGACAGTGAGACCAGGACAACCATGAAACCAGGACAACAGGGAAACTAGTCTCACCAAGGAGAGAGAACATGGACAGTGCCTTAGGAATAAATCTAAAAAGACTATACTAGGTTGTGTTTAAAAGTAGCTAACCTGGTTGCCAAAACAAACAAAAACTATCCAACTACACTAAGCTAAGCTAACAGAAAATACAAGGGGCGGCACCCACCCTCTAACCTAGTGTGAAGCACGTATGTGATGGGATGTAGGTACACAAAGTCTTACCTGCTCTCAAACCAAGGGAACTAGTATAAGGGTGGAAGGGAAAGAGAAGAAAACAAGCAAGCATTGCGCCAAGGGACGTAATGGCCTCAGTGTGCTGCTTTTAAGCCAAAAACTCCGCCTCTTTCGGGTTCCTGCCTTCCCATTGGTCAAGTCCCATCAACCAGTTAATGGTGATTGCCACAGGGATCCACCTATAGTAGGACAGCTAGAGACAGAAGAACAAACAAACAGTGGAACAAAGAGCAAGAAAGCACACAAATGCAAGCACGGTGACACGTTACAGTATTATATTAGATTATATTAGACTGGTTTTAGTCACAGAGTATGCACTGGCTATAAGCATGCATAAATTCATCTACAAATACATGGTGATAATTTGTTGACAATGCTTTATCAGCTTAATCAGCAAATAACATAGAAGCTCAGTATATGTTTCTGATATTTCATTTTTAACATATTAAACCTAATGTATTTGTTTGCCTTTTTTAAGGTACATATCAAGAGCAAGATCATGTCATACTTGGCAAGCATCCTTGTAATTGGTGGACAAGGAGGAGATGACTTTGATTTTAATGGTACTGGAAATGGAGCCACATTGAAAAAGATCTGGGTGTGGGCCGGTGGTTGGCAGATAAAAGCCATCAAGGTTTGGCTTACTGATGGCCAGTCCCAGGAGTTTGGAGAACCTGGTGGGAGCTTTTCAGAATTTACATTTGAAGATGGAGAGCATTTCACCTCCCTTTCACTTTGGGGAAATGGAGCTGGAACACGTCTGGGTGCCATCAAATTCAAGACAAATCGCTCCCGGGAGTTCTTTGCACACATGACAAGCTGGGGGCTGAAAACAGAATATCCAATTGATGTGGGTTCTGGGATTTGCATGGGACTCACAGGATGTGCTGGTGAAGATATTGATTGCTTAGGCTTCATTTTCATCAACACCATCAGGTCTACTCAGCTAACAAATGTTCAGTATCCCACACTTCATGATGTGATACCCAATGTGGCTGTTGAAGAAATGAAATCTATGTCCTACCAAAATAATACTACTGAGACTTTAAATTATACATTAGAAACCTCCAAAACAATCACCAAAAAGTCATCCTGGTCTGTAACCAACAAGCTCGAATTCACATTTAGCATGGAAGTGAAGGCAGGAATTCCTGAGATTGCTGAAATATCAACTGGTTTTGGCTTCAATGTGGGAAGTGAGGACACCTTTAGTTTAGACTTCACTGAGGAGAAAAATGAAAAGTTCACGTTTCCTATCATAGTCCCTCCAGGGAAAACCGTGGATGCGGACATTACAATTGGCCGGGCTATAGTTGATCTCCCCTACACTGGCACAGTCCAGATTACCTGCTATAATAACAGTGTGCTGCAGTTTCCAACCAGTGGAACCTACAAAGGCCTCACTTACACCAAAGCAAAAATGGTTGTGAATGAATCAGCAAAAAGCCTGTAAATTCTACATCTACAGAAAGAGCTTGGTGCAGATGCACATGTTTTGATTGGTACAATATTTTTTAAGAAACGTTCTGAGAAATGAATACAACAAATCTCAGTTTTTGTAGATTTAGTATAAGTGTAGCTTGCTTTAAACAAATTGTCTTTTTTATTATTACTGTTTAAATTGTTAATTTACTGCTCTGGAGTTGATTCTTCTGCCTCTTTTTAATCTTAAAATCTCTAAAGATTTCAATTAATAAAACTGTTATCTCTGTCTGATTTTGAATAAAAACATCCTATCACTTTTTTTGGCAAAATGTATATACATTGAGCTGTATATTGAATTAAATGCTCATTCCACTGGAAAATAAAATAGGAGAATGTCTGTCATATTTTAGACTGTGTAAACTGTGTAAATCTCTAGAACCTCCAGTTATAGATAAGACATAGTATAATTACATTTAATATCTGTACCCTCTTTTTTTCCAAAATTCCAGAGCCAGTCCTTGAAGATCTGCTCACTCCCTATTCATAAAAAAGCTTTCTGAGAGTGAATTGAATTAAAAATTCATTTATGTTTTAAAGGTAAAATATAATAAATCTAATTAATTCACCTCCTTCAACTTTTTTTTCTTTTCGTCTGCGATGACCAAGTTTGATTTATCTTGCCGTAAACGATTAGACTTGATTACTGGCTTTTCATAACGTTGATCATAATCATTCTTTTGGTATTTTCCCCTCTACTATTGTACAAGTGATGAAGACCCACGTTTTTTTATTTGGCAAAATATTCTGAAAAAATGTAAAGATGAACAAATCTCATTTGATTCTTTTATTTGGTTTGCATTTAGCTTTTTATCTTTGCACATGTTAATTTACTGTTATGGAGACAATTCTTGTGCTTCTTTTCAAAATTGAAATCAATAAAATTTAGTAATTCAGCCTACTCATATTCAAACTCTTTACTGTGTACAAAGTCATATTTCAAAGCATGTTCTGTAGCAGCTTTGGTAAACATCTCATTTACTGTTGGGAAAATTTACAGCACACAATGTGGATGCTTCTCAACTGTAAGTGAATGTGACGCCATTTGCTAAAGTATCTGTGTGAGACATCATTAGTCTTTTGTCTAATGACAATTGTTACGTGATATTCTGTACGTATTTTTTATTTTATTTTTTTAAATTATGTACAGAGAGATTTAATGGATAACTCTTTGGTCATTTTTTTGGTACTTGATAAAAAATATATATTCAAATTCATCAGCCAACAGAACATCAGACAACAGAGTGTGCGTTTGAATTTGTGACCCTGCAATTGACCCAACATGCCTAAATATTAACAGTGATTTCTAAGCATGACTGTTTACTGCATTTATTAATATTTACCTGTCACTTTAAACATTTGATCAGTGTTTTTTTTTAGATACACCGAACTATATATTGTGTTAAAATGTTCCTTATGTTTATCATTTTGATGGTAACTATAGATTGCAAAATTATTTGCAACATATACAGCATGAACAATTGTGATTGCAAGTGTATTGCTGGTCTGTAACATCTAAATTAGTTCTTGTGCAACCAGTCGCATAATTAGTTAAAAATTAAAAGTCACATAATTAGTCAAATGTAATTGCAGTTTACATTAAAAATGTTGAAAAGTTCAAGGGGTGTGAATACTGTAATTGTTTACTTGCTACAGACCACACTCACTTTCTTTAAAGATGTGAGTTAAGACACCACCAGGGGCGTAGCAAACACTTTTCAGGCAAGTGATTCTGTCATATTTACAAGTTCAGCTGACCTTAATATCTCCTCCAATATTTTTCTTTATGATAAATGTGTTTTACAGGAGATATTTGGTGATAAAAAAGGCGGGGTTGACGAGGTGATTGACGCTTTTGGACCTGACTGCTAAGCCTCCTAAACTTGCACGCAATTTCCAAAAGATATAAGAAGCTCTTGACAGTTCTGTAGCAAAGCAATGTCTTGTTCTACTGTAAGCAGTATTATAAGTATTTCATTTCTTTCTTATCCTTGTGATGCATCTGTAGGCAGCTCTGGGTCACTGATCCATCCAGCTAGTCTTAGTCAAACCCATAAATAAGACAAACTGCAGTCTTCACAGCACAGATTTAATGGTTCAGAGTAATGTTAACTGGTGGTTCAGTGATGTTTCACATTTAATTAGAGTATTAATTAAACATAACTTTCACTGTAGCCATAAATAAGTCAAGCCTACTTGTTTAATTAAGTAATTTAGCCAGTCAGTGCCATTTATTTCGAGCTCTGTTTGAGCTCTTCTTTGAGCTCTCTCCACTAAAATGTATTACAATTTTAGTTACATTTGTATGAATAGGGAGTGAGCAGATCTTCAAGGACTGGCTCTGGAATTTTGGAAAAAAAGAAGGTACAGATGTTAAATGTAATTATACTATGTCTTATCTATAACTGGAGGTTCTAGAGATTGGCACAGTTTACACTGTCTAAAATATGACAGACATTCTCCTATTTTATTTTCCAGTGGAATGAGCATTTAATTCAATATACAGCTCAGTGTACTATAAAAAAACACTAGATGAACTTTTATGTGAGTGGTGGAGTGTCTGCTGCAGTATTTGTTCTAAGGGTGGAAACTTGTAATGAAAAGTAATGACACATTTCTCACAAATTTTGGCACATGCTGTCTGCCAAAAAAAGTGATAGGATGTTTTTATTCAAAATCAGACAGAGAGAACAGTTTTATTAATTGAAATCTTTAGAGATTTTAAGATTAAAAAGAATCATCTCCATAGCAGTAAATTAACAATTTAAACAGTAATAATAAAAAAGACAATTTGTTTAAAGCAAGCTACAATTATACTAAATCTACAAAAACTGAGATTTGTTGTATTCATTTCTCAGAACGTTTCTTAAAAAAAATTGTACCAATCAAAACATGTGCATCTGCACCAAGCTCTTTCTGTAGATGTAGAATTTACAGGCTTTTTGCTGATTCATGCACAACTATTTTTGCATCAGTGTAATTGAGGCCTTTGTAGGTTCCACTGGTTGGAAACTGCAGCACACTGTTATTATAGCAGGTAATCTGGACTGTGCCAGTGTAGGGGAGATCAACTGTAGCCCGGCCAATTGTGACGTCCACATCCACGGTTTTCCCTGGAGGGACTTTGACAGGAAACGAGAACAGCTCAGTTTTCTCCTCAGTGTTCTCCAAACCATATGAGCTCTCACTTCCCACTGTGAAACTGAATCCACTTGATACTTCCACGACCTCTGGAATTCCTGCCTTCACTTCCATGCTAAATGTGAGCTCAAGCTTGTTGGAAACAGACCAGGATGACTTTTTGGTGATTGTTTTGGAGGTTTCTAGTTTATATTCTTGAATTTGAGTAGACTCATTTTGGTAAGTCATGGATTTGATTTCCTCAACAGCCACATTGGGTATCACATCATGAAGTGTGGGATACTGAACATTTGTTAGCTTGGTAGACTTTATGGTGTTGATGAAAATGAAGCCTAAGCTATCAATATCTGCACCTGCACGTCCTGTGATTCCCATGCAGATCCCAGAACCCACATCAATTGGATATTCTGTTTTCAGCCCCCAGTCTGTCATATGTGCAAAGAACTCCCGGGAGCGATTTGTCTTGAATTTGATGGCACCCAGACGTGTTCCAGCTCCATTTCCCCAAAGTGAAAGGGAGATGAAATGCTCTCCATCCTCAAATGTAAATTCTGAAAAGCTCCCAGCAGGATTACCAAACTGCTGGGACTTGCCATCAGTAAGCCAAACCTTGATAGCTTTTATCTGCCAGCCACCGGCCCACACCCAGATCTTTCTAAGGGTCGCTCCATTTCCAGTACCATTAAAATCAAAGGCACCTCCTCCTTGTCCACCAATTACAAGGATGCTTGCCAAGTATGACATGATCTTGCTCTTGATATGTACCTTAAAAAAGGCAAACAAATACATTAGGTTTAATATGTTAAAATGAAAATACATATTCTGAGAAAGAGGCAAGAATTTTGGTTTCCTCATTGCTTACAAATAAAATATTGAAATATGTGAAACATGTATTGAGCTCCTGCCAGTATTACTTGTTGATTGAGCTCATAAAGCATTATCAAGAAATATTCATCATGTATTTTTAGATGAATTTATTCATCCTAATGGCCAGTGCATACTCTATTACTGTAGTCAGCCATACATTAATATGTATAGTGTAATGTTTTACATTAAGGTTGTTTTAACAGATATTATTTAATACATTACAGTTCTATTAACATAATATCTATCACTTGTACTAACTGATGTTTAGTGACCAATGTTTATACTATCAGTGAGTAGAATTTAGCCCGTAATGAACAGTTAACTGGCAAAATTCAGAACTGAGGCTGAAGCGAGGTTCAGTATTTAAACCTGAGACCAGAGCTCAGTTAAAAGATTTTAGGAACATGTTGTAATTAATTTTTTTGCTAATTCATGTAAACTTATTTTTAGTCATGGATTAAATAAAATCAAAGCAGGTGTATTTTATTAAAAACTAACACCCCTGCCCCTGAAAAAAACCTTTTAATAAATACAAATTATATTTACTTATTACATTAGTCTTTGATTATGTTTTTGTTCACATTTCAATGTTATTTAACCTTCATGCAAACCATTAATGCATATAATAACATCTATAATCTCTATCCCTGCTGTAAGTATTGGAAAAATAATAATTCCAAAGCTTAAATTCAATAACATATAATTTGATTAAGAATATTAGCCACACTTACAAGGAAGTTGTTAGAAGCAGGTAGCAAGAAATATCTTCCTTAAAGGATGGAAATGTAATGGATAAGACAGAAGGTGCATACTCCCTTATTTATACCAGTGTGGGTGGGGTTGAATTCCTCACTTTGAAAGAATGTGTCAGTGCCTATATTATCTATGTTGCAACAATAGAAATCTTTGTTAATAATTATGAGCTTGGGAAATCTACAAATACTACTTATTAATGAAACTGAAGTTGATCACAAACTCCTACATACATTAATGTCAGACTGAGGCAGATCAGACAAAACTGGGGATTATTCTGATTTCGGGAAAAGTGCTTTTGGGAAAGTGTATAATTCAACTAGTAATTGCCTCTAAATTGACACTAAATTCCTAAGAAAAAAACAAAACAAAACAAGACTGTATTGTATTTGACTACATCCCTAAAATAGCACTACAAAAAAAAAACAAACAAAAAAAAAAAAAAATTTAGATTGCAGAAGCCATCATGAAAACATACGCAGTGCTTTACTGGAAAATGAGGCAAACTTTGAAGCTATATTTGCTTCATCTAGCACTGACTGAGAAATATTTGAAGATGTTTACATAATAATGACAAGAAAAAACAGCACTGATCTGATGAGACGATAGATGATCTGATATATGTCTTTGAGATGTAATTTTGAGTTTTAGGCAATGTCCATTTTGTATTATGTTACATGCATCACTTCATGTGACCCTACATAATAAAGGACACAAGGCTTTCCCTTAGAGTCTGAAAATGTAGAACATAAATTTAAATTGGAGTAACATGCAAATATGGCATACTTTTTGCCTTTGTATTTTTCTGAAGTCTTTTTTCTACATGTGGCTTCTATTAGAGAGAGCAGGAGCTAGACGAATGCAGAATATTGATCCATCCACCATGACCAACCACCAAATTTGACAATAGAGCACCCACTTGCTGAGAGAGATCCAACATTGTAAGAGCAGCAAGATCAAACTCAGCACCAGGACAAGGTGTACAAGAGATGACCCAGACTGCTACAAAGACTGTGGAAGATTCTCTGGGCTAGCTGGAAGAAGGAGAAGGTAGCCCAGCAATGGAGATTTGCAGAAGGTGTCTGGATTCCAGAAGATTCCCTCCAAGTTGTGTTGTTTTATACAAGTATGGCAAAGAGTAATCAGGATCTTAAGGGTGTTGGCGAGTCTTTGCCTTTTGAGGATAATCTCAGTTTTGAGAGGGAGCTAGGGCAAATGCTAGATAAATTGTGTAGAAAGAAAAACACTAAATTATGTAAAGATCTTGGTATTCCAGAACAGACAGAATGGACTAGAGAGCAGTGTTTTTCTGCTTTGGATAAATGTGTCATGCGTAAAGACCTTGAGGTAATATTTACCTCGCTTTAGAAAAGTCTTTAGAGGCTTATACTTATGAGGTGAGACTGGAAATTAAACAATGCCAAAGAACCTAGCTCTACTCAATTAGATTATGAGTTTATTTGCATAATATGCAATATAGGGACACCAATCAAGGGAGAAATGGTGAACAGGTGAGCGTGATCAACATGAGAGCAACAACCTGTGACAGGGACATGTCTGAAACGGGCACTGCAAGCTTCATATTTGATTTCTGTTTTACTCCCCCATCAGTGTAAATACTTCCTGCTCAGATAAATTTTTTTTTTTCCTGGGAACCAAGTCAAGAAACACACCCATAATCTCAGCCGGATGCCATGTTTATCTAGGTGAAGCAAAGAGAGCCATTTTAGGCCGACCCACTAATTTCTAATTTACTGCATTTCATTGGCTTAGTACATGTACTTTGAACAATGACAATAAAGTTGAATCTAATCTAATCTAATCTAATTTCCTAAGAAAAAGGAAGACAAATCTCATTTTGTCATACCATCATTGGCTCATCATTGGCTCATTCATCATCATCTGTCATGCAAGTCTCAACAAAGATATTTCCTTCTTAATAAAAGGCCTTCAGATGTAATTTTGAGTTTTGGGCAATGTCTTGTGTTTCAAAAGAGGCGCTATGGCATAAAATGTGGCATTTACATTACAGGAAATACAAAAGAATTTTTTATTTACCAAAATGTGGGCCAAATGTTGTACATGGACATTTACGTTTAAGGCAATTGTCAGACATATCCAGAACAATTTACAGAAGCACTTTGAATTCTTTATAAATAAATACATCTTCATACTTGTTCACTTGGTCACCCTGTTGGAGAGGTTAGGATAGTATGACAAAAAAAAAAACACACAAGACAAGGATTTTTTTAAATAACAAAGTGCTAATTTAAGTCCTTAATGAAGTACATCTTTAGTCATTGTTTGAAAACAGTCAGTGACGTTTATTAAATTCAGGTAAACGATCCAAAATATGAAACAAAGTCAAGGTCAGAAACAGGCAGACATTCAAGCAATCAGCAAACTGTAATTCCTGGCATGAGAGGGGGTTGAGAATTTGCTGGGCACCTTTCCTGAAGGCAGTAGCCCTCTCACTTGATGAGGAATTCATATTTACCTTCTTTATGATGTGAGTCCAGCATGGTCTTGGCAATGTAGGCAGGTTGCCCATCCATGTCTAGGGGTGCAAGTGGTGGTGTTGGGGCACATTGGTGGATAGTAGCCCTGATGTGACAGGCTTTAGGCAAGACCAGTGAAAGGAAGGGGTTAATCTGCAGTGACGTGGTAAGTCCAATTTGTATGTGACCTCATTAATGCAGACAGCCATACCCGATCATTCTATGGTGTCACTCCTCTATATTGATCTGCAAATTACTTCGTGGTTTGTACTATCTGTTCTCGGCACTGGTGGGTGTGCTCGCACACTTGCTGTCTCTGCTCTCTCTACCAATCGTCTAATGCAGGGGAGTCAGTGGGACTGTCTGTGAGTCTGTAGCATTCAGTGGGAACAGGGGTGGTTGGTACCCAAGCACATGCTGGAACAGAGTTAACTTAGTACAGAGTGATGTAGAGAGTTCTGGCCATACTTGACCAGGTTCTTTTCCATGAAGCTGACCCACATGTGGGATGTGAATTGAGTGCCTCTGTCACTCACCATGTCCTCATGGATGCTGAAGTATTGAAACACTTCCCTCCTGTGCTGTAAAAAGCCGGTGAGAGCATGTTGATGAGCTGCGTTAGCCAGGTGCTGTTGCTGCTCCCCAACCATACAGCCATATGCCACAAAGGTGTATTGCCAGTCCTACTTACCTGCTGCATCCATGTCCTGGTGAAGTAATCTGTCAGGCGACGGAGACGGTTGCAGTTGTAGGTGAGGTTTATTAAATTGAGGCACACACACAGACACACACACACACAGACACACACACACACACATATTCTTTCAAAGTAAACAATTCAAAGAATCCTACTTCAATTCAATCCTTCAATCCTTCTTCAAAATATCTTTAAAGAACAAAAATAAAGTTGAAGACAAGCACACAATGACTTTTTATGACTAGAACTTTGTGATCCATTTGTTTTTTTACTTCTACTCTTATTTGCTCTGCCTTTAACTTTTTTTTTCTGTGCCACAGTTTCACATAATAAAAGCCACATGTACAAAAAAAATGTTTTTTAGACCCAACATAAATAACTGCTACTCTGTTGTTTTCTTTTTTCTTTTTTTTTTTAATAAGATTTCCCTTAATGAGGACCATAAAGATATGGGTTGCAAAGGTTGGAGAGGAAAAACTTGAGTGGCCTGACCTCAATTCCACTGAATAATTTTGGGATTCATTGGAATGCCAACTATGTGCCAGGCCTCCTCACTTGATATCAGTGCCTTCCCAGAACTGTGGAGGCTGATATAACAGCAATGGAGCAACTGCCTCCCTGTTAATGCCTGTGGTTTTGAAATGGGCCAACCCATTCTCACTCCTAATGTGTCAAATATTAATAAGCTTGGGCAGAAGAAGTGCCTTGTAAAAACTATTACTGGCTTTGTGGATGAACCTTATGGTTCGAAGGTCTGACACAAAGAGATGAATGAATAGCCAAAGCGCAGTCCATAATAAAGAATAAGACTCTCAAATTGGTGAATTCCACCCCACTCTCTTTAACTAGTATAGATAAGGGAGTATGCACCTTCTGTCTTATTCATTAAACTTGCATCCGTAACAAAAACTCTTTTAAGGAACTCATTTCTTGCTACCTCACAGTCCATAATAAAGAATAAGACATTTGTGATTTTCTATTTATGTTGTTCTTTAGTGTTAGCCCTATCTGAATAGACACATAATACTTTAATTATGATATTTATCAGGAAGCAGCAGTTTATTACCTGTTCGTGGAAGTCCCTTCATTAACATTGTTTTTGATATGTGATCATGGTGGCAGATCAAAACATGTCCCCAAAACAGTTTTGTGGAAATTGTGTTTGTTAAAGCAGCTTAGTGGAGAAGCAGATTTCTATTGTTGCAGCATTGATATTACAGGCACTGACACCAGGTTGACACACACACACACACACACACACACACACACACATACACACACACACACACACACGTGCGCACACACTTTCAAAGTGAGGAATTCAAACCCTCTTTAACCAATATAGATAAAAGCATTAAACTTGCATCCTTAACAAAAACTCTTAAGGAAGACGTTTCTTGCTACCTCACAGTCCATGAAAAAGAATAAGACTTTTGTGATTTTCTAGACAAAGCCTTATGCAAAATGTGAAATTTTTCAGATTTTTTTTTTTGTGCATTTTGAAACAAGTTGAAATACTGTCCCGCTGTTTTAAAACATTGTGCTTCCGTGTTTATCTCATGCTTAATAGTGACTTTTCAGCACACTTGTGAAGAAGCCTGTCAGGATCTGGTTACCCACAGAATCATTAGCATCTGACTGGACACACTTCTATTGTCCAGTGCTTCATCTCAATAGGAAAAGTGCGGGAAAGCTCAGGAGAGCAGAATCGTTAATGACGTCAGAATGTTAAACCCCACTGGCCCTTAACTATTTGACATTTAATGAAGCAGACCATATTTTTTTCCTGACATGTTGGCTCGAAACAACCATGTATTTTGGCTATAGATTACATTAAGGTATGCATTCATCCATACAGCAGGACCGCTTAATGAAAGTGGCCTCATTTTCTTCATAAAAAACACAACATAACGCTTAGAATAATGAGTATATGATTCTCACTTGTCAGAGATCGTGTAATATATTGTAATAACGTGGATAATTCTAGCAACATATTTAGAGGTTTTCTCCAGATGGTCAGTGACGTCATGTTACAATCCACCACTCAGTGTTTAGTCATCAGTAATGGTCCATTCAGGTCTCTAAAGCTTTTGTACTCCATTGATCTCAGCACAGAGGATGCAGTGTGGGAAACTCAGACGAGCTCTAAACTCACAGTCAAAAAGACATGAAACAAAAGACAATCTGCTACATTTGGACTGCTAGATTACAAACAGCAAACTTTAAGTCACTTCTTATAACTCAAATATACACAACTTCTTAGCTGTATTATATATTGAAACTCATCAAATCTTATCAGTAACATTGGTAAAACCCTTAAAACTTGTTTCTATATTAAAGCAAGTTTATCCCCAATTTAATTTTATTTTAAAAATACCCAACATACTAGACTTTGGAAATACTTGCCTTGAACAGTGTACTGTCTATGTCTGCTAATTCTTAGCCTTATATTTGAAATGTATCAAGCCATTTCTATAATTCCAGGCTAAACTGATCTCTAATTAAAGCTGACAAGATAATTTGGGCTGTGGCTCCATATGTGTGAACAGTGATGATGAGCATGTGCTCTGTGAATGACACTGATCCCAGCATCAGGCAGCAGATCTGCTCTCTTTACAGGGTCACCACTTTCCCAGATTCACACAGTGTTCTGTGAGTCCATCTCCATCACCCCACCCCTCCACCTGCTCCCCTGAGACATGGACATTGTCCTCTGCTAGAAGACCACAGAGCATGTGGCAGCCCTACATTCCTCATTGTGTGTCCAAGCTCTCCCATTGGCTACAAACTGTGAGAAACTCCAACAAGCCCAAGACCCACACATTCATATGGAGATTTGGGAGTATAAATAGAGGAGATGCAGCCAGTACAAATCACACTCACTCTGCACAGAGAGATCTACAGCACAGAGACACAGCCATGGCACCAACTATCACTTCAGCAATGACCATCTCAAACGATCACCTGCCTCTGAACAACAAGGTAAATTAAGAACCTGCTTCCTTTCAACGCTTATAATTACCTGCTTTCTACTCAGTAGCTCTTTATAGTTCAAGATGACTAAATATTCTTTCTTTGTTATTTGCAGCTGAGGAAGCTGACGGCGGAGAAGATGCGCAGAGATCGTATCAACAGCAGCATTGAGCAGCTGAAGTCTCTCCTGGCTCCAAGGAACCTGACTCCAAGCTGGAGAAAGCAGATATCCTGGAGATGACAGTCAGCTTCCTGAGACGACAGCAGCAACATCAGCAGCCTGCATTCTCCTCCAGCTCAGCAGCTGTCAATAAATGCCTCTTCAGATGTGTCCATGAGGTTGTCCACTTCCTGTCCAAAGAAGAGGTGAAGACACAGAGCCAGAGAAAACTGCTGAACCACTTCCAGAACCTGCAGCCATCTTCAGATGAGAGCAGGAGGGAAAGTGTTCTGCCTCAGCTGAGCTCTACAGAGCAGCAGATCATCAGCAAAGAGAAGAGTTCAGTTAAGAGCTCCCTCTGGAGGCCCTGGTAAAGAGAAGATCAAGACTTGAAGCAGGAAACACAACTCTATGTGGACTGGTTAGTTTTCTCTCAACCTCTGTGTGAACAGAATTATATTGTTAAAACTTAACATGTTATTATTGTCATATGGCAATAGACTTATTCCTTTCTACTTTGAGAAAGATTCTTGATGAAGATGCTGATAGAATCCAGTTAGGAGCAACATCGAAATCTGCAGTCTTCTCAATGCATATTTATGCTCATATAAATATATTGATAAATTGTTTTCAATTCATGAAATGTCCTTTAAGGTGCTATTTCCATTTTAGGGAAAAAAAACATTGTATGTATTATTCTATATTAGATCTAATATTTGTATTATCTTTTTGATTTCCAAAAAGTCTGATTATATTTGATCAGGTTTGATCACATTTAAGAGAATTGGTCACCAATTATACTGGACAATACACATACTATGTATAATCTGGTTAAATACACTATATTTACTTAGTGAACTATAAAATATATAAGCATTTAAAATCTTCTGATTAATACAGAATTATTAAGCTTTAAATTTTCATTTCTTTGAAATGAGATTTTATTGTCAGTTTATCATTATGTCACATGTTGATTATTCATCCTTATTTCTCATTTCATTTGAGAAGTTTTACTTGTTTTTACCTTAGCCAAGGTGTATTTTGTACCTACTGTATGGTACTGTTAATTATGAAACATACATTTTACCCTTGACAGCATCTGTTGAGACAGTGTATGTTTAATTCCCATTTATTTCTTTTGAGAAATATTATCTTTATTTTTAACAGATTTTATCTGTTGGAAACGTTTCGTGTGTCTTTTGTAAAGACACGCTGTTTAAACTCTGCTCTATTATGAGCACCGTGTGTGTTGAAGAATTCTTCAAGTGACTGTTGTGATATGTTATCACATATTATCTTGCCTTAACTCTAACACAAAAGTGCACCAGAAAGAAAAAATAAAAATATGTCTAAAGTACTTTATGTGTGATGAATTTTGTCGTATGTATAGTACCTAACCTTGGATGTCTTGATGTCTTTCAAGGGTCAGAGTGTAAAACAACTCAGGAGATAAGAATCACAGTCTATGGGCATTAATGTCCTAAACTCCACCAGCCACTGAGTATTTTGATGCACACAGGAAAAGTTGAGATGCTTATGGATGTGAGGGTGAACTTTACCATACGATTTTAATGATACAGTATAATTAGCATAATCATGGACCTGCAACCTCAAACCGTGTTTCTTATAAACCCTCACAAAGAGAATAGGCATTGTAGCTAATGACACGGCAGAGGACAAGCAGTTATAAGAATGTTATTGATGATTATGACAAGGATAATGATGGCCAACACAAAGCTATATCAGAGATGATCTCTACAGTTGTTGGATATATTGACCTCATATATGAACATAGATGATATTAGTCCATTCTAGATATTTGAAATGAAAAAGGAAACTAAATTAAAAGACAATAGCACCACATGTCTTGTTATTAAAAAAAGTGATATGTGGAATTTAAGTGGTCAGGATCAGTCCTTAAAAGTTCTAAGTAGAATCATACATGGGAGTGTTTCTCTATTAGAAAGGTTCCAACTAGAAGTTTTTAGGAAGTTTTCTCCCCTTAACTTACTGAAGAACCCTTGAGGTGTCCTTTTTTTTCTTCTTACGAGTGTGCTATTATTGTCACTGAATTAAACATTTGTTTTCTTTAATCAATTACATTTACTTCCATTATGATACACATCATATTTTATTCAGATTTTCTTGTGTTTCCATTTAAAAAAGAGTTTCACCTAAACAGTTATTTTTAATAATCTTTTCTTGTAGAGTGATTATGGTAGCAGAGGTCTAATGTATGATCATTAAAAATAACATCATTTTTTCAAATTACAGTCTAATTAAAAATGTGAGTACAATCATAACAGAGCAGCTAATTTGCTCACTGTGCTCAATTTTCAAAAAAAAAAATTTTAAATTCAAAATATTATTTGTTCATCTGTTGCTCATTTTGCTCAATTTTCAACATAAACCTATTTCACTGATTTTTTCTAAATCTATTAATCTTCTGGATGCTGGTTTTCCATTAAAATAAACACTTCTACTGTTTCATTTGTCATTAAGTGTTACATGTAGGAACATTTTAGTAAAAGAAATTAGATTACTTTGCACAAACCAATTCATACAACAATTGTCGAGCCATTAAGGTTTGTGCTTGTAGATTTCTCTCATAAATTATTTTGTATACAATCTCGCAAAATCTCGCCTAGTTGGTATAATACGTATAAATAAAGTGTGTGACACTGGGTTAATTTGGCACAAGGGACATATTTATAAAATAATAAGAAAGTTTCATTTCAAAATGTGGAAATTAAAGTAAGCTAAAGAAAAAATGTACATCAAAGAAGGAAATATGAAATAAGCAAAAAGGGGCTTTTAAAAAATGATAATAAAATGTGACTGTTAACAGGACATCTCAGCCAATAAGGATATTTCCCTCCAGATGGTGAGTGACGTCAGACTCGGTGTGTTTAGTCATCAGTGATGGTTCATTCAGGACTCTGAAGCTTTTGTACTCTATTGATCTCATCACAGAGGACTCAGTGTGGGAAACTCAGACGAGCTCTAAAC
>CM040994.1:16583784-16670799 GCA_022985145.1 Pangasius djambal
AGTAGTAGAGATACTCACTTTATGTTTTTCCTTGTTGGAAAGCTTTGAGTAGTCAGCAGAAGGCAGGTAGGAAGGAGCCATCGTTTCAGAAGGAGAGCTTGTGCTTCTCTGAGGAGAGCAAGTCAGATGTGGTCTGGAGTGAGGATCCCTCTCTGCCCTATTTATAGGAGCGCATTAGCATTACAAAGGCATGAGTCCCAGGCAGGATTAGGTTTCCCACACTCAGAGGCCAGTGGGTGAGGCGTCTTCGACAATAGAAGAGGCATCAATTATTCCATGGTTAACCGGCCTCATGGCCCCCACAGAGGGGACGGCCTTCTAGATATCAGTAGCACAGACACAAGACAGGTTGTTAGACTTTTATTACCTGGGAACCTTTGACTGATAAGCCGTCTACAACTGGGGACTGAGAGTCTGATAATTTCCCAAGGGCCACTGGCATAAAGATAAAACATTACACTTCTTATCTGGCTCACACACATTTCTAAATTTAACAGATGTTCAAGATAGGAAGGGCAATAATTATAACCATCCTTTTTTTTTTTTTTTTTAATGTTTGTACTGTATCAGAAATGCAGTTAATCAGAGTTAAATCAGAATTAAGATTTAATTTGTGTATACATATATTAATCCATAAATTATTTTGCTGCTTTCTCTGCTTTCTCATACCCACACATATGCACACTGAGAGGAATGCATTCACAGCAAATGTCAATTAAGCACAATTATCCCATGCCCTGGAAGACGGCACACTTCTATTGTTCTGGGCACCCTCCCTCCACCCGAGAATTTCGGGTAATAAATGGACAGACAGTGTGGGAAAGTCAGGAAGGATCCTGCTCACACGTCCTCCAGTCAATAGAGCTGCTCCCCTCCTCGTCTCCCCAAACCTCCACCCCCACCCCTCATGCACACACTTTGAACCTACTGCTCAGCCTGGAGGTGACGCGGGTTTGTGGGACGCGTGCAGGTTCTCATCGAACTTCTCCCACATCACCTGCTCCCTCCATTCCCGCACTCTTCCTTTCCCCCGCTCTTTCACTACATTGACATGTGCTTAAACATCTGCATTACAGGCACTTCATAGTGAGGATTTGAACATGAACTTCTTTTCATCTTGAAAGTTTTCATCATGATAAAAGTCTTAACCATGTCATCTGGTATTAAGTAATTTTATTCACAATATTAGTTCCATTTATTATTAATTTGCAAAAAACATTTCCTAATTTTTAGGTATTTGACATCAAAAAGTGAAAATCCTAACTGGATAGGTAGCATAAGGTTGTAAAATAAGATACTTGACATTGTTAGTGTTCAAACAACCATGCAGATGTCTATAAACACCATATGCTCTGTGGTGGTTTTGGAAGGAAATTTCTATCCACTTCATTTACTGGCTCATTTTCTCCCCTCAAGCTACAAATTTCTCAACAATGACTCATGATGACAGACGATGCCACTAAAAGAATGTGGACCTTCTTTCCATTAAAAAAAGCCCCATAATACGCCACATATCCAGGCATATATTGTCTCTATGGCTGTGCGCCCAGCTGCCCAAGTATCTAAAGTTTGGCCAAAGCAGCACTCTCCAGCAAGGAATGTGTGAGAGCTTCGACCTGTGTGTGTTTCCCACACTTTGGCTCCATTCAGCAACCGGCTCCACCCTGCCTCCACTGATCCAGTGTGCTCCATTATGCCTCAGCCTGAATAGACCATCTGGACTACTGCTTACACACACAAAGCCTCCTGCTCTCACACACACACCTTAGAAAGGGAGGGCTACAGGTAGACCTCTTGTTGACAGATCTCATCAAGGTGCAGGAACCCATAACCGCACACACACACACACACACACACACACACACACACACACACACACACACACACCTGAAGCAATGTATACGGCCAAGCACCGTGCACCTGCCTATGCAAATGGTTACTATTTACCTTAATTCTGTCATGACACACAATGCCAATTCACCTGTTGAACGTTACATGGAATGAGTTGTAAACGTTAGTTCTATAAAAAAGTTCAAGCATGAGACCCTCTATTTTTGGAGAGTCGGCTTTTTTTTTTTTTTTAAAGATTTTCTTTCAAAGTTTTTCCCATTTCCCTCTCTTTTTGTTTAATGACCACAAATAGACCATCAACTGCCGCCACTTTCCTAATGGGGCAGAAGGTATGTGACAATGCCACAGTTTTGCACTCCAAGTGGCTTTTCATGGTTAGCCTGAATGCCAGGTCATGTGACACTGGAATGCCATTGAGTGTTTCCTCACATCAAGGCCGAAATTCCACCATGATGAGGGGAGGTCAGGGCTTTCCCAGCTAACATGCTGAGGAGCACGCTCAGCATCTGCCTCTCTCACTCTCTGCGTGGGGGTGAGAGTGTGTCAGGCAAGGGGCATACCGTCAAAGCCTGGTTTTGGAAGGAGGCACCCACGTATTGTGCCTTTACAAGTTACTTTTGGCGGGAGCTGGAAGTGAGTGTGGGAAAGGATTTGGGGTTAAGCCCTCCATAACAACCCACACCACCCACACATACAGATGATTCAAAGCAAGAGTGCTGTTAAATGCAGTGATGCAATAACACAGTTATGCGCTTCAGCAGGTGCTCCTGTTATATTCGTTTTCCAGTACCGAAACATATTGTGATTATAATGCTTGTCATAGTTTGCAACCTTGAAATATTCATACGACTTTGAACAAACGAGGGTGATGTGGATGGATTTTGTTAGACTGCATGAAAATAAAGTTGTAAACAAAATTTAACCCTGTTATTAAAATTTAAACTTAAATTTCATAATATTTCTTACAAATTCAGTCATGCATATTGTACAAAATTCTTTCCATTTTAGGTGATGGAAATGAGTGGATCATTCAGTTGTTTTTGTTGTAGGCTAAGTTAAAAGTTGAGTATATAACTGCTTCATTAATCTGATGTTAGTTTAATATAACACTCTGTACACTTTGTACATATACAGTAAGGTACAAAATAGTAAAAGCAGGCCTAAGTAAATTTGTTAAAGAATGGTAAATTTAATTGTTAGCCAACACACACTCTTTACTCTTTCACTAAGTTGACATGTGCTCAAACATCTGCACTTCACATCTTTTACACTTGGGTTTATAATGTGTTCTATTTTTAGTGGATTAAAGGTTGAGATTGTACGGTGAGATGACATGGTGGATTTTTTTAAAATAGAGATTTAATAGTGACAGTCGTGACCATGAATTGTGTAACTTGCTTAGGTTCCTGTGGCCAGTTCAATTGATTTCTGTGTCTCAGCCATCTTAAAATGCAGTAATTGCCATGAGTATTCCAAGCATTTCATGGCCACCAAATAGATCTTGAAAAGCTTAACTTGTGGCTTCAATATATTAATTTTGTGGCTATACCTTATTAATAACCACCTCTGCAGCAGCTCCGCAGAGAGCCTATATGCTAGTTATGTCTAAAACAGACATGACTGACTGAAAATGTAGGAGTAATTCATGCCATATGAATGTTATTCGCAAAGACGCTGGCTATGTCCGTATTTCCGTAGTGTTAAAGCTGTATGGTCATTGTAATTACACGTGGATAACAGCTACAGGTTCGTTTTAAATACCACACTGTGCTTAAAACCAGAAGGATCCCTTTTTCTTCTTCATGATAAGTATAAGTATGGGTATAAAATAATGACAAGATATTACAGCCAAAAATGAAAATTTTGGTCAAGTAAATAAATTTTCAGATTTTTTTTTTTTAAATATAAATTGCATCTACAACATGTCTTCTCGTAAACTGTAGTCATAAAAATTCATTTTTGTCCACTTGTGACTACTGCATTATCAGAAACTTAGCATCTTTGAAGAAGGCACAATCGCATCATGTCATATATTCCTGGAAAGCTTGGTTCCTGATATATATATATATATATATATATATATATATATATATATGTCAAATTACATCATCATTATATACACATTAAACAACACTCTATTTTTAATTTTTTCCCCTTCAAATGTATTTTTTTTTCAATAATCCAGAATAAAAAATTCTCTGTTTTCTAGCTGACCTGCAGTCATGAAGTTCTACATTTCATTCGTTCATTCGCTATCGCTAATTAGAAGGATATTAATGATGAATTTCCCAAAATGTTGATTGTTGTTGGAGTTGTTAGATTTTATACTGAAAATTGGCCTAAAATCATTTTTATAATATAGCATTTTACATTTTCTTCATTAAATGATCAATTCCAACAAAGAATTCTGTAAAGTCTTTCTCTTGACAGCATCTTCACAGTGAAATAGATATTTTATTTCTAATAACATCAAAAGACTAGATATTTGGTTTTAGCTCAACCAACAGGACAAAGATTGATTGTTATATTTAATGTTTTTAAATTTAATGACCAATTCATGAGCAGTGTCTTGCTTTAACAGTGCACTAATCAGTATCCAATACTAAACCTCTAGACGAAATTATTTATTATAATAATACTACAGATATTCTTACTCATAATAAGTAATAAATGTGTTTTTATGAATGTGCTAAACACATTTCAGATGGACTTTCCCGCCGTTTCTGAGGTACTCTTATAGCCTCTGTTTTGACGTTTTTGTCTAACAAGGCACGCGCGCCGGAGATCTGACCAATTAAAAACGAGCTCACTGTCACCACGGCGTCCCCGATTGGCTCCCGTGACAGCATGTGACAGCACGACAGCACGAGCGTAAACACAGAAGGCGCGCGAAAACCGCTTGTATAAAAGTGAGGATGAAGTTTTGGCACGTGAACGAAGCGCACGCGACTGACAGGCAACGCTGAAGAGGTGACGAAGCGATGGCTCCTAGCACGCGCACACCGACTCACGAGAAAAACGAGAAACCCAGAGTGAGTATTTCAGTAATGCATTAAGTTTGTTCAGCAATTTAGCGTGTTTATTCAGAAATATCATATAATATATAATATGATGCAATAATTACTCAGTGCTCAGAATAGAAACTTGCACGCGCTCGTTCGCTAATGTGTCATGTCTGGTGTTTTGAACAGGTAAGGAAGCCAGCGGTGGAGAAAATGCGCAGAGATCGCATCAACACAGGGATCGAGCGCCTGAAACTGCTGCTTAAGGACGAACTGAATCCCAAATCCAAGCTGGAAAAAGCGGACATTTTAGAAACGGCGGTTGCTTACTTGAAACAACGCGAGGCGGTGGCACGCGCATCTCCGCAGCAGTGCTACGCTGACGGCTTCGCGCGCTGCTTGGAAGAGACCGCGCGCTTCCTCACGGTGCATAACCGAGTCGAAACGGGCAGACACATCATGATGAACAGTCTGGGTCATGCCATACATCCCAAAGCGACCGGAAGTATCAGCATGAGTCTGAATGATGTCAAGAGTAGCCCTGAATGCACGGGAGCAGTTTGGAGACCGTGGTGATTCCCATCAATAACAAAAACAAGACACTTATTCAGCCATGCTCATGGTGTTCTTATTGCATAGAGTATCACTGTGTTAATGCAAACAGCAGCTGTTTTAGTGCACAAAACTTCACGTGTGAAGATAATTCATTACAAATTGTAAAATAATAATAATAATAATAATAATAATAATAATGATAATAATAATAAGCCATGCCTAGAAGGGGGAAGGTGTGGATGAGTCTAAGGGCTCTGAGTAGACACTAGGCCCAAAAATGGTCCAGGGAAATAGCAGCTGTGTGGTATGGGAAGCCCAAAACTCCTGTCATGTGTTTGTATTCCTGTGAATATCGTCTGTAGAGACTTTGATTAATATTGTTATTATTATTACATGTATTTGATCTATCATATTGATAGAATGGTCAAAGTATGTCTGTAACGAGACAATAAAAAGTAACCTGGATGTTAATGTTTGTTTTGGTGTCTTGATTTATGTGTATCTGCCTGTGAACCATTAGGGATGATCAGATGTCATATTTTCCAATCTGATCTAATCCGCTGCTGTATTTTATGACATTAATACATGTAATGTGGACTCACACAACACAGATCTTGCACATGAGCACAGGATATATGTCACCTTAATGCCTTGGATTATATTATACCGTGTAACGTCCTATTATTATTATTATTATTATTATTAATTACCTCTACATTTATTTGTATGGTAAGACTTTTCATAAGAATCTTCAGTAACTGCTTTATCCTGGACAGGGTAGTGGTGGATCCTGGGAACACTGGGCGCAAGGTGGGATTTATTGTACACACACACACTTATTCACACCTGAAAGCAATAAAGTGTACCTCTCACATGTTTCAAGGAAGTGAGAGGAAACCGGAGAACATAGAGGAAACCCACATGGACATGAGTAGAACATGTGAAACTCAGCACAGACAGTAACCCAAGCTCAGAATCAAACCAGGGACACTGGAGCTGTGAAGAGGCAATGCTACCTACTGCACCACCATGTTGCCCTATACTAATCGAAGCATTACCGCTACATTTATTCACATAGTAAGACTTAGATTGGTGGCCAGTAAACACTAACATACTCTTCTCTTATCACGCATTCCTTTTAATCTGTCAGTAATAAATCAATTCTCATCAAGCAAATCTAACAGTGGAATAACACTGCCCGAGTGCCATCCTGTAATCACAATAAAAACGTTCATCCTGATGTGTATGCATTGTCTCATTTTGCAAATTCATTCACATTTCTTCATAAGGGACAGGAATGTGATCCATTACAGCTTTATTAGTATTAGCTACATCAACATTGCTCAGCTGAATCCAGACATAATACCAGGGCTGTCATACTGGCTATAGTATCTTGAGTGAAACAACTAAATAAACTTCACATGACACTGTATTGTCTCTTCCTCAGGACACACACGTATTTTATGAACATTTTGGCCAAACTGATACACTGTTTTTTTTTTCTCCCACTGACTGAACAGCTGATCTAATTGCAGACTTTGAAAGCTTAAGTATGTGTGAGGGATTCTCTGACAGCACTTGTTCCCAGGTCAGCACATCCCTCACTTTACAATGTGTTAAGAAGTGTGCCTTAGAGCCGCAGTAAAGTATCCAAGGTGTGTTATGGGCCTGCAGTGTGGACACTTTGAAGTTAGTCATTTAGGGTCTGTTATGGGACTGCCTGCTTTGTTTAGGCCGAGTAAAAGGAAAGAGTCATGAGAAGAGTAAAAATATCGGAACTATTATTCAGTGTAGGTTTTGTTATCCATCATTATCAGGTTGCTTCTACGTATGCTAATAATTGTTGGCGAAGATAACGATTAGTCCTCAATATCCATGTTAAACAAGAAGACATACTATGCTTTGCTAAGCTCTCTTTCAAGAAATCACTTCCAGCCATAAAGGCTAATGGAGTGACATGAAGTGTGTCTGCTAATAAACCCCTTAAAGCTCTAAGAATCAGTGACCATACTGCCGCTTTGATCCAACACTCCAGTAGTAAACTGTGAAGTGTGCCAGACAGACAGGATCAACAGGTTGTAAATTACTAGATAATTCATCTATTCTTCAGTAACTAAAGTAACTGCTTTATCCTGGCCAGGCTGGCTGTGGAATTCACCCCGGATGGGACACCAGTCCATCACAGGTCGCCATACACACACATACATTCACACTTCGAAGCTATTTAATATAGCTAATTTACCTACCAGCATGATTTCTGGAGGTGGGAGGTAACTGGAGAACCTGGAGGAAACCCACAGGGACAGAGACAGTATAACCCAGGATCAGGGCTGAACCATGACCATAGTATTGGCTGCTCTAAAGTGCCCCTAGATGTGAATGAGTGTGAATGTTTGTGTATGGTATCCTGTGATGGACTGGCATCCCATCTAGAGTGTATTCCTGCTTCAGCCCCAGTGTTCCCGGAATGCAACTCTGACCAGGATAAAGCGGCTACTGAGAGAGAGTGAGTTAGGCTTCCAATAAATAGGGTTTCATGCTATCTCATGGCATCATGAACGAATGGCCCACATGGCAAGACCCTTTTCCAGAAATTCTGTAACACTGTTCATCTGACTATCAGCATGTTTCATCAAAAGAAAGAGCTGTTAGACCTCAGAATCCCATACCGTGGTGTTAAATTATAACTGCAGTGTAACAGGTCTGATTCGATTTGATTCATTGTGTATCAAGTATTTTACATTTTCCTCTTCAACCTTCTTTTTAAATTGTTTAATAACAATTTAATAAAAAAAGTACTTGAACTCGCAATGTTCTTGTGAATATTGGTTATTGACGAAGCAATGATAACTGACAAAGCCCACTAGATGTCAGCAGCTCCAAGTGTAGCAATAATAAAGCGCTTGATAGCAGTTTGCCGTCATATAAATGAGGAATGTCAGAGACACAGTACTGTTTAACTATACCTTTATTGAGTCACAGCTCCAGAGTCCCTTGTTTCACTACCAGCATTACATATCGTGTTGTGATTTAATGACAAAAATGTTCACTAAAGATGAACAGGAAGTTAAATTAAAATTCATAACAGCTGGAGACCCCATTACTGTCAGTCAAGTTAAGGTCAAACTGCTACAAGCTCAGAGCCAATTTCCTCATATCCACCTGTTTGACCATTATAGCACTAAGCAGCATCATAATATTATGTTTTAATTAGGTATTAATAAGCTTTTTGTATTTATTTAATCAATTACAGCATCTAACTCAAGCTTAGATTCAGACAAAAAGTAGCCCATTTCAGGGTGACTCAGTCTGTATTTACACTACTGTAACACTTTTATATATTGATGGCTGTGGTAAACTCCCAGGTGAGGATTATTTTAAAGACAGGTAAGCAAAAAACACACTTCACATAATAAATTCCATATTGAAACAAAAAAAATAATTAAACCGGATGACAGTAACAGAAATTATCAGTGCAATTCTGATCCTCTTGCTTTAATCTATCACTATTAAAACTTTAATAGTTTCAGTATCGTCAGTATCGTCTGATGACATGTGTGTGGGCTGGGAAACCACTAGAGGCAGCTTTCATGCAGTTCTCCTAACTGTGTTCACATATTTAAGGGCTGTTTCAGTAGTTTTGCATGTTTAGTCCAGAACAGCATCACAAGGGGACACCGTTCCATCAAGCCACTGTTGTGGAAACCAAGAAGCATACAACTTTAAAAGGCCAGTCGTCATTAGCGTAGTTTGTCGATAAGCGCGATTTTGTGGATGGAACAGTGAAGTTCTCAGCCCATGTAGGCGTATTTCCAGTCTCTGAGTGGAACGTGGGTCTCCTTTACAACCTGCGGTGAGGTCCATCTGAGGACATAGTGTGGGCCGCCGGGCTTGTCGTTGGTACCTGAGTGGATAGAAAAATAATAAAGCAAAATTGTTAGATATTGCAGCTAAGAAAAAACAGGAGGAGGCAGAGATGAATACTTATGCAAGCCACTGTACATTTGTTCTGGTTTGCTAAATTGTAGTTTACGTTACTGATGAAATAAAAAGTGACTTTATTTGAATGCAAGTTAAAAAAAAAAAAAGGACTTTCCAAAATATACCAATTTAATAAAAATGTGCATAGTGTAATAAATACAATTAACATGCAAATTATGTAAAGACAGCACTGCGATATAAAACTGTTGGCTACATTGCTCACCCACAGTGGGTCTTAATACATTGGATACATGGCTTTAAACATTCACCTGATGCTCTGGCGCCTCCAAATGGTTGTTGGGCCACAACTGAACCTGTTGATTTGTCATTAACGTAGTAATTTCCCGCTGCGTTTCTCAGTGCTTTTGCTGCCTCGTCTAAAACAGCCCTGAAACAAGTATTTCCAGACAGCAGTAAATTTACCAATTCCCACAAACATGAAAATTAGCAAGGGCAACACCCTGTTAGACACAAAATATTATATATATATATATATATATATATATATATATATATATATATATATATATATATATATATATATATATATATATATATATAATATAACTATTTTGGGTAATAATTCTTAAAAGGATGTGATACTTACTTATCCTGGGCAAAGACAGCCCCTGTTAGTGCATACGGAGATGTGTTATCAATCAACTCCAGCACTTTCTTGTAGTCGTTCTCAGGATAGACATAGACAGTCAGAATTGGTCCAAAGATCTCCTAAGAAGGAATACATTTGTTCTCAGTGACACATTTCAAATTTCGTGTTCTGTTTTAAATATTCAATAATGGATTATTTATGTATTCATCTTTAAGTACTTGACTATAAAATTACTTAAATTGCCCATCACTAGTATTTATACCTTGTATAATCACTATGTACGCAAGTCCTGTATTATTATTCTTTATGCGATTTTCATTTACTTGTTCTATCAATGATTATTTGCAACTTGCTCACTCGGCTAAAGGATTCTACTTTATCTGTTGCATGTTCATCACCTTGCTGAACTTACTTTAGAGGAAGGTTCTCTTTCCACAGAAAATAATAAAATAATCACTAAATGTCAAATTGGTGAAATTTGTGATAAATTCCAAGCATTCGTAAATACAAGGCGTGTTCATAGCACAGCTGATTTACATTGAGTGACACCCACAAAACTCCATAAATGGCAAAGCCCACAGAGCTAAACCAACAAAATGACAACTAAATGGTTTAAGAGTGCCTCCTAAACCTGATGTGAGCTAAATCTTCCAGTAATGCAGCTCAGCCACTGCAAAGCATCAGCTACAAACACATTAACTCTCACTCCTTTTGAAGGAAGGCATTTCTTTGGCCTAATTCAATATCATGTCCAATTTGTCTTAATTTACAGATTGCTTTCTTTCAAGTCATTAATATGAAACAACTGGCTCATAATCCAATTATATGATGTGAAGCGTAATATTTGAGGCTTACATTTTATGTAATTTTATGTAAACATATTCGCTATAGTAAGATACAAATGTTTTTCCTAACTAACTGGATTTTCATGAACACAACATTACTTGTATAAATGCTCTTCAAAACAAAACACTTTTTCGTGCCCAGCTTGTTAAATGAGGCCCAATGATATCTTGTCTTTATAGCAGATTTTGTTGTAGCTCTACAGATTTGAGAAAGAATGAGCTGAGATTTTCATCCTGTTAAGTTAAGCATATAATGCAGCTCAGCGGGAGAGATTGGCTTATACAAACAAACCAAAGTCCATGCACACACCGGTCTGATCCTGTTTGTGTGTGCATCGCTAACCTCTCAAACTCTGCTTTCTGGATACTTCCATCAAGAAAGATATCCAAATAAAGCGTGATGTGTTATAATCAATGTTATTACTTTGGCACTTTATGAGAATAACCATGAGATAAATACCTCATTCATTATTTTATCCTGAGGGTCTTTGCTTTCAATAATCGTGGGCTCCACATAGTATCCTTTTTTGTCGTCACATTTTCCTCCAGCAATCACAGTAAGGTTGGGAGATGACTGGGCATATTCGAGCCAGCCTTTGATCCTGCTAAAGGACTTACAGAAGAGAAAGAACTTGGAAAGTAATTTGTAGAAACAGAGCAAATATACTGTATTAGCATTACTAGTAGTAAGTTCATTCTTACCTTGCCATCAATAACTGCTGAGAAAAATGTGCTAAAATCTTCGACAGGCTGTGAAGATAAACAAGTCCATTTATAATCTGTAATCTACTTACTATGTTGTGATCGACACAATAAATAATAATAATAATAATAATCATAATAAAAATCTAGGTCTGACGTGAATATTTATAGCTGAGAACAGAAGCGATTCTACTTACGTCTCCCACTTTGATCTGTTTGTGCACAGCCAGGAGCTCTTGTTTAATCTGAGGCCAGAGCGAGTCTGAGACGTACATCCTGGAACAAGCTGAACATTTCTGCCCTCCGTACTCGAATGCTGAGCGAATGGTGCCAGTCACCACACTGCCAATGTCTGCTGACTTGTGCACAAAATGGAAGTTCTTGCCACCACATTCTGGATCGAACAAAATAAAAACGGTAGGTTTAGACCAAATCTTAACTGCACAGGTGTGGAGAGTCTCCAGAAAGTGTTAACTCAATACAGGCTGCTGCTTCTTTCGGTTGCTCCCGTTAGGGGTCACCACAGCGGATCACTGGGCCGCATATTTGATTCGGCACAGTTTTTGCACCGGACGCCCTTCCTGACGCAGCACTCCCCAGTTTTTTTATCTGGGCTGGGGACTGGCACTGGCAGTGCACTGTCATGTGCAACCCCAGCGGTTGGGGCTGGTTCCCTGGCCGGGAAGCAAACCCTGGCCGCGGCGGTTATTAACTCACTATAGGGACGTGCTCGAATTCTTTTCCATACACATTGTCTTTTTTTGCCACATGTCTTGGTTGGTCAGAAGGCATTGATTAATTTTCTATAATAGCGGCTCTGACAATAGTGCCGGCTGTGATTCGAATCAAGGTTTATATTAAGGTGCTCGTTCTAATACACCATTTATTGAAGGAGTCTCCAGTGTCAGCACTTTGTAATAGTCAATAATGGGAAAGTCTTCAGGACAGAGGACTTTCTGGTTTATCTCTAACACAACAAGCTGACTTTTATTGTCTTATTAACTGTAAAAAGAGAGGTGGGTAAGTGAATGTCTGTTTGGAGCTGCTATAATGTAAGTGATAATATGAACAAACTTGAAATGTTTACACAACCTTTTTAGGTGAAATCAAACATATTAAAAAGAACCTGGAAATCGTTTGGAAAGGTGTGTTTGTAAATACTGTAGTAAAGTCACTGACCTCCAGCAACACGAGGGAAATTTCTGTAGATGTCCAGATTCTGTGCCACTTGTTTCCACAAGCGCTTAAATGTTCTGGAGAAAAGAAAAACACAAAGGCATTTTCCATGTTCTCTAACTCCATTACTGTAAACTTAAAATACTACTCCACCCCATCTTCACAAACTTAAAAAAAAATCTCAGTTCAAAAAAAATCCATGCCTTTACATGGACGTTAACTGTTGCTGAATGCTGACATCCTGAAATTCTGACATTAAAACAATTTGTAAGGGGGAGAGAAAAAAAAAAAAAAAAAAGAGCGCCATACGGGACACTGCCGGTGAAGTTGATTCCAGCCAAATGCTCAGAAGAAGTGACAGTGTCGCCAAAAACTGGGCCATCGGCTGGAACGAATTGGATGATGTTGGGAGGCAATCCGGACTGGCGCAGAATCTTATAGACTGCATAGCTGGCAGACATAGCCGTGTCACTGGGTTTCCACAGCACCACGTTACCCTGACCAAACACACAACAACTTCTAATTAATTAAGCAACAATTAAGTAAACAATACAATAGAGCTTTGACTTACAGGTTTAATATCTAACCAGAGGAAGCCAATTTTCTGCTTAATTTTTTAATGCAATGAGCTCACCATTATAGCTGGCGTGCCAGCCAAGTTTCCACCAATGGCAGTGAAATTGAAAGGAGCCACAGCAGCTACGAAGCCCTACAAAATGAATAAAGCACAAAAGATCAAACAGACAGTACTGTGTCAATATTGCCCAACATGCCCACATGAACTCAAAGGCTTTAATGCTGGCTTTTTGCCTCTAAACCTACCAGTCTTTATTGCAGATGTATTCGACTATAATATGTACAGAAATCTTCTTGCTTACAAAAGTCTGGATAAGCAACTGCCATGGCTGAATGGTGACAACAGTTACCTTTTAATGCTTGACAACAAATGATTAGCTCATGAAGACAGTTTGAAGTGGTTATGTTTTGTTTCACGCTGACATTAACATTTTAACGTAAACATTTTTGACTAGCACCACAAACTCTGAACAAATGAGACACGTTCGTTTTGTCTCATCTGCATCTCAAGTGCATACTTCCGTCCACTTGTTTTTTTTCACACTCTACAGAGCAGGGCGGTTAAATAAAATGAAAAATCTATTAAAGTCTGGGAAAAATCCCCTTTCTGTGGTACAGCCTTTCGCCCTGTAGCTAACCATTGGTCTGATGAGCTGCCTTCAGCTAAATAATTTACACAATATGCTTGGATAAGCCACAGCAGAGGACAGAGTTCTATCATATTTAGAAAATTGCAGTTGCTGAAATACATCTGGTTTTTAAAAAAAAATTTTTTATGTTTATTGGCTCTGCTATTTTTTTTTCCCATGTATTTTGCTGGGTATGAATCAGGACTGTGGTCCGCCTGGTGACATCCCCTGCTTTAGTGCGATTATTTATTTTATCATTTTATCTTTTCTATGTATAAACACATTTTAAAACACGAACGATTTTGCAAAGTCACATTCTATAAACACACCATTTTAAGATACTTGTGCATACTGTACTTTTTGTCTATTTGTATGTAAACTTAATATTGATTTAGGTACTTCCGAGAGAGAAGCCCACCTCAAGTCCACGGTACAGCATGGTGTTGGTGCTGCCATCACTGTTCAGAGGCTGCTGCTGCTCCAGCTCTACTGCGTGCTTGGCGTTGAACCGGAAGAAGTCAATGAGCTCGGCTGCAGCGTCGATCTCAGCTTGCACGATGGTCTTGCCCTAAAACAGCAGAAGATAGCGTCACATTTCTACAATGGAGGTCAGGCTGTAAAAGTGCCACTGTTTATTCACTCTGAGGGATGAAGCACTACCTGGCCAATCATGGTCTTGGCCAGAACCTCTGCTCTGTTTGGTCCACTGATTACATCAGCAGCCTTGAAGAAGATTTGGGCTCTGTCTGCTACTGGTTTGAGGTCCCATTCTCTCCTCGCTGCCACCGAGGCCAGGATGGCTTTATTCAGGAGTTCCTGTTGTGAAAGGTGTAGTAAATAGTAAACAGACCAGAAATATGCTTGGTGCGATTGCATGGAACTGCTCAAGATTGCAAATTTATTAACACAGCCACTAAAACTACACACCCTTTTTTATTATCCATCATTGCTGGAGTCAGACTGCACAATCCATCCATCCCAATCTGTCCATCCATTCAATCAGACTATCTTTCCAAATCACACATGCATTCATATATCCAAATCCAACTTATGATGGACAGATATTCATTTAGATAGATAGATGGATTAACTTAGATGACCATTCATTTAAATCCATTCAAATCTATCCTTGCACTTTTTTCTATATACAGGCTCACTGCCCAGCAGTTGGGAGTAAATATCACTTAGGGCAGAACATTATCTTTGTGGATTCTCAAATTGCAGCACTTACATATATTTTTTTCAGTGGGTTATATAACATCCATTCAATCCAGGTGCTGGTGTGTAAAATCATTTCCTTACCTTATCAGCATAACAGAACTTGGCCACTTTGTGTGCATGATTAAATGGCTGGAAACAATAGAGGTATAATAATATATTATCACTATTGTGATAACACTGCTGTTAGAACACACACTGCACATAATTTGTTCTTTGGCTATTTCACTGCTTTAATATTGACTTAATTATGTACATTAAATTGTTAAATGACCTTGTGTCCAATTGTACTTTAATGAACAGTGTCGGCTTTAACGCTAGAGGTTTGTGGAAAAATTGTTATACTGTGTTTTCTATAAACTCGTATGTACTCACAGATAGCTGGTATCTGATATCTTTGGTCCATATCTGTTCGTCTCCGATCACACATGGAATCTCCTCCGTCTTTCCTTTTAGGTCTTGTAGCGCCTGGCAAAATAGTGCAAGTCTTTGCTTTAAAATGCACGAAAGGGGCTGGATTTTACAGATTAATTAGGGCTCGTGTGTGCAATATTCACCTTCTCTAGCTCTGCTCTTTCTTTGCTTCCCTCTTTGAATGCCAAGACGGGTTCATTCTTAACCTCTACGGCTGCACACGGGAAGGTCTTGAACCTGTGGAGCATATTGTTGATTTTGTGTCATGTTTCCAGACTTCTTTTTTTTTTTTTTTAAAAACGCAGCATGATTTTAGCGCCAGAGAAGAGAAACTAAGGCTCATAAGTGGTACAGCAGAAATGTCGCAAGATTGTGAGTCTAGCAAAACTGGCCATACTCTCTTGACTGGGAGGGCTGGTGTTACCGTCTCTGTTGTCAATCACAGCGACATGTGCGAGCTCATGTATATGGAAGAGGGCAGGTAGCGTTCTCCTCTGGGAGTGTGACAGTGCCCTGTGACACATGAGCAGCAGTTCAAATAGAGACGGTGGCTGGCTTCACGTGTCGCGGAGGAAGCACATGCTAGTGCTTGTTGGAAGCTGTTGCTTGATAGAGAAGAGCTAGCTAATACTTGGGAATTGACGAATGACCAAATTGTGAAGAAAATAGATTTTTTTTTTCTTTAACCGATAATGGAAAAGAGAAAAGAGAACTGTTCTTCATAAAGTTTCTCCACAATAACCTAAGCGCTTACGGTTACCTTTCTGATCATCATTCTCTCATTAACATTTTATTCATTTGGCAGTCGTTTAAGCCCAGAAAGAATTAAAGTTATGCCAATTCAAGTATATCTAAGGAGTCAAGTCTTAAAGGACTTGTTCAAGGGCCAAAAAATGGCACACATGCAATCCTGGGATATGACCTAACAAATTTCTGGTCACTTGCACAAAACTTTACCTGCTGAGCCACCTCTGCCCTTTTCAGTTCACTATTACACAAAAAGTGAAGTGAATAAACTACAAACAGCAAAGGACCAAATACTACTACCTAATACTATTAACTTAGCAAATGTTCACTCACTACAAGTTGGCTAGCTAGCTAGCTAGCTATCTAACACTAACCACTAACTACCCACAGCATGCATTTAAAAATATATATATATGTAATTTGTCTAATCACTAGATTATCTGTACAGAAAAGGCTCATCTTACACCCACAGCTGGATGTCACTGACATGAGCCGCGTGAAGCCAGTTACTGAGACAGTCCAGATGTGGCCACACTCCCTGGATAAAACTTCTCAGCAAACTGACTTATTGCTTTTAAGTAACATGAATTATGCACGTGCACTTGAAACACTTTGTTTCTCGCCATTTCCATGACCTCAGTGATCTTCTGTAGTGGCGCAGGACCATGAAGCCAGTAGTCTACAGTAACGTAAAAGCTTGGCACAACAAAAAGTTCGGATTTTCTGTTGCAAAAAAAAAAAAAAAAAAAAAAGTTTTTGGAGGTTTTTACATTTTGATATTGTGCAATATGGCAGAGGCGCGTGACAGGCTAATAACGAGGCTAATAATGATAAGCGCGGCTTTGCAGAACTCTACCAGAGATAATACAAGAAATATGTTATTATTTTTTTTAATATTCGCACTTTAATTTTCACACCGTTGACACGGGTTGGCTATATGGAGTGAAAGTTATCCTTGTGAAATGACATACGCACCCCCTCCAGGACCGACTGAGCGCCGACCGCACGCGCAGCATGTCTCAAAAGGAACCAGAGACGAAGAAACAACTCAGCAAATGTACGTCAAAAAAATAAGGAGACACCTATACGCCTAAAAGATAAAATAAAAAAAAAAACTCATTCAGCAACCTACATAAAGAATTTATGACATACAAGTTACAGGATAGCCTGACTGCTAATGCCAAGACTAGCGGCATTCAAATAGAACCGTACTATTATTGTTTTACGGGGGGGAGTCTCAAAAATAAGGAGATATTTTCTTTGTTATTTGAAGATATATCAATTTTGTGATGAATATAAAGCATGTATACTGGCTACTTTACATGTTAAATATATATTCAGCTTAAACTTAAAACCTAGTCTTTAAATAATAAAAAAAAAAAATCATGTTGTCCCCCCCCGCATATGTTAAATGGAACGCGCCGGAGGGCGAGTCTCTAAACAGCCACTCAGCTTACGAGACGTCTTTTCTTAGCCAATCACATGGCAGCCGTTTCTGACAGAACAGTTCTATTTATAAAACAGTCACAGCTTTCAACCGGATTTGGTCACTACTTTAGCAAAGTAAAGTTATATTTCTGTCGAAATGTACATAATGATATAATTATATGTATAATGTAGCTATTTAAAGATAAGGAGCGTTAGAACTGCAGAATTTCTTTACACGAAAAAAAATGCATGTCACGTGGCCTCGAGGTCCCCTTCAGAGCATGATCAAATAACCTTCAACAAGTCAACACAATTCAGAAATAAATCTTTTATTATCTTTTTTTTTGTTTGTTTAAAACCCCAGCACCAACCACATTTATCATTTGGAAACATCTGTACATCCCTCACACCAGATTGCAAAGGCTTATATATTTAAAACATTAACAAATAACCAGAAATGCTCATTTTCAAATATATATGTGTAATTTTGGACATTACAAAAAAGATGCAGAAAAGGAAATTTGGATGTATGGGCATTTAGACACACTGGAAGACATACTACTGATGAAAATTATGGCTGTGAGTTATTGGAAAAGTGTGTAATGTGGATAATCAATTTCTGTTTAGTATAATTTTCCAAATTAGGCTCAGACAGCACTATATTATATTTTTAATAAACATTGAGATAATGCCGACTTCTTACTTAACATTTGTCTCAAACTGTCACCATTTGATGAAGAGAAATTATACAGACCAAAGGGCATGTTATGCAATACAGTGAGGTAAGGATGGACAATATATTATTTGCATTTTCACAATATTACACTGCAATATCATAGAAGACTGATGAGCAACTGCTCAGTCGATCATTGTTTTAGTTTGTCCTGCAATCACCTTGAAGAATTGAATAATCTTGAATCATGTAATTTGAGGCAATACAGAATTTTGTTCATATCATGAAGCCTTACAGTGAAAACAATGACCCACTGCATCACCCGTTAATACATTCGTCATCTGGTGTTCAGGAAAGCAATACTACAAGGAGCAGATTTTTCTTTTGTCAAAGATTAACTTAAAACTGGAAGACTGTCGCTGCAGTCCAATATTGTTTTTAATGCACACCTGCTGACTTCCCATTCAGACTACATGAGTGGCCACTTGCAGCACAAGGGGATGAAGGTATACCAGGGACCAGGTTTATCAGTTGTTAAATGAGTCTCATGCTTAACCAGGTCTATCACATGCCCTGATCTCAGATTGGCTGCACTGTTTTCAGAACCAAATCACAGTTTAAAGGTCCGGTCAGTGATTTTTAAGTAAGGAGACTTGGTAATATTAAGCTTCTTGTCCTACAGTTTTCAGTATAAGATCTGCTCTGAGAAAATGTTTGGTCTATGTGGGCTCTGACCACAGGATAAAAAACAAATTATATGGATCACCAACACCCAACCAATCAAGACATGCAGGCATCTGTACATGTTGCATAATCTTCCCTTCTTACACTATCAATCAGGGGTTCTAGTTTACTAGAAACGTGTGTACATGTGTTTTTTGGACGACAATTGAAAGATACAATGGAATTGTATTTATTTAGGTTTTCAGCATCAAAATGACTTCCACCAACATTGCTGATCCCAGTTCAATATTTATGTTCGCTGTTATTTTAACTAATTACAACTAAACAGATCAGGGGATTATCTGCCCAGTGTTCATTAAACATCTGATGCTGAATGTGAGTGCATACCCCCTGAGTTGCCATTTCAGATTTCAGGGCCAGAAAAATGTCAGCTCTGTTGCATGTCAGTGTGGCAAATCAGTTTTTCTAAGGTATGTTTAAAATGATATGATTGCGTTTAGTCTATAGCACTTTTAAATTGAACAAACTGCACTTTTAAACAAGAGACTACATTAGTACTCTCCTGAATGGTATTGTTCATTTTAAAGTTTTATTTTTTCTTGCAGTAGCGTATTGACATTCTGTCATAAACAGATTACACAGATTTGAAATATCAATTCTATAAAAAGCAAGATAAAAAAATGTAATTCCAGTAAGAGCTCATAAAAACCTAAAATGCATGAAGCTTTAATTTATGGTCAACGAACAGAGAAGAGACTCCTTTGGCTTGGGATAGATGGGCTTAGTATAACTCATAAATCATTGCTTTTCTGCCCCCTATGCTCTTATTGCTCTTAAGGGAGCTCAGGTACTTCTTTTGGCTCACATGTAATTCAAAAACTGCTCACAAAACAGTCTCTGATGAAACAAGTTATACTCCTGGTCTATTTCATTTTAGCTAGCTAACTAGAGTTCTTCCTAGTCAGTGTGCTAATCAGCTAGCAGTTATAAGTGAGTGAAATAACATCAGCTATCTCATATGAAAGGAGTAGATGGCTACATAAAATCCAATTTGACTTATGCAAATTGAGTATGATATTTTTCAAGAAAATCAAGTATGTATCATTCCACTCAACATTTACAGTCAGCTTCTGGGTAACCTTTGCTTAATAACTCATAGGCATGTGGTGAAGGGAAGTCGACAAGGGTGTGTTAAAAACAGTACTGGAATGCATAATATTGCACACGGAAGCTGTTTATAGATGATGTGTCTACATGAATATAATGTATATTCAGAGATTGAGGTATCAGGATTTCAAATGATAAGAGTAATAGTGAACGTGGCACACAAAATGATGCAAAGACGTTTCCTAGAAGAAAAAAAAAAAAAACCCAAGGTGTTTCTGGCCATATCTTTACTGCTATTTCAGTAAAGCTCCAGTGTCTACATGACAGAATTTCAACTGAATCAGCACATTCTTATAACTTACAGGCGACTTACGAGGTGAAACAGCAAGGTTGTTAAGGGTCTTGCTCAAGAACCCATCAGTGGCAACCCTGGGATGTGAACTCACAGCCTTCTGGTCACAAGCACAAAACCTTAAAACCTAACACTCTGATACCACTATAACATGCACTTAAAGGAGCAGTTTGTGATTTATTACACCTTCTGGTGCCTGTGAGATGAACTGGAGTTGGAGTAAAAACTGACAAGCCTTTCCCTTCCCCTCAACCCAACACATCCCCTGATGAAACTTTGTATCCCTGGGAGTTGCCTTTTTACGGAAAATGGGCATAGCTGAGATGCTCCATGTCAAATTTCAGGGCCGTAAGAAATGTCAACAGAAGTATGAAATGAAGAAACTAGCCACATGTGTTACATGTCAGTTGTGGCAAATGTCAGTTTTTCAAAGGTATGTTCGAAATTGTCTAATAGTTATATGATTGTTAAAGGTCTATAACTTACAAACTGCACCTTTAAAATGGACAGTCTTTTCCTATATCTCTCTTACATTCATATAAACCCATTATTTTTACATTTTAATGATTAAAAAAAGGAAGTCACTACTGAGATTTCTGTTGTTGGGCCTGGTACAAAGAAATTTAGTATGATCTTCCTGTTATTGTGTTAAAGAATATAAAAAAAAGCATTGTTTGAGGCTAAAAGGCAAAAGTTTGATTAGTGCATGACATATTTACCAGAAAAAGCATCCAAATGACCCTGAATATTGTTTAAAAAAAAGAAAAGTTAATTCATACAAAACCCTTAAGCAGGTCTTTCATATGAAATTCCATAATATGACTTTTAAAAAGTATAATATAACACAGTATAATAAAAGCTGAATATAATGGATTAATCTTTGTGTATTATGGAGGCTCAGATGATTGCAACTGTATTTTTCTGTTTTGTGCAATGTTTTTCAAGATTTTGTATTGAATCATTTTACTGTTGCAATCAAGCTTTGTTATTAATGTCAGGACCTCCTTTTTACACAAATAGACAGTTTAAATATGAACAAAAAAAAAAATAACCCTAGAAAAAACATAAATGACATTTAAATGAATATGAAAATATTTTTTGAAAACTTGTGTATGCAACATAAATGCCAGAAAGTCAAACGTGAACAAAAAGGCAAAAATAACACGATATTCTAAGTATGGAAACACTAATAGCTTTCTTGAGCCTAATTACAGAGATAAACCTAATGGAAAATTTTCCTCTGCTGGCCAAACGTGAGACGCTCAATATTATGGTTGAAATTATGCTGGCATATCTGATTGGTCATCATCACTAAATGAATATATTAGCAGTAGTGACAGTAACCTGTGCAACAAAAATGTCCACTGATCAGAATTGCTACCTGAAGTCTCTCATTCAAGCCGCTTAACAAAATAAGGCAGCTTCATCTTTGGAAAAAGCAGCAAAAAACATTAAGACATACAAAACAAGAAGTCTGAAAGAGCAAATATGCAGGCTGCGATTTTTTTTTTTTTTTTTTTTTAAAAGCAAGCGAATACATTAAGGCCATCAAAATCAAAAAGTCCAGTCATAAGATCAGGCACATAGCTCTTTTCAATCCAGAATCATGACCTGTGAACACAGAAACTGGTACGTTTTTTTAAGTGGAGTGCTCTTGAGCAGGCACCTATACTGCACCACAGCTCCCTCCTTTGAGCTTGTAAACATTACAGGCCTCACGATTTCCTCTAGAAGCACTCAATGGCGATAACTGTCTTCCCAGCGTAGATGGCAATCAGGATACACATAACATTAGATAACATGAAAACATGACATAAGGCTAACCGTTTGCATAGACCTTAGAGAGCTGTGCTGCATTCTGTCCACACAAGCTACTGGGCTTTTGTTAGAGTTTAGAGCCTGCAAAATGGCCATCAAAGCTATTGTTCTGCCTTCTTGATAATACAGCATTGTAGAAAAGACAGAAAATATAATCATTCTGGCATCTGAATGGACATCCAACCACTTGAAAAGGTTCACACATGCGAAATGGCTCTTTATGACTGTAAATTTCTGTGGGGTCTTGATACTGATATTGAATTATAGTTTAACTGGTACGGTTTGGCTTGCCTACTCTGTAAAACGGTTGTAAATGAAGCTTGTGATTGGACAGGTTGATTTGACTGACAGAACACCCTAGGACATCAGCGCAGAGGCACAATGCTCAAGAGGCAAGGGAACGTCCCTCTTCACCTTCCCCACTAGAAAGGAGACTTTAAAGCACCTACAGGAAAATAGGACCTGTCCATCAGAGTTCCTTTGGACTGGTCCTGCTCGATACCATTGGCCGAATGCTGAGTGGCCTTGGAGCTGATAGGAGCTCGGTGAGGGGAGGGTGCGACCCGGCTGGGTAAATATCAGCTGACTGCCCCCTCTGTATCTCCGTCCTTGTCTGACTCATCCTGGATCTCATCAGTGTTCCCTGAGTCACTGCTTGCCACTGAGCTGAAGGACGGAGAGCTTCTGTGGTACAAACAGAAAAATAAAAAGGTTAAAATGGTAAAAAAAAATAAAAATGGTATCGGTAATCACAGTTCTAAATTTCTAAATTCTTCTGATACTATGCTTATTTATATGCTATAATATGCAGAAATGTTTCACGCAAGATATGTCACTTAGAAACAACTTTATAATGATAAGCTGTCAAGAAGGGGGACTAGAAAGCTGTTTAAACACATAAATAATAATAAGTTAGCTATTTTTGTTTTTATGTTTCAAACTTTTACCTACAAAGCCTCTGTTTAAACACTTGTAATTGGCCGTGAAATAAGCTAGATAACAGGCCAGCATCTTAGATCTTTTGTACACTTTTCTGGCCACAGGCTTCAGAATGTTGAAAGTTGCAACCTTTAAAGCAAAACTTTAAAATTTCTATCTTATAAGTTTCATTTGAAGTAGTCACAGGTAAGTAAATAAGATAATCATGTGTGTTTGCTCATGGGAAAATTGCCTCTTTCTGTAAAGACCATGTTTATTGACAAAACATATCAGATTCTGTAGCGAATGCTAGAGGCTAGCTTAAAAAGGAAGCGATTTTTGGTGGCATTTGCATAATAGAAAGATCTATCTATCCCTCAAGATCTAAAGTCTATCCCATTCTGTGTTTAGCATTAAAGCTGCTGTTATCTCCAGTACTTTTCGTAGGTTTCATCACATTTATCCTTCCCATAATCCTGTTCCACAGACAAGTTCCGTAAAAATTCCGAAACATTACTTTAACTCTGCAATACATTTGTGAATTTAGGATTCATTCCTGCCACATTGTCTTTACTGTTATGATTAACAGCCATAGTTGTGTTCAGAGACTGCAAGAAGTCCTTTCATGTTTAAATATAGCTGTATTAAATTTACAGCTTCAGAAATATTAGCACCCTTCATGAAAATGAGCAAAAGTGGATATATAAAAGGAGTAATACATATTATGTAAGCATTTTCCTAAGTTTTTTTTTCCACAACAAAACAAATATCACCACCCCTAGAATTAATATTTGGTGAAGTACACCCTGAAGAGAATAAGAATAAGCCACTTCCTGCACTGAGCCACTCCCTGTAATGTCTAACAAGGTAAGAGACACTTATAGAGTGATCCTGGATCCTCCTCCATACAGAATACATTAATCTTCTTGATTCTTAGGTTTGCGCTTCTCTTCGATTCAGACCACTGGGTTTCAGTGGGGTTTAAAACAGACACAGACACAGATGTCCACTGCAAAATACTGCATTAACAGTTCTTTCTATGGCCAAGTCATAACCTCCTTGCAGAGGCAAGCCGGTTTTGGGTTAAGATCCAGATATTTAGGGGAATTCATGGTTACATCAATGTTCACAAGTCACTGCTGACAACATTGCTTAAAACAGTCCAAATCATTAATTACCAACTGCCATATTTTGTAGTGGGTTTCGGGGATTTTCCTTGTATGCAGTCCCCTTTTTTTCAGCAAACATATTCATGGCCAAAAAAAGATTTAGATCTCATCTGACCACAATACACAATACGGTTTGTGAGTCAATTAGAGGTGGGCAGAAGTCATTACATTTTGAGGAAAGCACAAGAATTTGTATAATGTTAAGTGATTAATACTGATTAACTAAGCACTATATGACCAGGGACATGAACTCAAAAGGTATACAAAAAGGGAATTGCTGTGAATACTGAATAAAAGTCAGTGGCCATTACCTTCCCCCCTTGATCATTCTCCTGCATGTCTCCATCTGTACGTCCAACCCTCTTTTCATACTGCACATTTCCATGTACTCATGAAGGTGCCGATTCATGTCACTCTTAGCTGTAGCCAACTCCATCTGCAAAAAGGTGGAGAGTAGAGAGCGTGAGAGGGTAAATAACAGAGAACAATGAGCCAGTTGGCTCGGCACATTCATCTGAATCACAAATCATAGTGTGACAGCAGGAGGACAAATGCAGCACCAATTCTTATTCAGTCCTCCAGACTTACATTAATATCTGGCAAATGTTACTACAGTAAATTACACCACAAATCTCAAGGGATGCTACTAATGAAGACATGACAATTATCATACAGAAATACAGACACAATATTAACCTCGATCTGGCCGATTGTTGCCTGGTACTCCTCTTCCCTGGTCTTGAAGAGCGTCTCGGTCTCATCAATCAGACTTCCCAGACTGCAGTCCTGCCAAACATGATAAAGGACACACAATGAAGGAGGCTGTAAACTTGCCTAACTATTATTAGTCCTAAAAGTTGATTTAATTTTGAATTTAATAGTTAATCTCACTGACAAAAAGGATGCATACAAGGATGCATTTATGCGCTGATTTTCATTTTTCTCGCCATCATTAATTCAACATCACCATCCACCTGCTATGTAAAACAGAAAATTTTAAATCTTTAAATGCAGGCATGGATGCATTTAACTGGAAAAATTAAGTGTTCTACAAAAATACATGACATGTTTAAACATTTACTGACAGAGACTGTCTTTAGACTTCCACTGTAAGTGTGAAGGGAAAAATCTTTTCAGTTCTTTTTTTTTTTTCACTGCAAGGAAACGTGTCAAAATTATTTGCAGTCATGTCAGGAGTGTTACAGATGCATAGATCAAGAATAGTTTGATAATGCTGGTAAGCCTGGCATCTGAGAGGTAAACACAAACTCACGGCTTCTTGGCTGCCTCCTCCACAGTCTGCCCCGTTGGTTGTGGTGCTGATGAACGGCACGTTGTAGTTGGCGAAATCCTCCCACAGCAGCAGCGTTTCCTCATTTTCTTCCCACGTCAAACTGTCGCAATCATCGTCGATGTCAAAAGTCTCCCGCCTGGCAACAAATGAGTTATCTGAGCAATGTCTGCAGCATGAGGAAAAAATGGGGAAGAGAGAAGGAAAGGAGGAAAAAAGGGCAGAGAGTAAAGAAGAGATAGCTGCTATAGCAGAGAAAAGATATGAAATAATTTAGGAAAGAGAGTAGATAAGATCTAGACTTGCAGAATTCATAAATCCAGAGATGTATTGTTATTTTTAAAAATATTTTTAGTTGTAGTTTTTCATTTCACCACTTGGTGGCGAAAGAGGACATTCTAACATCAATCCATTTGCTGTTTTTATAGCTAAGAATTCTGTCACAGAATGTACTCTATTTGTTTCTGGACTGCAACTCACAGCTGGTTGAGCATGCGCTTCATCTCATCCGTAATGTTGAGTGACCCGGCCGCCTCCTCTTCCGACGTGCTTGGATCTGCATCCATCTCTGAGTTTTCCTCATCTGACAAGGCCTTCTTCTCTTTTCTCCTGCAGGCCACAGGCCCCTGAGATGACATACGTGCAGAAAAGAGCATCGTCAGGCATAAAAACAGCATGCTCACGTGTACACTTTGTAACACAAAACAACTCAAAACTTATGGCATTATGTCTCAAAAGGCTGTGCATTCCTGCAGAGCTGTTTAAACCCTAATCTACATCACCTGATCTCATTAACCTTCACTTTATGTTTGAATCCAGATTCAATTTATGAAAAAAAGAATGACATTATTAGTTTGATTCAATTCTTTCCAAAAACATGAACATTAAAAGCCTTTAAAAATCATATTTATACTATGGATGTAACCTGCGATTAAAAATATGACAAAAATCTGGCACAAGAGGTTTTGCATAAAGACAGCCTAGGAAAATCTGTATACCGTTTTCCTTTATTAAAAATGCAATTTGGAAATGCCCCATGTCCTCCTGTCACCCCAAATATCTAGGTAAGCACATTAGCTAGGCTATCTAGCTGGCTATCTCACTTTGTACCATGTTAATACAAGTGGGATTTTAGTATCTCATTCTTGATTTTCATCTTCATTTTCTCAAAATATTCAAATATTCAAAGGTTGTTAAACATAGTTATAACAAACACAATTTTTATCACTAACATTAGCTATGTTGGGTAGCTAGTTCGATTAGCATACAATTTCAGTGGCTTAATGTTCTGGGTACCATGCGGCTCTCTGATAATATTAATACCAGATTTGTGATAAATACCAATCTGTATAACCCAAAAACCTGTCCATCCATCCATCCATCCATCCAAGTTAAAAATCACGTGCATTTTTCAAGTCCAGAATTTTGACTACAAAAGTACAGCCTAATCAGGTTAATCAAGCCCCATGCACTGTAGCGTTAAATGTGACATAGTAGCTATGAAATTAACTATTAAAGATTATACACTAAAATGTAAGATATTTATTTACTCCAGACATCTTTCACTGCTATTTAGTTTAATGGCATGTTAAAATAATTGTAGTGTATGGTTTGAATTTTCTGAAGGTTATCAGTAAAAGACATCCTGAGCATAATGATATAAACCCAGCAGAGATGGAGAGGGGTACTGGCAGTTTTACAGGGAAACAGCATCACTCACACCCCCCTTATACTGACCTCTGTATATAAACACATAAACACAAGGTCAGGTTCCAGCTCTTGCACTGTACTGATATTTTGACACACTATTAATCTATAAAGGGTCTGACAGTAAAGTTACACAAATCTGGAGACACATAAATCTGGCTAAATCGCAACCGTTTCTGTAAGCTCTGCTTAGATACAGTGTTAGGCTTTGGTCAGCTCAGTTCCTGGAATGTGACACCCTTACGAGCAAAGGTCCTGCATTAACAGATATGTTGGTCTGCGATTCATCCCTGTGTGGTCTGTGCGTGTGTTTGTGCATGAATGTGTGTGCATGACAGTTCTCTGTGTGTGGTTTGGTCACTTTTGTGTCAATACGCTTTAATATCAAATTTCAATTTAGAGAGTCTACAGAGTGTTTGAGATTTTTGTGACTGTGGTATACAGATTGATGTTTTGGGTCAAATATGCATTAAGAGAGCATTAAAGTCCCATTTTTTCAACTAAGACTTTCTCAGGACACCTGTAAAGACTCAGCTAATGTTGCATATGAGTTCATTTCTCAGGAAAAGGTTTAACAGCTCAACATATATCACTGATGTACAAATTACTGGAATATCACATTGTAACTGGAAACTTTCAGACACCAAAGCTGCAAGCTAACCTATCTATCTATCTATCTATCTATCTAGCTATCTAGCTAGCTAATAGTAATGATTAAGAAAATCTTGGTAGTTATGGTATACTTTGACACGCTTGACAAATGTTAAATAAAATCACAGAGAATATGGCGATGTAAATAAAGACTCAGAAACTGAAACCCCTGCGTCTACCTGTAGCAAATGTAAGCTAGTTCACCAAGAATCTGCTAAATAAGGTTCAAAATGACACATTTAGGGGTCTTTAAAGTAAATTTCGAACATATTTTGAATGTGGTGACTGATTAAATATCTGCCTTTAATGCCTGTCTTGCTTTTTCAAGCACTTCTTACTTTCCAGGTTTTCCAGCGCTAAAGCTAAATCAATGGACTGCAGGCACTGTAGACAACTTGAGCAAACTGTGTGTGTGTGTGAATTACAGTGTGTGAATGTGTGTGTGACATGCACCGGTGGGGCCCTGGATGGACTGACGTTGAATATTATTTCTTCAGAATTTCTCTGTTGCGCTACATCACACAGTTTCGCCGTGATGTCGATTCTCCTGCAGATGTCCATGTCCACTTTCATGGCTTTCTCCTGGATTTTAGAGTCCAGCTCAGACATTTGCTGCAAATAAATAGAGTATTAATTGGTTAAGAAAGATCTGTTTTTATGGCATATAATTTATTAAAAGATGCTAAACTTTCCTTCTAAATATTATTAGTACAGATTCTGGTTTAAGCATACTGTGTCGGACAAACAGAGGAAAGATGCAGCGTCACATGAAGAAACTTTATTAATTTAAAAAAAGTTGGCCTCTAGTGCAGTATGAATATCTGTTACATTTTTTAAGTTGTACATGGCTTGCAGATGAGGAATAGTTAAGCAAAACGTTCGACACTTCACTTCATGTTAGAATCCATTCCTTAAAAGGAAGAGTTCAGCAAAAAAAAATAAAATGTACACAACGTTCCACTGCAATTATAGTTCATCAGCCAGCACATGATGAACTATTCCTGAAAAGTTTCTGTCTTTAGGGTTGTACAGTAGTTATTGCTACCTGTATTGTACTGTGCAAACTGCATGTCTGAACCATAACCCGACTTGCTCATGTGGTTCCCCATCACTGATTAATTTCCTATAACAGCACATCCCCAAGTGTTTTATTCCTTACGTATCACCCTGCTATACTGCTATTTTATGTACCAATAGTATTACCTAGCACTTTGCATGATGAATGATACTTTACATTCTAGTAATATTAACTCCAGTACAAAATTAAAGAAGCATTTTGGATGAGCTGAAAATTGTGTACATTTAATATGTGGTCAGACTGTTCTTTTAATCTATGCTGCCAAAAAAAAAAACAACATGTTTAAGTCTCAAACAAAACAAGGACATTTTATTGACAAGTTGGTGTTACATTTCAGCCCTTTTTGTAAAATCACTTCAGCCCATGCTACATGACAACACCAAGACAGAATAACACCGACCATTTTGATTAGCATTTGCTTTCTCCCTGTCAAATCCTCAACATGGATCAGTTGTAATGATTGCCACACCAAACGAGTTAGTCTTGAAGAACAGACATTGCATGTTAAATTCCTCCTTACTTTCAGATCAGGGAAACTTCTCCTGTTTTCTGCAGCTCTAGAACGAGAAGCAGGATGCCGGCCACCCTTTACAGTGAACGTCAGTGATAACTTATTAGAAAATCCTTGACAATCATGAACTTATTTTTCAATTATTATAAACAAGAAATACCAAAAAAACCTACTACACCTACTTTATTTGTGTATAAGCCCCTATATACTACTGATATAGTGTATCACAATTATTAATATAAAATATTGGAACATCAATAAATTGTTAGAAATAAGAGGGAACTGATGCTGTTTTACTGTAGACATGTTAAAGCCACTACCAAATTTTCTTAGTTGACTTGATGAGTCAGTGTGACTAAACTAAACAACACAAGACAAATTCAGACGGAAACCCAGACGACACCTCAATAAACTGTTTACTCGTTCCTCCCTAATCAGGTCACTGATGATGCATTACAGCAGGCTTGCAGTTTATAAGGTTTGAGATCATGTCTATGCAATGTGAGGCAGAGCTGATCGGACCTTACTGAGCCACTGCTGGTACACTGTGTTAGCTGGGTTCTCACAGTAACAGAGCTGGAGGGACAAGTACAAATAAGGTCGACTCTGCATCATCCCTATCACAAGACGGGATCATGCTGTATTATGACTACAGATGTCTGGTATGATGTGACATGAATACACCCGGTTTATTGTCTTACTGCTGCATAAGATGACTAAATGTTTAGAGATGGATCGCAGATCGTAAGTACTTGTTGTCTAGTTGACCGCAAGGGTGCCCATACTTTAGGGCAGTAGTGGCTCAAAGGTTAAGGCTCTGGGTTACTGATCAGAAGGTCATTTCAACTGCATGATGTTATCTGACGTAATGTGCAAGCACAGTCAATAAGAAGTCATTTGGAACTTGGCATGATTTGCTAGGAAATGTAATCCACTGAAATATCAGTGACAAAGAAAAACATTCTTGTGTGTAAATTAATCTTAAAAAAACCCCCCCCCCCCCCCCCCCCCCAAAAAAAAAAAAAAAAAAAATTCTATAATAAAATTGTCTCCTAAACCTGCCAGAAAAGGACCTCTGAAAAGAAAAGGAAGCTTTTGGCAGACAATCATCACACTACCGAAGATCGCTATGTAGTTCGGGTTCCAGCCAGAGACTTTATCAGGACTGTTATGTAATTACTGCATTTGACGAATCAGGGTTCTGCACTATTTTAAGCCCCACCTACATGTTCCAGCTTGACAAATATGGGACCTGGATAAGAAGGGTGAACCAAATTCAGCACTTGGAAAATGTACGGCTCAATTAACAGTGGAAACAATGGCAAAATGCCGGATCGTGGTTAATTTATCAAGCTGTGCCACACTGTCTAGGGCAAAGGCACTAATAAAGTATATAGAGGTCTATGACAGCCCACTTACATCACTCATGAGGCTTTTGAAGACCACCAGTTCAGCTTTTAACCTCTCCACTTTATTCCTCAGCTCCTCCTGAATGGCCTCTGACTCCTGAGCATTCTGAGAACGAACACACACACACACACACACACACACACACACACACCTGTTATACAACACAGATGCCTGACAGGTTTCAGCTTCAAATGTAGAGGAATAGAGATCATCCTGATACTCTATATTCTCCATACGCATTTGAATGCTTTGAGCAAAGTAACAAAAACCATATTTAATATACTTTTCACTAGGAGATGCAATCCCATTTTTTTTTTTCATTTTTGATATAAGACAGGGTTACTGGGATTGTCCAATACTTGATACTGAACTGATATTGACATCCTCACAGCAACCAAGTGACTCACTGTGGGCTTCTGTTGTCAAGTTATGCAAAACATCAGAGACATTATGGTAAATATGCTTTCAGTTGTGTCTTGAAGTCATACGCAAAATGACAAAATGTCATGTCATGTCAAGATCATCAGTGGACTGGATTGAAAAATATGCCTAATCCAACCTAGAGCTTCACATCAGTACAGGCTTTGATACTGATACTTATGATCAGACAGGTACATCCCTACTTTATCGTTTTTGATTATTAATAATAGGGTAAGCAACAAGGATTTAAGGAAAAATGTAAGGATTTTGCCTTAGATGTTACATACAAATATTCTTTTATAGTCATTCGTTCATCTTCAATAAGCAGTATACCCTTCGTCAGTGCTGCGGTGGATCTGGGCCTGAGTCAGGAATACACCCTGTATGGGATGCCAGTGCATTTCAGGGAATGATGCACACACACACACACACATACACACACACACACACACACACACACACACACACACACACACACACACACCCTGGGGAGGTGAGGTGGTAGTGCTGTACCACATGACCCCTTCTTTTATGGTGCTTTCACAAAATAACTTTGAAACTTTGTTATTTAAAGTTTTCACGTTATTATTAAAAGTCTCTATGTTCCGTTTTCTTGCTAATATTTATAGGTAATTTTTTTTTGTTGAGAAAAGGCATTAAATAGGTGCCTTATAATAGGCCCTTTTTTTTTGGGAGGCTGCATTAGCGCAGAAAATGTGCAAAGATAAATAGTTTAAAACCCCAGTGTATTGATTATCATTTTGATTTGTTTTTTCCAAAGAGTTTTCTGAATTACATACTTTTTACTGGTCTAGAAACAAGTGCTTTTAAATGTCATACTTTTCCCACACCTTGCATAAACAGAGAATGTATTCTGTAACAGGCCCAGAGGAGAAGCTGAAGGTTAATGTGTGAGCCCATGTGGCTCAGAACAAAATGTTAAAGGTTATATGGAACGTGAGGCTCTCGTGGGAATAGTCCGTTCATACTTTTTTGCTGAGCCGAGCTGTGATCTAGTACAAACAGATACGCAGTTGTCTATTGATTTCCAGTCGGGTCAGAGGAGCAGAGATCGGTTCTTAATGTGTGCAGGATTTCTTTAGGGTGTTGGAGAAATCCTGCACACCCTACTGAGATGTCTTATCTATGGCCTTCGAATAGTGACATTTTGTCAACTTGCTACTGCACATGACTATGGCTTTGAAAATCCTGCATGGTTTTGTGCTTAGGCTGGTTGGGTTTATTCACACTCTATTTGAGCAATGTTATGATATTTGATTGAGTTTTTTTTTTTATTTTTTTTTTAAATACAGTCTTAGTTTGATTGACTGGATCCTAGAAGTAGTTATAGTACTACTTTCTATTTTCCCCAAAATGTATTTAGTCAGCCAAGACATATTTAGTGTCTGAAGTTTGCTTCTTTTGTTTCACATTCGAACTACAAGGCTAAAAATACTATCAAAAAAACTACAAGGCTAAAAATACTATCAAAAAAACTACAAGGCTAACAAAAAAAAAAAAAAAAAACTGATATCACCGTGCATGAGCATCAGGCTCAAGTATGAGGTGACGATGCATGGATATTTAAAAAGAAAGGACCCAAAAGCTTCTAAAATCGGCTTATTAGACTTTCTAGTCTTGTGTAACGTTTCATGTGATGGTTCAGTCAACATATTTTCTCATTATAGGTTATGTAATAGTTTAAGGTGGCCTGTTAAGTTTGTTAAGCCTGTTTTTGCTTGTTATTATTAATGCTAATGAAACATCTGTGTGTAGGATACTTATTTAATACAGTTTTGATAGAGTGTGTACATGTGTGTGTGTGTGTGTGTGTGTGTGTGTGTGAGAGAGACAGAGAAGGTGAGCTCACCTCATGCAGTGTCTCCAGCATCGTTTCCATCTGCTCTCGTCTAGACAGCTCATCCTGCCACCTGCAACAGCCAACACACACCTGAAATAAGTGCATGCACAGTGTATGGAAAACAGGTGTGCATCTGAGTCTAAGTGAGGAAAAAAAAAAAAAACCCTCAACTCAAAAACGTGTTACCGTTTTACTTATTGTTTTTTATGTGAATAAAAATGTAAACAATGTTCCTCGCCAACTTTTGCCATTTCTTGGGTATTAGACATAATGAACAACTAATACTTTTACACAAAACACACACGCACACACACACACACACACACACACACACACACACACACACACACACACACACACACAAACATTTCCATGAAAGGTTCTGTTAATTTACTTTCTCTAATAAACCTTATAAAGACTGTTCATATGACCTCAATGATCTTGAATATAGGAAAAAGTAACTATTTTCTCATTATGTGATTACTGTAAAACAAAAATTAGATTATTAACACCATTTCTAGACATATTTACTAATTTCATGCTTGAAGTTAACTCATTTAGTAGCTTTTTTCTAGAAATAATTGCTTGAAATTGGCTAAATTATCTGCCAAAGGAATAACGTCAAGCCTGAAATATTGTTTGTGCTTATAATCATATATTGAGAAATATTAGATAATGTTGCCTATATTTTAAGATATTTTCACATGCTCAAATATTTTTTTGTCATGTGTCATTTTCTATCCATCTATTATTCACAATGCCATGAGGAATAATAGGAACATAGGAAGAGCTCGTTCCATAAATACAGGTTTTACTGATAACAAATGCGATGAAAATACAAGATAAGAGTTTCAGACATCGGGATATCTACTGCTATTCACTGAACAGCACATGAGGGTTAAACATTGACTTGTCTTAATACGCAGCAGGTATAAATGGCTCAGGCGGTGAAGTCCAGGCGTCTGTAGTCTGTTTATCAGGCCACAGTGTAATTTAATCCCGATGCAGCAGAACAGACCAGGAATCAGCAGCATGAGGGCAGAGGGTTCATCCAAAGACTGAGCTGCGTGACAAAGTATGCATTTATGTGAAGAAAAAAAAAAAAAAAACAACAACTGGTACACTGATTAGAATAGAATCCGGTCATTCAGAAAATCTACCTTCTGCTAGTAATGCCACAATGCATTAAACCCCAAATAGTCTCAGATTAAAAAATTCACAGGAATTTTTTGGAAATTGTTTGGAAACTGTTTGGAAACGTACAACTTGTTACGTTCAGCATGATGTTGGACCTTCACTTTTAGAAAGTTCTTTAAACATTCAATGGATAAATAAGAGAGAGCTTTGAGAGCTTCCTAAAAGGCTTCTAGGGTGAACTTTTTTCTGACAATGAAACATTCAGAAAGCCCCTAAAGTCCCCATGAAATGGCTTGAGAGTCATGATTTAATTCTGTATGTCGAGGAATTTCCTTTCGAAACAGGATGTCAGAGTGACAGCACAGCCAATAGCATTCAAGATATGCCACACCTCCACCTAAACAAACTTGACAGTAGCTCAGTCAACTAGCTAAAGATGGAGAACAGCAAAGAAGTTAACAAGATCCTTTTTTCAACTGTGGAGGATTTCTCACTTTCTCGCCTTCACCCACACCTTTCGACATTAAACAGCCTGTTTTCCAAGTTGTCATATATGTTTAAACCAAGGTTTACTGTCAGCGGGAAGTTGCTGACATCTGACTGGTAGTGTTACAATAAATTTTAAATATTAAGCTACTTGATAAAATGATATTACTTATTCTTTCTGAAGGAGATGGTGCCACAATCTGGAATTCAACAACAAAGTGTGTTGGTAAAACACTCTTATGAAATGTGCCTGTCACATAACCATGAACTTCCACAAATTTCACCCTCTTCTAAATGAATAAATTCACACCTTTTATTCTCCAGTGAGGGATGGATGAAAAAGGAACGAGTGTGCAGAAAGACATGACAGACACCTCCAAAAACAATCCGACAAACAATGTTTGCTGCTAATGAGCTGCTATTGTAGAGCAAGACCCACCCCTGGGGGCGGGACATATACATTCTAGAGAGCATTTAATTGGACAGTTACAAGATTAGTACGGGTATGAGTCATCAAAAAAAAATAAAAAATCCCATAAGTAACAAACTATTAATATTAAAACAACAATATCTCCAAAACTATTAAAATGTTCTTTTACTGCCATATTGGTGTCAGTAACACTAAATGATGGGTACAAAAAGCTCTGAAACACCTATTTTGATTTCAGGGGCACTCTAACGGTGAAGATAAGTTTCCTACAACTTTGTTGATATGAAATCCATATATAGAAAGCCAAATACAGTATATTATGAGAACAAATTGAAAATCCAGGCATTCGATCCCAACATTGATCCAGACAGATGAAAAACTCTGATATGTTATTATAATGTAATAAGTCATAAAACTTCTTTTCAAGTGGTTTGGATTCAGATGAAAATAAAAATCACCAAGCAGCACCTCTAAAGGAAGTTTTAAAGCTAAGCACCTCTAAAGCTAATGTTTTACAAGTAATTCACGTTGACAATGCACTCAAAGTTCTGCAGGGCAAAAACTATCAAACACTGCAAAGCAGTGAACAAACAACTTGTAGAATCGTTTGTCTCAAAATGTCAAGCGTGAAACCAAACTAAAGCTGGAGCTGGTGGCAGTAAAGGAGCAACTAATCAAGCATGCAGACAGAAGTGTCTGCTGACCACATAAGCAGCAGTGCTCTTTGAGAATCAGATCGTTTTAAAAGGATGACTCCAGGTTGCTATGGCAACCCTCATGGGAGACACCAAAATAGCTCATCAAGCTCACCGTCACACACTCTTCTTTCGGTGAGTGATGATCGGAGCTCCATCTTTAAACAGGCACTGTCTGTTTCCATGGGGCACAAACAGGAAACGCTAAACACCGTCCCAAAAATACAGGATAGCATCTGCAATGTCTGCATACTGATAAGCCATCCTACTGTGTTTACAGTGAGGACTGAACCAAGTGACTGGACCACAACACACACACGTACCTCTAACCACAAGAGATCTGTGGGACTGAAACAGAAGCCTGCGCACTCAGTTTTGCATTTCGGTTATAATCTAAAAGAGGACCAGGCACATGTATAACCACAGAAAAGTGAAAAACGTAAAAGCTCCATAGTTGCGTATGCTTTGTGTCATTTAACATACGTACATGCTCCATAAATGGTTAATACTCTCATAATCCATTTAAGAGCGACTATAATTGATTAAAAAAAATATTTAAGCTAAAAATTTGATTACTGACAAATCAGCTAATATAACTTATAATTTCAGAAAATAAGTAGGTACCAGAATTTTTTGTAAAATGAAGCTTTACTGTAGTGATTCTCTGTCAGATTCTCTTTACTTAAATAAACATAAACAGCATAAACAGCAATATGCATCTGAATGCAAAAGTCCGTACACCTTATGCACATTGAGTAGAAAAAAGGAAAATATAGCTCTAATTTACAGTTTATTTACAAAAGAAAATTTTGAAAAGGTTAAAAAGGAAATGAATGTCAAGCTGTACACTAAGACACCGTTTTAAATCATATGACAAAATCTACAGAACAATAGTTTAAAATGTTTTGATCCTATAACCTGCTAAATATTACGTGGTTAGCATAATATTCCTGAATGTGATTTCCCAATATAACCTTTAAAAAGACATGTTTTCTTCAACTCCTTGGATCCTGATCAGCCAATAGTATTGTCTAACAAATGTATTGGTCAGGACCTTGTCCCTTTATTATGGCCTAAGGGTGCTACCATAGTCGGAGCCTGTGTCAGAGTGCTGTCTCAGCTGCTTCAGCTGTGTCTAAATCACACATGGCTGTGGTGTGCAGAGCTGCAGAGGTCACTGAGGTTCACAGTTACATCACATCCAGTCAATCACGTCACGACACTTACAGCAGGAGAGCACAATTTCTTCTTTTGTGACTGAGTGGGATATGAGCACCAGTGCACACAGTGTGATGTTAAATTCAGGGATAAATATTACAGCAGCAGTGAAAGGTTTACTATTTTCCACATTTTAGAATAATAGTGACGCTATTACCACTACAAAGGAATATTAAGAATTATTATTTCTACAAGTTAATATTAAGGAAATTAGTCTTATTCATAGATTATACTGTGATAAATATAACGTCGAAATGATGTGTAGAAATAACAAGATAATTTGAAATAATGACACCATGAACTAGCATATTACGTTATCTTGAAATAACAATATATGTTGAAATAGCAAGATAACTTGAAATAATAACATAATATTTTGCAACAGGGAGTTGTTAAGTTAAAAAATATTATGATATAGCAAGTTAAAATAATGACAAAGTCTAAAAAATGAGATATGTTGAAATCAGATAACTTAAAATGATGACATTGTGAAACAGTGAGTTATTAAGTCAAAATAAGGGGATGCTAACATGCTATCATGAAATAAAAAAAGCTTCCTTATGAATATGTACATACATATTATCCAAGCTTACAGTATATATACACACTATATGGCCAAAGGTATGTTAGAAGTATACCCCTACTAATTATTGAGTTCAGGTATTTCAGCCACACCCTTTGCTAACAGGCACATAAAGTCAAGCACATACCCATGCAGTCTCCATAGACAAACACTGGTAGTAGAATGGGTCATACTGAAGAGCTCAGGGACTGTAAACATGGCTCTGTCATAGAAATTTCATGAATTTAACTTCATATTAATGCCCATGGTCTGGGAATGGGGACAAGCTGATAAAGATGTGATGATCAAGCATCCACATATTGTACTTTTGGCCATATATTGTATTTATAAGCTTACTCTTCTCTTTTGTTTTTTAGAAATAAAAACCCCACAAGTGTGAATCACATTTTATGCATTTTTCGTCCCATATGTTCAGAGAATCAAGGTTTGAACCAGCCTCAGAATAGCAGTGCTATCTATTTTAAAGCTGAATTAAAAGTGGTGTGAGATCAGTGACACAGATCAACTGATGGATCGTTTCCATGTCATCTGAAGGTCACACTAGCGTCTCAATATTTAGCAAGATAGTGCCTCTCTGCAAAGCAGACTAGTCTGGGGAGCGTCTGGAATGACAACCAACCCTAAAACAGAAGTACATGGTGAAAACATTCAATTCTCAGCCATCACACTGCTTATAAGGAGCATTGGACTGCCTGTCCTTTGTGTCTGAGTTGTAAATAGACAAAGAGTCACCTTACAAGGACTTGGAATAGCCTCAGAGGGTGACCAAAAAATTCCAAAGTCATTGAGTACTTAGGAAAGACTGCATGCTGAATAAGTGTGTGTTTAACTGAGTGAGGTAAAAGGAGAAAATAAATGACAGAGCATGGTTAATATGCACTGTTTTTATGCTATCTAATATATGTATGTATACTGAGGGCTTATCACATGTTTGATTGAAGTGTCCTCTTCTTTGAAAATGTTAGAAAGAAGAGAAAAAGAAATAGAAGTGCCTTTCATAGGGTTCCACTGAAATGTAGCTAACCACAACCCTGCTAAACAATCAGCTAATGAGCTAGCATGAGGTAACACTACATAAATCACCACACCTGGCTAAGCCTGACAGAGAACACAAGAAGTTATGTTTAAACGTCAAGCCTGTGTTTCTCTCACCACGCAACAGTAACTTTCTAAAAAAAAAAAAAAAAAAAAAAAAAAAACTATCTACAATGTTGACTTTTTAAAAGTAGGCCAGATTTTGGTATGTAAATGCTCCCTCCATGAATATGCTAATGCAGCTATGGATACCTCAGAGAAGCTTTTTTTTTTAGCATTTACATAAAAAAACAAAAATGTCTCGTTCCTCTCAGGAGTTCCTGTCATTCTCTGTCAATGTTTCTTTATCTCAACAATATTAACTGAATCTTTATCTGAACAATATTAATGGTGTCCACACATGACATTTCTTGTACGGAAAGTTAATAATTTTCATAACAACATCAATCAAGGGACATTTTTTTACTCAAGTAAAAGTTGCAAAACTTGTGCAGAAATATTATACACTTCGACAGCGCCTTTGTGGTTAGTATTATAACACAATAATAATAATAATAATAATAATAATAATAATAATAATAATAATAATCATAATAATTCCACTAAAGTAGTAAACTGGTTTAACACCAGTGAGGTTTTTTATGGATAGCTTGGCCATAATGCATATAGTTGTTACTTTTTTTCATAGTGGAAATACTGGGGCAGGGCGTAGGGCGGAACTTAGGGGATTATGGTTCGATGCTACTGACTGAAATGTTGCGAGTTCAAATTTCAGCACTACCAGATCACATTGCGCCCCATTTGTAATGAATGCCAAGTGAATACATGAAATAAATAATCCCTATGCAATTTCATGTCACGATACATGGATATAGTTTACAGAGAGCTCAAGTGGGGTTCCGTGCTGTTTAGATTCCATCTTTACTTTCGATACTGAAGTCGTGAAACCCCATATCCATTTATTACACACACACACACACACACACACACACACACACACACACACACACACACACACACACACACAGACCACGGGGGGTTTTGTTCTGTATTGATTAGGTGTAATGCAGGCAGCCTGAAGGAATCCATTCTGTTCACAGAGGCTGCAACACATGTCGAGTGTTAATGAGTCTTCAGTCTAGGGAAAGTGCAGGTGCAGCAAAAACTCCATGCTTCAAAATATCACAGTGGGGGCTTATGAAATTAATCCAGATCCTTTTTTTTTGCTCCAACATATCCTGTGATACCTCTTCCTCTATTCTTGTCCATTTCTATTAACCTCATTCTAACCTGACACATATTTTACACTTCTTTGGTCCTCATATTGATGAGCCTCTATCATGCCTCTTATGTCTTCATCTTGGCTTTATATGAAAATAATTATGCTGTAGCAAGAACATCGACTAAACACAATTCTGTCATGGTGACCCCCTCTGCGAACATGTGATGGTTCCCATGGTGATGAATGTGCTTGTGCGTGTGCCATGTGGTTTTATTTTGGTTCCTGTTTCAGTCCCATCTTTGCGGTGTTCCTGAGTGTGTTCACCTGTTCCTTGTTTTCACTTGATTTGAGTTTGAGTTTTATACTCTCTGTGTATCCCTCTCTAATAAAGAACAAACTGAGGATGCACTTGTGTCTTGCCTCAAACTACTGCACATTCCAAATTCCAGTTTGTAGAGATGATTCAGTCAAATTCCACCCTCAAAAAATGTACAATAATTAAGTATTGTATAGTATGGTTTGGTTCCACTACGATGCCATATAATTCTACTGCAGTATACAATGGTTCTACTATGATGTTCTATGGTTCTACTATGGTACCCTATTGCTTTATTAAGGTATACTTTGCATTTACTAATTAACCTGTGGTTCTTCTATGGTACTTTGTTATCTCACCTTTTCCCACAATACTCCCAAGGTTTTACACTCTTATGGTAACTACATGTTTACCCATGGTATTACTACAGCTCTGCTATGGTGCCATAGACCTACAATAGTTACCAATGTAAGCAATGGTATTTTTTTTTTTTTTTTTTACACATATGACCACGGTTAATTTTTGTAGAGGCAAGATTCTCTTTCCACATGTCAGAATTAGAGCACTTTAAATAGAGCAGGAGAAAATAGCCTTCACCTCAAACATATCAATAACATATCAAGTACTAAAAGGACAGCTGACGGGCTCATAAGGTTTAGGTGCAAGTATGTAGAGGAAAAGACTAAGTGTAGGAAGTAGAAGTATTTCCCTATAATTGCAGGATTCAGAGGATATTAACAAAAACTTTTTTGTCATACAGGGTTCATATATTCCATACATTGCATAGTAAGTGTTTTAACCTGTTTTTCAACTGTATGGTAACACTGAAAGGAAATCTGTTAAAGGAATGTCTGCTATGTGTGGCATAGACTTATCCGTTTTCAGTGAAATATATGCTGCTGGAATATTATCCCATGCTCTCACTATTGTCATGAAGTCTCGAGGTCATCCGGTTTCAACCTTTTCAGGTTATTATTAACTCTTAAAGAACATTGTTTTGTATACCACATTATACACAACATTTGTTAGTTGGGAACTTTTATCTCTGTGATTGCTGCACCATATTAATTTGATATTTTATGTTTTTGGTGAATGAGAGATGACATGTAGGACATCTATTATGTGAATATTATTAATATTTACACCATAGCTCTGAATATTCAAATCTGATTGGTCAGAACATTGCTTAATATTCAATAACAGCATCTCTGACAATATTTCATGTGCAACATAGCTGCTGACATGGTGAAGTTTTCTGTTAGGTGACATCTATTTAGCATTTATTCAAGGAGTCTCCAGTGTTAGTGCTTTGTTAGAGTCAGTAAGATTTCTGCCACGGCAAAGTCTTCAGAACACAGTGCCTTCTAGGTTCTCTGTAACAAGTCAAGCTGTACTGTATTTTTTTGTTCTACTAACTTCAAGAGAAAGAAAAAAGAGAAGCTTGTGAGGGAACAACTGCTTATAGCTGCTATAACGCAAGTGATAACGGGAACTTTTGTTGTTTTGCCACCATTCTCCAAAATGCGGCTACAAGCGGTTAAAAAGTATGGTGTGTTTTTCCTTAATTAATAAGACACCCCCAAGTGTTTTATTCCTTAGATTTATTTATTTGGCTGATTCTTATTTAATGAGGTTGAGTTCAATCTAAATAAGCAGCCGAGGAGTTTGAAGCTATCAATATTATTACAAGCTCTTACTGCTGTTAGAGGGCCTTGAGGACATCATGCATTGTTTCTCTATCAGTACATTACCTTTTAGTTCCTAGTACAGAACCTTAAATATGGCTGTGCAATAACTAGACTAGTGCCCGAGCTTGATTGGTGGTACCTGTTTTTACCAACTTCTGACCTAGATAACTTTGTATATAAAACACAGTATTTAATAATAATATTGTAAACCACATTATTAATCCAGGCTTTTATATTACCTAGCTTAACCTAACATTCATAGGTAAGTACAGTATTACAGACACAGCTGTGGTTTATATAACCTGAGTATTATATTCAAATCCTTAAATCCTCAATTGGAACTAGCCACTATTCAGTAAAAAATGATCTATGTCAGTGTGGACTTGACTGCATTAGATCACTTCATTATTGTAGCAAAGTTTAAAAGAAAACTAATCCTTTCCGAACATGAATAATATAATAATGTGCATAACACAGACATGATGCTTTTATTCCTTGCCTGGAGACTTTCTTTCATGTGTCTGCAGATTGGGGCACAAAAGCAAGACCATTCAAGCCTGGACACACCTTCGAGACAGGATACTAACAGATTCATCTGAACACGGAGCATAGGGGAAAACAAACATAAAATACACGAGAAGGAGCTCCATTATACAGATCCAGAGGAAATAAAATGAGAGGAATTCCTTTCTATTAGGGCAGAGTCAGGCTTCTGTGAAAGGTGTGGCACCCCAAAGAATCCTAAAATCATACTGGCGCCAACATTATGAGATTGAGAATCAAAAGTGGCGAGGCGTACGTGTGGAGATGGAACAAGACTAAAAATGATCTTTCCAAATTGAAACATTATGCTTTTCGTGAATAAAAATCATTTATTTTACATAGATGCTGTTTTAAGACAAAAAAGTGACAGATTTTCTTTTATATGAAATCAATTATTTTTAGTCACTATCACATTTGCTCTCTAATTAATAGTCACTCACCTTCCAACAAGTGGTTCTGAATGTCTACTTTCATAAATATTCATTATACTGTTAATCATTAAAACAAAACTCAAGATACTTTGTAAATCTTAGATAAGATACTTTGTAAATCTTAGGCACACTATTTATTTTTTTTAGTACAAACTTTGTTACAGATTTTTATTTTATGACTTCTACATTATCGAGTCAGTACAAAAACATTTCAGATTTCCAAGCAATAGTTTTCAAGCACAAAATGAAATGTTACAGAAAAATGTTTGTATGTCAGTAAAGAAAGCAGCATATTACATAAGTGACCACTTTTCAGACAAAAAACATGAAGGCTGCTAGGTTTTGCTGCAAAAATAAGAAATTAGTCTCCAGAAGAACTCTGGCTGTTTCTGCTCAGTAAAAGTTACTGCTAATTTCCTGATAAACCTGCACAAACTATACCTGAGACTATTATTTTTTTAAAGCAAATGGCCATCACACCAAATATTGACTTTGTCAATTTATTTATTACTGTTTACTGCTCTTTATAATATTTTTTAAATGTAGAAACATTTAATTTCATTATTTCTGAAGGCATCATTGCTCTACAGCATTTCTTTGCATGTGCTATGACTTTTGCACAGTATTCTTTATTGGCAATATATTGGAGGTTTACCTGCACATTCATGGAATTATCCAAACAGCTGCCTGAAAATGGACACTTGAAGACTGGAAAAAGACCAGACAACATTTTTTGAACCTTCAACTGTCAAGTTTTCAGTGGGTCTGTGCACGCTGTAGCCTCAGATTCCTGTTCTTGGATGCCAGGATGCCATCTTCTGCTGTTGCAACCAATCGGCCTCATGGTTCAACGTGTTTCACATTCTGAAATGCTTTTCTGCTCACCACGGCTGTAAAGTGTGGTTATTTGAGTTACCATAGCCTTCCTGTCAACTCAAACCAGTTCTCATCAATAAGGCGTTTCTGCCCATAGAAATGTCCTCACTGGATATTTATTTTTTGTACTATTCTGTGTAAATGCTACAGACTGTTCTGTGTGAAAATCCCAAGAGATCAGTATTTTCTGAAATACTCAAACCAGCCCATCTGGCACCAACAACCATGCCACGGTCAATGTCACTGAGATCACATTTTTCCCCATTCTGATGTGTGCTGTGAACATTAACTGAAGCTCTTGACTTGTATCTACATAATGTTACACACTGAGCTGCTACCAGATGATTAGCTGATTGGATAATTGCATGAATGTGCAGGGGTATGTGTACAGGTGTTCCTATTAATGTGGCAGAGTGTATATATATATATAAATACAGTGTATATTCAAAATAAATTTTTTTTGCTTGTGGTGTTTGGACATGGATTTGGGCTGCTTAACTGAAAACTGTGCATTGATATTCTTAATTGTTTTTGGTTATTTAATTATTTAGTTTCTTCTTTTTTTTTAAACATGTGTAATGATTTAATTTGATTAATTTATAACAGATGATGAGACGGTAATTCCATCTCAGACAGGCTATTCATACATCCACCTACACTGCCATGCCTACAACGGCCAGTCCACACCTTATTTCCTCGTACAAATTCATTATCTCATCACTAAACATTGTGGTGTACTGTAACAAACCATCTCTTCGACCCTCGAGCTATTCTCTGTCAGGCACTAAGCCGTTTTTCGAGGAACACGCCCTGAACGAATATGTTCCTGTCTCTGAGATATACCTTTCCAAACAGGTGGGACGAGGTGTGGTCACGAAGCCTTGTTTTGAAAGCTCTCTGATCAAAGACCATTTGCAGTGAAAACACATCACTGCCTGTAACTGTGGGCAGAAAACAGGCAAACCCTGAGATGTATATCTGTGTGAGAATGTAAAATGGCTCTGCTCGGAGCAACATGTAAAAAAAAAATAAGAGAGGTGTGATAATGATTTAATGTCCTTGAATAGGTAATTGTATTAATCGGTAAATCTGGGTGGACCACAAGGCTTGTTGGAACTCCTGCACAGACAGGAATGAAACAAGGATGAGCAAAGATGAGTTCACTGGAAGGAACGCTAACAAATACCTGGCAATGATTGTTTTTCTTCAGCAACGCCTCGGTTGTTTAGTTTCAGCTCACTTCACCCTTTCTGAATCATCAAATAATGTTCATTGACCAGTAAAGCCATTTCAATCCCAGGTACAAATTCATTGTAAGAACTGCTTGCAAAGATAAAAACGTCATTTCAATCATTCACAAGCTAAAAGAAAGGGATAATGACAATGAAGCAGGATGTTGATCTTTCACTGGGGTCTTCAATACCCCTGTTTCTTTCATGTGTGCTAATGCCATAGCATGTTTATTCAACAGCGCTTCTCTATAGGTCACTTTAAAATGGATCAAGTCCCTTTGTTATATACTTACTATAGCTACAATGCAATAGAACAAACCGTCACCAGAACAGTGCTGGTTGAAATGGTGAAAATGGCAGTAAGGAAAAATGAAATTAAAGTGTTTTAGTAAAGTTTTGGCCCCCAGCAGTTTCAGCCTGCCTTGCCATGGATTCTACAAGTCTCTGGAACAGTATTTGAGCAATGAACACCATTCACCCAAAAGATAATTTCCTCAGTTGGTGCTTTGATGATGATGGTGGAGAAATCTCCCATTGGTGATTGTAAAGGCCATAGTATTTAATTTACCTCATTTTCATTCTCATCAAATCATTCAGTGAGCACCTTCACTTGTGGATAGTGGCGTGATCATTCGGGAAAAGACCATTCCCATTAGGATAGAAAAGTTTTATCACAAGGTAAAGGTGTTCAGGCAGAATAACTGTGCTTTGTGGCTGAAGCGCCTATCATCCATGCTACAATAATGAAAGCTCTATTAAAAGCACTTAGACTTTTCTTTTTGTGAGTCGAATTGAGTTGAAACTGCTCAGCATTTCCATACATGCCATTTAAGAGGATTAAAACACATGTCATTGTTGATGTGGTGTAATTTTTGTAAGGAGATGCTTATTTTGCATTTTTGGAAGGAGTCTCCAGTGTCAGAGCTTTGTAAGGGTCAGAGGTAAAGTTTCAACGAAAAGAAAGAACTGTGTGCTTTTTCAGTTTCATGGTAATGTGACAAGCTGCAATTTTATAAAAAAAAAAAAAAATTTAAGGGAGAGAGAGAAATAAAAGAGGCTGGTGAGGAAACAACTGTTTCATAACGTAATGTTTTTATAACGTAAGTGATAACAGGTACTAACTTGTTTTTGTGGACGTTCCACAACATGAAACGTAATTACAAATGGATAAAAGGTATGTATTTCTTTAATAAATAATAAAAGATAATGATTGGCAAATAGCTGTGGTATACTGCTAGGGGGAAAAATATGTGCCTTTATAGGGAAAAAAATACAACAACTTCGGGTTGGCTTCAAATTTCTCATTATTTTTTTTATAACATGTCCCTGTTGTATTTTAGCCCTTACGTATCAGCAGAAAACATATCATTATAAACTTGTATACTTTCAAACGTATAAATCTGGTCCTTGTTCAAATTACTTTCAAATTCTAAACAGAATCACTAACTAAATAAATAAATAATGTCTGTACTTTTTTTGTCTACACAGACGACAGTCTACAGTCTGCTTGGTCAGACAATTTAAAACATTAATGTAGGGCTTATGATTTAATGCACTGGAGTAAGTAAGTACATCATCTAACATTATCTTATAGCTATTACAATGAGTTAGGGAAGCAAAAAAATTGTTGTCCCGGTTTCCAGTATGTTTAATTGGGTAGCTTTAGTGTGATTTCCAGCTTATTTAGCCAGCAGACTAAAGTCTCACCACAGAGAGTCCTCAGACATGTGAGTATCACATTGCAAGCTCTTTCAGTATTAAGGTCACCGGAATGTCCTTCGTATGAAGTGCCTGCTGTACGATGCAGAGGGGGTTTCAGTGTTTCAGCCTCCTCACATGTTACATAGCAATGAAAGCCTTTTAATAGCTTTCCACTTGAGGCCAACACAAAGTTGACACTATTTCCTTGAGACATTTAGGAGAAAGAGATCAGGATACCATTAATACGTCTCAGACAGCGTTTCATAGACGTTCATTAAGAGGCAACTGTTTCTGGAGAGGGATGAATGAGAGGTGGGGAGGAAGAAACAGACGGTAGGAGAAGGAGAGAGGAATGACGTCTGCTCTTTGTCTCTCTGATTAATCGACTCGGCTCACTGGATGGCTGGCTGATGTCCAGCCTGGCATTTTGTTTGGTAACACTATGACGACAGCTGGCATGTCTCATCCGTAACCTGCCTCATTGCTCACAGACTTACAGGCGGTGTGTGTGAACTCACTGTCTCCATGCTGTAGGATGTATTCTACTCTGTTAAGTAAAAGTGCCACTATAATTATTATAGTGAATAATTATTATTCATCAGCAGTGCTTTGTTTCTGCATGTGAGGCATAACTGTCCATTTCATACCAGTTCATGCCAGTACAGGGTGCACTACTGATTTGATGCCAGCTCACTTTCTCTAATTTAGTGCCACACCTCAGACCCAACCCAAGTCAAGCCTAAACCTGTATAATTAGGTAAGGTTGTGATATGACAAACTCCATCTCATGCAACATTTATCCAAATTAGAAACTAGTGAGATTGATTTTGTTGGACTTCATTTGGGAGGGAAAACAATTTATGACCTCTAACTAGCAAGTTTTCTCCTGTTTGGCGTCTTCACTTTTTTTTTTCCTGGCGTCTGATAAGGATTATAAAAAAAACAATATGGACAGAATTTACAGACCACTCATTAATATCAGGAAGTTTCTTTCTTCTTCTTTTTTTTTTTTTTTTTAAAAAAAAAACAACAACTTATCATTATCTTCCATCTTAAGCACTATACAGATTGGATTAGTTTAACATGGGGAAGTGGGGCAAAGTAATTATTACCAGACTATCTCTGGGATTTTAGTCTGAATCAGTCATGTCAGTATTTTTTACAGACTTTTCATGCATGCATCTGGAAAGATTATGCTGTATTTTACGTTCTATAGAATAAATCCCAGATAATATACTGTCTTGAATTGGTAAAGATTCCATTATATCCTGTGAGAAAAGATGTTCCACATTTTTTTCTTTAGTACAAAGACATCCCACTAAGCAAATCTTCTATTGCCGAAACCAAAAAAAAAAAAAAAACCAAACACTGTCCAAGGTTAAAATGCAGATCAGTAAAATATAGGCAGGATTTATGTCTTACATATGCTACTATAGGAAAATAATCAGCAATGGGGTGGTATAATGCAGCCTGGAGTTACTGTTATGTAACAGTAAAATGGAGTTACTGTCCAGGGGTATTTTGTACCTCTTATACCACAACAATTTGCCAACCACTGCAAATTCTAATTTATTAAACCTGTACTTGTTATCCATTTATAGTTACATTTAATATTGTGGATTGTCCCTATCACTTACATTACAGCAGGTATAAACAGCTGTTCCCTCACCTAATCAAAGTTACCAAGAAACCAGAAAGTGCAACGTCCTCTATCCTGAAGACTTTACTGCCTGTTCGAAAGTGCTGACACTGGAGACTCATTCCATAAATGTTAAATAAATGTCTATGCGCTGTTTTAGTTTAATCAACACCATCTAACCAAACAAATTCAAGAATTCAATAGCTCTGTGTTATACATCTAAGCTAAGGATCTCAATTTGTAACTTTTAAAACAAAGTTTAAAACTCTTTACAAAAAAAAAAAAAAAAAAAAAAAAAGCAGACAGACAGCATGCAGAGCTGTCGTGCATAGAATATCAGGTATACCTTGGGTAATAGTGGGTTCTGCAAAGCTGAGACAGATTCTTTAATAATATCCGGTGCATATTTTAGCGGACTGCTGGGGAACTGCGTGATTATTACTTACTGCATCACTTAGTCTTCATCTAATTATGGTTCCCATGGTGGCAAATTTATGTACATGGCTAATGTGCGAAAAAAATGTTTCTGGACTATGTTATCAATGCTTAATGTTTCTCAAGCGATCCAGCTAGCCTTGACAGGCTAATCAGGCCTTCCATCTATAAAAATGACTGGAATGGAAAGCTCCAAAATTTCCTCCTGCTTCTATTGATCTGAAGCACTAAGCTAAATTCTGCTGTGCTTCAATTATTCATGAAAGGGAAAGCGTTTTGAGAGAGTTGCTGATCTTAGAACAGAGAGCACAGGCTTTTTTTTTAATAGAGCTGTGACCGGGTTATTACTAAAGCGTTTTGAGAGAGTTGCTGATCTTAGAACAGAGAGCACAGGCTTTTTTTTAATAGAGCTGTGACCGGGTTATTACTAAAGCGTTTTGAGAGAGTTGCTGATCTTAGAACAGAGAGCACAGGCTTTTTTTTAATAGAGCTGTGACCGGGTTATTTGAAGTGCAGGAGATTATTGTGTATCCAAAGCTGTGCTGGCACGTGCCAGACCTCGTTCCATGCACACAAGCCCTGGGTGGCACCGACCCAGCCCTGACATATAACAGGACTGATGCTCCAAGCACGTGCTCCGGACTTTCCTGTATTTAAGTCACTGATCTACACGTGGATTTCCCTTGTTTTCCAGCATACAGATGTGCCAGTAATGTGATTTATTCCCACACATCGTGTTTTTTTTCTTTATTTCTGTTTATTGAATAAATACATAAAAGCAAAAATCATATTTAAGGAATAAAACTCAACATGTAGTGCTGTTATAGGAAAACAATCAATGACATGATACGGCACAACACGAAGTCCGGAATGAATTTTTTTCCCAATATTTTATATCCAATTTTTAATTTAGTTCTCAGTTAGTGCCATAGTCTCTGTTACCTCAGTTAGCAGGAGTGCCTTAATTAGCTTATCTTTCTCAGTTAGTGCCACAATGTTACCCCGTTAGTGCTAATTTCTTCATTAGCTCACCTTTCTCAGTAAGAGCCATAGTCTTTTCTTTTACCCAATTTAACACTAATTCCTCTGTTAGCTCACTTTTCACAGTTAGCACCATAACCTCAGCTTTTCAGTTAGTGTTCATTATTTCAGACTGTTCAGTTAGTTTGTGTAATATAAACTTGATTCGTGTGCCATAAACTGTATGTTTTCATACAGTAAATATGTTTTACAAAATACAAATTAAAAAATAAAATGGAAATCGAAAAACTTTCACCTAAATGCCAATACATGTGCCATGACTTGACTGCAGTTTTGCACTGCTTTCTCTCTGGCTTTCTGTCCAGCTACACACACACACACACACACACACACACACACACACACACACACACACACACACAGTGCTGAGTGGGCAATGGCTCCACATCGCATCAATCTTCTGGGCCCTGCTGACTGCAGCACTGGACTGAAAAATGCCTCAAACAGTAAACTGCACACTGATTCATATCACTGTATGTCAAAGCAAGCTCATCTCTTTGCAGCTACAGTGACTATAAACATTTTGGTTGGACTTTACGACAGTCAAAAGCACAGGGACGGTGAAATCAATAATCTTCCTCCGGCCTGAGACATAATGCTGCCTGGACTCACACATGATGCTTCATCACTGCTTAACTAGCACCAGTGACATGTGTTTCATAGATTCGTCTGCCTGAGTGTGATATCTTTTGCCATTCTATTACAAGTACCCCTTGATGCAGAACAAAAAATCCATGGGAAGGAGTCAGACCTGATTGAGATCCTCCAGCCTGGGCGGAGTCAAGCCAAAAGCCAAGGGGGTGGAGACAACTCAATGTGTTTCAGGCTGGATTAGCTTTTCTAGTGTGTTGTTTCGTGTTGTACAGCATTGTGTGGGTTAGGGTTAAGGGTTAATATGAGGCTTATAGGAGGAGTTTGATGAGGTCCAGCTCCACCCCCTGTACTTTTGGTTCCAGAGCAAGGACTATCTCTGCTGTTAACTGTTAAGGTGCTTGATGGTATACGTCCCTTATACACACATACTCGAGGGTTAATGCAAGAGGATGCTTAAAAACAAAACAAAAAAAATCATTACATTGTGCAGACTGTTCTTAAGACTATTACGTTAGTATAGTGGCTAGCTAGCTAACTGGTTCATGCAAGGAAGGGTTTTTGTTTCCCTTTTTTTGAGTAGCAAGATTTTTGACAATGGACGAAAAACTAAAAACATCCAGTAAACAGCAGTTTTATAGCTAGAAATGCATTGTTAATGAAAGAGGGCAGAGGAGAATGGTCAGACTGATTTGAGCTGACAAACTCAAATAACCACTCTTTACAACCGTGCTGAGCAGAAAAGCATCCCAGAATGCACAACACGCTGAACCATGGGCTACAGCAGCAGAAGACCACATGGAGTTCCTTTCCTGTCAGACAAGAACAGGATTCTGAGGCTGCAGTGGGCACAGACTCACCAAAACTGGACAGTTGATAACTGAAAAAACATTTGCATGTGTGAGCATGGAAGATATATAGTTCTTATTTTTTTGTGATAATCAAAATGGGGTTAAAGGTGTGGATGGGTGTTCTGCTGTGATAACAAATCAAATTACTTCCTCTCATTCCCTTTAACCTTGAAACTCCTAGGAGCCACTGGGTCCAGATTCACATTCCTACTACATTGTATTGTTTTGTCTGTTCTCTAATCCAAGACTTTTCTATTCTTGTCTAAGGCCAAACAAGGATAAAGATTACTATCCCACACTGCGACATGCTTAAACCGGCGTAAAACCTGTCTACTAAATAACCATCAAGATGACCCAGGATGCATTGGTACTTCTGTCTGAGTGAAACAAAAACACAATGTCACACACATTTGAAAACAGGGTATGTTTTGAAAAAGGCTTAGCTTCCATTGTTCCTATTGCACATATGTCAGTGATACAGATGGTGCATATCGTTCTCTGCTGGCTTATCCTATTATGAGAATGACCATATGTAATGTTTTAAAGGTGATTTATTATTACCTTTTAATGGCCGGGTGTATAAGAGTCCACTCATGCATGTGTGTGAGTCTATTTCCAATAGAAAAGTGAGCATAAATTCACTGCTGTTCCCTTTTAACCTTACAAAAAGCTGTTAGAGAGAAAAAAAGAAGTGAAAGAAATAATCAGTTCACTTTAGCCCTTTCTCCAGCCTGCCATTAATTTTGTGGCTCTGAAGAGCTTGGTTATGGGTTACATAGCTTTACCACAAGCCACTTATAATACTTTTATTATTCTGTGTCTGGAACTGCTTTGGGTTTTGCAAGATGCATGCAAGTGATAAGGCAAAAAAAAAAAAAAAGTCTGGGTATATACTGAAGAGGAGTCTGAGGTTGTTACTCAACACCAACAATGTATGTGAAGAACCTTGTCAGACTGTCATGTAAGAAAGAACTCACAGAGAATGGAAAACAATCCTGAGAGGTTTTGCATACTTACCACATGAGTTTATTGCTATCAGAGCTAACTGGAGGCTAACTGGAAACATTGATAGTAAATGTGCAAATTTAATTTAATATTTGATGCCTGTATTACTCATTGCAAGTAGCTGAGTTACTGGGGTCCTGATTGGTGCAACCTTTGACTCTATCTCGATGATGCAACTCCCACCCGAATTGCAGGTGTTTGTTCAATCAAGTACACCAAAGTGGGCAGTTAATGCTCTCCTCCAAGCATGTATATAACAATATACACAATACAAGTATACCATTTTGATCAAAATCACATGACTTCACATATATGTTGTAAAATTGAGCAAGGCAGGAAGCAAACAGGAAGTTTACCAAGTGCTACCAAGCACAACATTACGTGACTCAAATAATACTTTAATGACATAATAACTTGTTTAGCAAAAATTGGATTAACAAAACATTAATAAATTATGAATTCTAATAACCTCATAAAAATGTGTTAAAGAATACAAGGTATGTTATACAGTATAGTCCTAATTTAAGTGAATATTAAATAGGTTTCATTTAAAAAAGGAAAATAAAAAAGGCTGCATTACGCACAGAGAATTAAAATACGAAGATTAAATTATGAATTGTGGCATTGAATAACAAATTCAAAATGGGAAGAAACTTTTGTCCTGAATTTTGGCCTGTTTTGGAAAATCCTGATGTGATTTTGTAAAATATTGGACTGATGCCTGAAACTGCTAAAATTACTTCAGATTACTTGAATTCATTCTATATCACAGTTTCTATTTACAACTTTGTATTCTGATACTTGGTTCCACTGGGCTTTGTGAATAAATCCACTCTGCATGCCAGGAACAGATTTGCACATTGTGTTTCGCCATAATCAAATACTGGCATCGCAAGAGCTTTAAAAATATGACTGGAAGCAATCTCTCTCCTTCTGTGCGCCTGTACTTGTGAGAATGTAATCAGTCACTGGGGTAAGATGGTGCTAGGAGCCACATTCCGGTCAAAAATCAAACTTAAAGTCTGACTGGCAATCAGGAAGAGCTAAACTACTGTGGTGTAGGAAGAAAAAAAAAGGTGAAAAGAAATGCTGGAAAGGAGGAAAGAGTGCGGTCTACGTGATTGATTTGAATTAACTCCATCCAAGTCGCTTAAGATTTCACGTATATTAAAAATGTGGGTGTATCATTTCCCATGTTATTGCATAATAAGCATTTGTTCCAAGTTACAGCAGCTAAAAAGCTAAAATGTATGTTTGGCACATGATATGTTAAAGTTGTGAGAACACTTGTCTGGTAACAGAGAAATGAGCGCTAAGTTTATTTATGATAGCTACTGACTGTGGTGATTTTGCTAGTTAGCGAACTTTGTAAATATCAAAATTTACCTCAGATGTGTTGGACAATTATGGAGATAAGTCTCTGAAAACTAAAATTACACAGTAATTACACCACTAAACAAACTTCCATAGTTTCCACCCTAATTTGGAATTTTAACTCATGAGTTGATAGAAAGTTTCGACTTCTGAAGTCACGAATACTGCATCAAATCTTCTTGTAAATACTGTGAATGCAACATATTTGGAAAATACGGCTAGATACTGCTTAATAAAAATCATAAAACCGTCAACAGATTTTTGCATATTAAGTAGCCAGATAACTAATATGATAATTAGCATTAGTGAGATACACTCGGCTAAACAAAAATAAAAAATTATTACTCAGCTTGCTATTCATTACTGATAACGCAGATATGTTTACATTTATAATAACAAGATAGAACACATTGGCAAACCAGATTACTCCTCACGGCCATTTCTCGATGCTAATACTGACATTTCATGGGTAATGCATGTAGTCCTTTGGTGACAGATTAAACTGTATACACACCCTAAAATAACCATCAAGACGTCTTGCTAGAACAGATTCAACACATTTTAGGATGTGAAACTTTTTTTCATGCACAAATAATAATCATAAATTATAGACTGGTGACAGTGCCAATGTATGCCACCATTTATTGATATCTGGGAAAATTACCCTATTCATGCAGCAGATTAGTTTAATAAAGGATAAATTCCACCGCACAAACAGCAGACTAAGGAATGGATTACTTGAGAGCCATTGGGATGTAATTAAATGGTATTTTTGGAATCCCTACTCACAGCACTTTGTGAACTATATTACAAGTAAGTGCACTAAGTTTTAATATATTTAATTTTTAACAACTGATTATATTCTAAAAAGGACAATCATTTTCCACTGACAGCAAAACTGTCTTTGCTTAGAGGAGCATGCCAAATTACACAGAAACCCTGTTCCATCCTGCTACTGACTGTGCTGGGAAAGACTCATTTAAGAAAAATGTAGAATGTGACTTGTCCTTGGCTCTACCTGATGTTTTCATCTCACCTGTGCAGTCATGTGCACAGCCTCCTAATGACCAATTAAAAATGATGGGTGTTCCTTTTATACCACAAACAAATGCCAACATTTACTTTTTTAAAAAAAAAAAAAAGTAATTAAATAACAGCACATTATACTTTTTATCCATTTATACTTACATTAATTGTAGTAAAACATCCACAACACAAGTTAGTTCCTGTTACCACTTATGTTATAGCAACTATAAATCGTCAATCCCTCGTGAGTCTCATATTTCTCTCTCTCTCTCTCTCTTGTGAAGTTAATAAGACAAAAATGCAGTCTGTTATGTTATAGAGAAACAGAGAAGTCATCTGTCCTAAATACTTTCCCATGAAGTCTGTCACTTCTGACAGTTATAAAGTGCTGAGACTCCTTAATTACAGATACTGCCTTAAATAAAGCTGTCGTAAATTAAGCCATGAATAAAGCTAAGACCTTTTCCGTGACTACTGATACCTGATTTAATCATTTTAAACATTTTAATCATGACCATGCTAATGCTAATTGATGGCCATAAGCCTCATGTAATGACATTAGCCTTGCAGCTCCAGGGTAAAATTAAAGAAGCAATTCGATTTCATTTGAAATCAAGTAAATCAAGTAAAAGGACAAGGTGTAAATGTGCTTTGTCTTCAAATTGTTCTTTTTCGAGCCAGTTTAGCCATTTTTGAGCCCAACTTTGAAAATAAATGTAGCAAAGCCTTGAGCAGTGTCACCACAGCATTATAAATATCCCATATCTGCTTAGATGCTACACAGAGCTAAATAACAAAATGAGAATTCCAGCCTCTAAATAGTCCCTCTAACATTTCTCTTTAATTAGACAGTGAGGAACAGCAGATGCTGGCACGCACTCCAGTCAGAGGCACGGCAAAGCAGCCAAGACTGTCGGTACGGACAATCCAATTATTCAGTAAGCAACCACTTACTGGGACATGGCACGCACCCACACACATGTGAAAATAACGTGTAAGGAGAGTAGGACACACTTTGTTTTCCTCTTTTTTCTCCTTCAGTCCCATCTTTGTGTCTTTTTGGGTAGTGAGGCTGCATTCACTGGTGAGTCAGCACATGCCTGAATGAAAAGGCAGCAGACCTATAAGAGCATGGAACAGTCCCTGGCACACACACATACACACACTCACACTCTTGCATCCTCTCTGCACTCTGCGTGGTCATTCAAGCATGCATTATTAATCTTCCCCCAAAATTCGGAAGAAATCACATTCATAACAGCTCCATTTAAGGCCACGTCAGGACAGCCACAGATTAACGGCAACACCCTGACATGTCCAAGCTTTGCAGCTGCGATCAGATCAGTGTGTGTACATTAACACAGTTCAGAAGAGCACCTCAAGCACAGGGTGGGTACAGTTCTCAACACACTCATCAGTCTGAAAACAGTCAGCCAGCAAGGCGATGTTTTATTCATGCCTGCTATTCCTCAAACTACCACTGTCTACTGAGATTAGGCATCAAAAACGATATGTGCTTTAGAGGTGCAAAAGTTGTTCCTACAATAGATATGACAAGGTAGATGTCTCACTGGCTAATGCTGCCTTCACGTCCAGTCAGATAGATTGTAAGTATGACATGAGTGTATATGAACGCACCACAATGTTGTATACATGCATGCACAGTAGATAAGAGCTATTTTTAAAAATAGTATTAATCGGTACCACAACTTTTGCCATAATGTAAAAAAACCCTCCTCACTTTCAAATTATAAAACCATACACAGAATTAAGAACAACAAAAAAAATCCTGCACATACTTATATATATATATATATATATATGTGTGTGTGTGTGTGTGTGTGTGTGTGTGTGTGTGTATGTACTGTAAATTTCTTCTTTTCTCTAAGTTAACACAAAAACATGGAGCTTGTATTACAGAGAAACGCAAACCACAAACTCCTCTGTCTTGACGACTTTCCTGCACTGGAAAAGTTTTACCGCTTTAAGTGCTGATATTGGAGACTCCTTTGAAAAATGTGAAATAAAAATGTCCTCACCGAAAACTTCACCACATCAACAAAAACAAAATTTATAGTCAATTAATAAACACCTTCTGACCTATCAGAATTAAGATTTCAACTGTATATGAAATAATGCCACATGCCAAATTTAGGGAAACACAATTCATTCTCTTTTAATGAGTCGAATAAATAAATCGAATCTCAATAAATCAACAAACAGCTCAGAGATGTACACTTAGCCAAAAGTATGTGGACACCTGACCATCACACCCCTATGTGTCCATTCTAAAACCACGGGCATTAACACAGAGTTGTTTGCTGTTAAAACAGCCTTCACTCTTCCGGGAAGACTTTCTATTAGATTTTGGAACATGGCTGTTGGGATTTTTTGCTCAAGAGAATGAGTGAGGTTGGGCAATTATGTCAGGAGGGAAGGCGTGTTGCAGTTCATCCCAAAGGTGTTCAGCGGGTTCAAGGTCAGGGCTCGGGGCACTCAAGTTCATTCACACCAACCTTGGCAAACAATGTCTTGGCAAACCATGCACAGAGGCACTGTCATGCTGGAACAGGTTTGGGCCCTTTAGTTCCAGTAAAGCGAAATATCTTTTCTGTACAATTGTTTGTTTCCAACTTTGTGGCAACAGTTTGGGAAAGAGCCACATATGGGTGCGATGACCAGGTGTTCACATACTTTTGGCCATGTACTCTATGTATCAGCTGTATTTGGCAGCAGATATTGGATCAGTGAATACATATGACAAAGGAATTGCTCATTTTATCAATGTGTTTGGTCGGAAAAGGGAAATTCAAGAGAAAGTGATTTAGTCAAGATTGCATGTAGAAGCACACAAACATCTTTGCTCACAGGCAAACCATTCTAACATAAGTTAGAATGAAAGAATCTCCAGATGGATGGATATAAACTCCAAAAAGGGAGACAGCCATTCAATAAAGACCATAAATAATGCCTAACAATACACAAAGCTCCCTCTGTGTAGGGTCTTGGCCCGAGACGACATATTTTGTGGTACTTGAGAAATGCACTCTTCTGTGATTGAAAGCACAATCAAAATTTGGAGAAGGCAAAAAGAACACTGAAAGCTCATTGCTCAGTGTTTCTTCAGCTGAAGTAGCCATTTTAACAGTTTTCATGAAAAAACAAACAAACTTTGAACCATGTGATATCAGAGTAGACTATTAATTAATTAGACACACATCTGTGAGCTTTCTATATTGCATCCAAACAGCCAAATAATCCCTCGAGAAAAGTTTCTTTTCAGTTTTTTTCCCCGTTCATGCTTCTTGTCCTGCTGCCAAGATATTCCACTGTAATGAATCACTGCCCTCAAAAATGTAGAACAGAGGCATTAGACTGCAGCACAAAGCTTTAGGTCAGTTCCCCATTCCTACGCCCCCGGACTTCTCCTGCATCAACAGCCATTTTAACGTCATTAAGTCTCGTTAAAGTAGCAGATGAGTTGATTCAGAACAAACACGCTGAAGCTTTGCGAACAGAAGACAAACATGAAAGAATGCACGGCTTTTATAAACACTGCACAGAAGAGTCAGTAAGTGTCTGTCTGTAATTTAAACAGGTTTGTATGTATAAAAAAATGAACAAAAAAGATAGAAGATAGAAAGATGACCACCAATTAGCACCATGCAAACCACATGACAAAATCATTACAGTTGTAAGTCATTTCAAATAGACAATAAGGCCTTTTGCACCGTGGGAACCTTTTCATAGTACCTGAACTAATTGTGGAACTACCCACTTTTTGCCGTTTTCGCACCTCTGGAACTGGGTGCGATTTTAGTACCGGACTGCCTTTTTCAAGAACCAAATTAGCTCCTACTCCGGAGCAGGGTCTAACCAGCACAACTGGTACTATCCGTGACGTAAGTAGACGTTGATTGGCCAAACTCGTACGAAAACGCCCTCACCCGTCATGATTTAAAACGCCATGTAAACATACTGTAGTGTCAACTTATTTCGAAAGTATGGAGAACAGCGATAGATGGACGGACGCTGAAGTGAAACACAGTCCTCCATCCTCCGGTTGTTTACGTTGTTCTTCTTTGTTTCCGTTGTTGAACACCGTGCACAAATGACGTCGCTGTCGACCAGCTTACGTCACTTCCTAGTGCCCACTGTCGGTGCGAATGCAACCCTTTAAATGGTACTGGGAAATAGTTTGTGCAAAATCGCCCAGGACTTAGTACTGTAAATTTAATTCTGGAACTAAAGCGGTGCGAAAGGCGCTACTGTCGATGTGGTTTCTGTCATGCACACAGTTATCTACAAAAATAAATAAATAAATAAATAAATCAATGGTAAAGAGTAGTACAATAAATTTAAATCTGGAGTCATGTGATTCAGGATCATTATGTTATTTAAATGTCATCTGAGGAAAGTTTGGGATAATTCTGGGATGCAGTTTGCATGCTGGTATTTGATGGTCACGCACATCTATTGCTTGTTAGTTCTGTTTGCCTTGTAGGTCCAGACAGCGAAAAAAAAAAAACATTAAAAATAATTGAAATCTGTTGTTAGCTTAGCATTTTAAGGCTCTATTTGAGAGGCGAGTAGTTTTAAGTTATCAGGCATCAAATATTTCACATCTATTGTCAGAAGATCACGAGTTTGATTCCTTATGATGCCAAGCCATCCATGACCCAGAGCCAAGAGAGCAAAACTGGCTGTACTCTTTGGGTGGGAGGGATGGCATAATTTTCTTTCCCCTAACCTGTCAATCACAGCGAAACCGGCCAATCATGAGTGTCTGTGAGCTAATGTATGTGGAAGAGGGTAGATAGCACTTTCCTCTAAGTGTTTCTAATGATGTGTTTCCTCTAAGTGTTTCATGATGCATTTGGCTGGCTTTTGTCCATTTTTGAAATTCAAAAGGGCCTGGACTTCCAAAAATTCCTGGGATATTTAGAAAGTGGATTTTTGACACCTATAGACTTTTAAAGCTTTGCAAGGTTGAATATAGTTGGTTTTATAAGGTCCAGTCTGTTTTTTGATTCATTATAAATGATAAGTAAGATATCATTCATTTTTTTCCCCTCACATCTTGGTTGTCTACCTCATTTGTGTTAAGGAAACATATGTTTCTTTCTCTGTATAATCATCCTTGCAGTAAGGATTATTACACAAGACCCGCTACCTTGAGCCATAACAAACAGGAAATGTTAGACCTGAACTAAAAACTTCTACATGTGTTGTACTATAATTATCCAGTAAAACTAGCCTCAGGTCCAAAATGCCACCCAGCACCTAAACTGTATCTCAAATTGCATACCTCGCATACTTTTAGTGCAAGTATTGCGTTCACACAGGCTAACTCAGCCAAATGTAATATACGTTTGCAACCTGGATGATGTTCTAAAGCCGCTGAAAGCTGAAGTGTTGAATACAGCAAGTGAGTTTGGTGCTACAACGGTTTAAATCTAACTTTTTAAGCATTAAAACTGCCGCATATTCAAGTAGAGGCTGCTCTGGCATCGGTCAGTAACAACGAAATACTGCCACACGCAATATTTTGTGGATATTTTGTGCAAAATATTGGTGTTCCATTTAAAAATGCTACTAAACCAAGTAATTAGTTATCTACAAACTGTAAAGTGCATTATGGGTGTTCTGCATCCCTAGCTGCTTCCTTTAGACATCAACCAACTGCAATACAATGCCATGAGTGCACTGGATTACACTATGCTAGGCTTCCAGACATTTATTAATTAGAAATTAATAAACTAGTGTACTAATGGTGTGGTTTTAGACATAACACACTTAAACGCTTTTAATAATAGCTGAATGTTTTCGTGGGTGGCATGGTGGAGGAGTCTAGTGTTGCCACCTCATAGCTCCAGGGTTCTACCCTGGGCTCGGGTTACTGTCTGTGCAGAGTTTCTGTGCATGCTCTCCCTGTGTCTGCGTGAGCTTCCTCCGGGTTCTCTGGTTTCGTCCCACCTCCCACAAACACACAATGGTTTGCTGGAGCAAAAATTGACCCTAGATGTGAATGAATGTGTAAATGTGTATATGGTGCCCTGCAATGGACTGGTGTCCCATCCAGGGTGCACTCCCGCATTGAGCCCAGTGTTCCCGGAATAGGCCCCCGTTCCACTATGTCCCTAAACAGGACTTAAGATGAATGAATGAATATGTTTGTTAGTGTCCTAAATGTCATAACACTAAAGTAAAGTATTGCTTTAGTCAACTTTATTAACCTTTATGTTAATCGGTTGTAGGCCTATTGATCCACGATTGGTAGGCTGCGACAGAGCCTTTAATATTAAATATATTATGGAATCAGAACGTCCGTTTTTTATATAAGAAGCCCAAACCTGTTCCAGCATGGCAATGCCCCTGTGCACAACATCATGGTTTGCCAAGGTTGGAGTGGAAGAACTCGAGTGTCCTGCACAGAACCCTGACCTCAACCCCACTGAACACCTTTGGGATGAACTGGAACACAGACTGCACCCCAGACCTCCTCGACATCCCAACATCACTGCCTGACCTCACTAATGCAGTTGAATGATCACAAATCCCAAGAGACACACTCCAAAATCTGGTGGAAAGCCTTCCCGGAAGAGTGGAGCTCATTATAACAGCAAACAGGAGACTATATCTGGAATGGGATGTTCAGAAAGCACATGTGGGTGTGATGGGCAGGTGTTCACATACTTTTGGCCATATAGTTGATTATTCTCATTGGATATTTTATATATTTGTCTAAAGTGTGTTCTAATGATGAAGTGCTAAACTTATTTTCACACTCCAGACACAACCCAATAAAATTATTTTAAAAGGTGGCATAGTTGTTATTGTTGTTGTTATTATTATTATTCATTTTTTTGTAACTCACTTGCTCTTGTACTCGTCCCGCTCGCGCTTGACTTTGGCCAGAAAGTTGTAAAGCGCCCTGAGTTCGGGTGTGATTGTGTCTATTTGCACGCCCACGCCGTCCGGGTGCGACCACGACACGCCGGGCCCGTGCAGCGTCTCCACGCGCTCCCCGCGCCGCCGCACGTGCGTGAAGCTCCAGATGGTGCCCGGCAGCCTCGGCTCGGTCGAGTCGGTCTGCACGGCCACGTCGCGCGTGAACAGCGGGTGATAGGTCGCTCTCTCGGCGGCATGCTTCAGCTGGCTCTCCAGCGCCCTGTTCCTGCGCTCGAGCTCGTGCACGCGGGCCAGGAAGCGGCGGAAGCGCAGGTTCAGTGTCTTCAGCACGTGGATGTTGGAGCCCAGATCGTCGCGCAGCGCGCTCGCGCCGGAACCGCTTCCGGGCAGCGCGGCGAGCATCCCGGCGGACAACGCGTCTCCGAAAAGCAGCGAGTTCATGATTGTATCCAAATCCGTAGCCGTAATCCAAGGTCGCTAGCACAGGCTGAGAGGTGCGAGCTCCGAGATCAGAGTGTCCAGATCCGCAAAACCAAGTGGACGTGATGTCACCATAGCTATTGATAGTTTTGTTTTGTCGCAATCATTAACATCCTCATCAACATCAACATCAACATTTTCGTGAGCCAGCTGATCTAGAGGAGTCGGCTCCGTGTCAGCTCATTTTCCTCACCCTGCGCCGGGATGCGGCGGAAAGCTCGCGACTCAAACTCACGAGATGCTTTTGTGCTTGCCGCAGTGTCAGTGTCCCGGAGGTGACAGGAATTCAGGGCCTGTCCTGCTACAAAACCGCGCACGTTACTCGACTCGCGTTTATATCCAACTCTTACAGCGCCTCTGGATCTTATTACAGCTCTTTAACCGGACTCACTGCTACCGCATCAACCGCTCCGCCCCCCCCCCGCACCGGACACGCACACGCACACGCACACTCACGCGCAAAAAAAAAAAACACAAGCCACAAGCGCGGTGTTGCCAGATTGCTCTGTTTCTCTCCTTAAATCCACCCTGGACTTTCAGAATCAGTGTGCATGAAGATGACAATTCTTACTCTAAAGGTACTTTTCCTGCAAATGTACTTTTCCTCCTCATTGGGGTGGCACCATCAAAGTACATCTTTGGTACTTTTAGTACCTTTTATTAGCTTTTAGAGTAAAGCTTTAAAGGTACATCACTGGTCCTTAAGGTCTAGGTATGGACCATGGAATTATTTTTAAAGTTGAAACACTAAAGGTACAAAAGGTGTACAAGAGCAAGAACAAGTACCAAAGTGTGCCACTTTATTCCCAAAGGTGTACTAACCTAACCTAACCTATTTGCTTAGTGATTAAAAAAAATTCTTTTGCATGTGATAATTTTGCAAATATAATGCTGTTTATTGAAATAATTTTGATACACATGAGACTACATGTACTCATTTGGTTAATAATAATTTTTTTTTTTTTTTAATTATCAGTATCAATGTACTTTCAGGAAATGAATTTCTGTAGTGAAGTTGTGCATTCAACAAAACTAATCCTTTAAACCATGTAAGGAAAAGTTCTTTTTTGTCATACTTTTCAGTCCGGCTGTCATTTCTCTTGAATCAAATAACTGATAATAACCCAACATCTGAAAGACCAAACTGTCCTGCGCAAAATGAATGAGACATTGTAAGATTATTTTATTGGCATGGCGAGATATTCAGGTTTAAATACAGGTTGTGTGTTTGTAATGATACAATCATTGTAGTTTACCTTAAATTTAACAAAATGTACAAGGAGTGAGTATTGCAATTAAGCAGAATGTAAAAACAAGACACTGAACACAACCATCACTGTCAAGTTGTAATTAAGTCATGAGCAAAGAATGAAAAAAAAAAAAAAAAAACAGCAGAATTTAGGACATTTATCAAAAGATTTAGCCTGAATAAAAATTGAAATTTTATTGATTGATTAAATATTCATCAATTTATGTAGATTTTGAATCTGTAATCAAATTTGGACACATTCATGCTACTTATAATGGCAAACATGCATAACATGTGCTTTGTGCATTTATAATTGCATAAACAATTTACATGCTACTAAACGTAATACTACACACACATAAGTAGTAATTACTCATTCAGTAATTAGTACTTCATCCTATACAGGTTTATCCAGAAACATATACATGCACACACAATTGAACACAATAATCACACAAATAAATGTACTATATCCTCAGGGTTTTGGTTCAAAATATTTTAGATATAATTAGCTGTCGGTCCTGATATCAGTCAGAAAATCAGAAATATGACTGTTAATACGGCAGTTAATTGTGTGATAAGTGAAATCTACCTTATGGGTGAGTAAACCCGTTGCCACCAGTGCTCAAAGAACAGAAGAAATTAGTAGACAAAACTTGCAAAAGCATGATGAGGTCAATTAGACAAGATTGCTGCGATTAAGAGAGGCAGTCTTGATTACATAAAACTGGAAAAGAACAGGCTAATATCAATCGATAATCGTGACAACACAGTTCTGCTGTAGTGAATAACTGTCTCGTGCCAAGTTATTTCCTGGCTTTGTGTATTGCATAAATGTGAACATAAAAATATATTTATTGTGTTAAAACCCAGCTTGACAGCATAATAATAATTAATAATTGCTAATCACTAGGTTTGAAAGCCCATCAGAACATTTTATTGGAGGCATATCTGTACCTGCTGGTGACCTGAGAAGCACTCTTCATACAAGCATGAACTTAGATACCTGTCAGTTTTACAGAATGCCTTTTTGTGAAGTGCCCAGATTCACAAATTCTCACATTTTCACTCAAAGCAAATCTGTTTAGCTTACAAGTCCAAATGTTATAAATTGCTATGCTGCTAGTAATCCCATGCTGCATCGTCCCCTGTCACATAACAAATAGTTCAGTGGCGTTGTCAAGATGCTATTTCAAACAGACTTGGTAATGTAGCAGCTGACGCTATGGAACATTGTTATCTATAAAAACAGGCAAAAGCCCTTTGCAGAGCTTAAAACAGTACATAGTTTGGCATCACTTCACGTCAGCATCAGTGTCGGGCAGAAAGTGTGCATTTGGACTTTCAAATTATAAGTTAGAAGTGATTCAGATAATAAATGTAGCTCCAGTTTGATTGTCTTTAAAAATTTAGACTGCTATTTTATGGACAAATGGTATTTCTGAGCCACACAATGTCTTCTTATGGAAGTGTGGGATGAACCTGTTGAAAAATCCAGCTTGGTCGGACTGGCTGCCAGATGCTAAATCACAAGCCGAGCTGTCTTTATCAACCGATAAGTAACTTTTCAACTTACTTATTTCTTATCTACATTGACCAATAAATGTTTGAGCTTTTTTAATTTCATTACTCTTGTTTTATTTTCTTAATAACAGCTTCATTTGTCATGGAGCATTAGTAACAGTAATTCAAAAACTCCCATGTACTTGTTTCTACCAGCACTTACCAGATAGCAGTGATGGTCCACCAGTTTGACCAGCTCGGCCTGTGTTCTGGACCAAGTCTAAGCTAGGCATGCGTAACTGGTGACTGTAAGGTTCAGTTAACAGAGCAAAACTAAAGAAGCCAACTTTGACCACTGAACAAAAAATATGTGTAAATTTTATTAAATAAAAAAATGTTACTCATAATTAAAATGATGAATGCCGTTAATCTTATTATGGCAGATCTGCTATAGAAACTATAGTCTATGTAACTGTAACAAACAGACAATGTAATTGTGGCAACAAGCAGTCTTCTGTGTTACAGTCAATACTTCTGACCAACAAGGAAACCTCTGGATCTTTTACAGTTAACAATGTTTTATTTTCTACCTCAGGTTGGTTTTGTAAGAGTTACAACCACAACTCAAACACTTTGGCGCCATCTACCGGTTAAAAACCAACAATAAAGCATTAGCAGTAATATAGACAGCAGGCGCTAGGGGGCAGCAGCATCAAATCAATCAACTGACTTTGCAACAAAGCCCCTGTACAGAAATCCAAATATGAAATTTAAATTACATTTTTTAATTTATCCCTAATGAGCAAGCCAGAGGGTGGCAAGGAACAACTCCCTGAGAAAGAGAGAGAGAGAGAGAGAGAGAGAGAGAGAGAGAGAGAGATGATAAGGTATGCTCTTGTACTGTAATGGTTTAAGAAGATGTACATTGTGCAAGCAGTTAGTCCAGCAAAACTAACTATGACCACATTGGTGGTCATGGGACATCCACTCCACCATCAACAAACCTGAGTGAACGTGTGAGAGTGGAGAGGTGACAGCATCCAAACATCCCAGTTCACAAAAACACTCTACACCCATGGACCCTCCGGATGTGCACCTTTATCCAAGAAAAAAGTTTATTAACACAAGGTTTGACTAAACAAATATATTTTCAGCCTAGACTTAAACTCTGAGTCCTGAACACTAATTGGAAGGCTGTTCCATAACTGTGGGGCTTTGTAAGAGAATGCTCTGCTCCCTGCTGTAGCCTTCACTATTAAAGGTACCAACAAAGAGCCTGCACCTTTTGATCGCCGCAAGTGTGGAGACCAGAAGTTCGCTCAGGTACTGCAGTGCGAGACCATTCAAAGATTTATAGATTAATAGTAGTATTTTATAATCAGTATGAAATTTTACGATGTGCCAATGCAGTGTGGATAAGATAGGGGTGATGTGGCCATATCTTCTGGTTCTAGTAAGAACAAGAGAAGGTCTTGAAGAACACCAAAGGTTGTTTTTAGGTTTTATTTTTGGTATACAATCTAATGGTAGCATTTGGTTCCCCTTTGCTTATTTTTTGGTATCCATTTCATAACATGCTGGGAAAGTTCTTTTTTTGGCTAACAATGACAGCTTGGTTTGCAGAAAGTTCTGAGAACTTTAAAACACAACATTCCTATATGGTTATATGAACACTGACAAAGAACTTTCGCCAGGTTGTTTTTATGTTTTAACAAACTAATGTTCCAGGAACATTCCCACAATGTTCTTTCATGCTCTCATAACATGATGTTTGGCAAATATGTATTATTTTATGTAACCACAAGTCAGCAATGAACAATTAGGCTACAGATTTTAATATAAAATAAAATTCCAGTGCCTGAATGTTATGAATGCATGAATGAAATTGGTGTCTTGCCACTATTAAATTTAAAAGAGCATTGTTTATATATATATATAAACATGTTTATATATATATATATATATATATATATATATATATAAAAAGAGCAGCTGATGCATGCGAGTGAGTTCTCAGCGTGCATCTAAGAGTTGATTCAAAGAGCTGACTCGTTTGTGAACGACACATGACTAGTTACAATAGTCACATGGTTCAGCTGGAATGCTCACATTGTAACGGTATTCTTCATAATTATGCATATTTTTTTAATCATTACAAATTTCTCATTTCAACAAACATTGTAAGGATGTAAATTTGTCTTTCTAAGGGGTTACTAAAGACAGATGCAGCTGTCTGAATCTGATTGTGGATTTGCAATTCATGAAATTACAAGATAAATTCATATAAAAATGACTTTCCAACTGAATTTGGTCTTGAATCCTGGACATAAATGCATTTTGTAAAACTGTGTACATGAATGCAATCGCAGCTGTAACCAGACAAGTGCAACAATAATAAAAGTTACACAGTAATACATATATCTTTAATATTTATATGAGAATGATATTTGCATCTTAAACTGTACAGTACATTACAAAATATAATATTGCGTACTGGCTACAATAGAACTTGAGAATCGGCAGTTCATGGTGCTAGTTTGATAAACGGTAACTGTAAATGTAATAAAATAATATGCATGTAAATAAAATAACTACACAGGTCCTCTTGGAGTTGCTGTTTTGAAATAAACAACACATTTCAATAACAAAATATTTCTCTATATATTTCTATACACACTACAGAAACCAGCAGCCTTGTGATATATATATATATATATATATATATATAATATGAATGGATACACATAATAGAAGGCATATGCTGATGTGGCATTTTATAATTTTACGTCACATTATTTCCTTACATTTTTGTTCACCTTACGATATCACAATATTGCATTGACAATTAAGCTTTAAACTATTGTTGTTTTAGGATTAGGCTTTATCGCATGTCGTAATTTTAGCACCCCATGCATGTGACATTTTGCTTGCAAAGATGCTTAGATGCAAGCTTTTAAACAGAGAGTTAGCTCTTATAGCTAATACGACCTGAAAATGTTGCCTATTTAGGCAGCCTAATCCAGAATTTTACAACATAACTGAATATCACATGTCTATATACTTTTTCTATTAAAAAAAAAAAAAATCTATAATGGCATAAATATGTCAACAAATTGCACCAAAATGTAATAAAGGATATAAAACCAGCCCATCCCTAAAACAAACATCCTAACAAAACAACATCTAAAAAAAAAAAAAAAAAAAATCATCATATTTTGTCAGCAAGTGCCTCAACCACTCTGGCCAAAACTGCGGAGTCCAAATACGCCACTAAACCCCCCTGGTTTGCCCACTGCTCAGCCCCCTGACACCCAGCGTGGGGGTTATTATAGGTCAGTTCCGCCCTGAGGTCCTTACTGCCGTTCCTGACAGCAGAAAGGCACTGACTGAGGTCACAGATGCCCCCTCTGAGGGCACGCAGTATGGCATGCGGGGCACACGAGTCCCACTTATAGGTGCTGCCCTCTGAGAGCACGTACATATCCACCAAGCCCTGAATGACACACAGGATCTTATACCCCGCCCCTGAGGCGTAGGTGAGCTGGCCTTCACAGAGCGGCAACAGAGCCTCTTTCACTTCCTGCTTCTCACTGGAGCTCAGGACCACAGAGAGGGAGTCAGGGCTTTTCCCATCAGGCCGCTGACAGGGCGTGAAGGAGCACATGTTGATCTCTTCGTACGAAACTCCCCAGAAATACCGACCCTGCCATCTGAAAGAAAATGAAAAGCAGGGACGATGTACGATGTAGGGGAAGTGAGAGATTTACTATAACACCACACTAAAGCAGTGTGCTAATCTGAAAGCTTTCCATTACTTGTTAGCTGCATTATCATTGTAGCTGCAGTGCATTACATATCATAAACACAGTGTGTCACTGAGTTAGTTCATTTAATCTGGAAAAGCAAAACTATCTAACAATTTTATTAAAATGTCTTTAATGCCATGAGATCTTACCTTTACACAATATATTATCAAGCGCTTCACTTTTTAGGTGCTTGGATTCATCTAAGAGCTACAGAAGAGCACCATTTATTTTATTATTTACTGAACCAAATAACTGCAGTGATCCTACATGATGTTTCTACGTCATGATTTGCCTGTAACTCTGATACTTAATAATTGATCATAGGCTGCTAAATTGAATTGTATCATTATTGTTTTGCAGCAGATTCAGTGGTATTGTCAAAAATATCAAATTGTTACAGGTAAATATTTGGTAAATAAGAACAAATCCTGCATTAACTGACAGATTTATGCGCACAGTGGTAATGACACCTCTGTGACCCTTATCTATGACTTGCCTCTTGGTTGTTGAGTCTTTGCGTGTAAACGGCTGATTGATGACTCCCATCACGGGTTCTCCGGTGGCACGCAGGTAAACGCCGATAAGAACAAGTGCACATGGAAGACCTGAGGGGCAAAACTCGTCGTCTGATATCTCCCGCTCCTTCCCTTGAATATACTGACTTGTACCATCTGCACAGAAGGAGCATTAATAGCACCAGGATTAAGACAATATTTGATGGTATGTAGGTTTAACTGTATTTATACAGTGCACAGCATGCAAAATCTATCGCTGCTGCTTGTTTAACCGCAGATTTGGTCAGTGGGTTAACCTTCGACCCTTCCTATCACTAACGTTAAAGCACACAATAAACGTTTCATTACCAATGGGGTCGATCCAGATGGCCAAGTCCTCTGGTTTCAGAGGGAGCTGCAGCTTTTCAGCAAGTTCGTCTTGTAGCTGCAGCTTCTGATGGATGGCTTTAGCCAGGAGGGACGCAGCCGTTCCTTCTCCGTCCAGCACTTTGGCCAACAAAGCCGTCGTGTCCTCTTGTTTAGCGCATACAGTAACGGTCACACTCTCTCCTTAAGGACAACAACGACGACAAAAAAAAGTGTCTGGGCACAACTGTCGATGGTATACGTCATATATTAACATTAAATTATATAATAATTTGAGAATTACGCACATTGGAGTATTGTGTTGTATTGAATATTTGATTTGTTTCAGCCAATTAGGAGAACTGATGTATGGTGTGTAAATGATTTAGGAAATGTTCTGCAAAAAAAAATCTAATTTTAAACTTTTTAATACTTGTAGGTTTTAACAGAAGTACATGGGAGAACAAGGAACAAACAGTACTGTGTTATAGATGTTAATTTTATGACTTCTGCATTATTGAGTCAGTATAAAAAACAGTTCAGCAAATTTCCTAATAAAACTGCACAAAGTATGTGTATCTGAGACCACCAAAATATTGACTTTGTTTAGTTTATTACTTTATAATTATTATTTACTGCTCTTTATAGTATATTTTCATGTAGAAATGTTTCATTTCATTATTTTTGTAGGGATCTTTGCTCTACTGCATTTCTTTGTATTGCCTAAGACTTTTGCACAGTACTGTAAATCTCACTGAATTACCACCACAAAGTTGTCAACGTGATGTTCGTAAACTATTACAATATTCTGTGCAAAATAATGACTTGTTAAAATATGTTTTATATATGTTTTTAAAGTCCAAGTAATGGCTGTAAATGGTTGATTGTCTCTGCAACTGTACCCTCCTTAAAAACAGGTTGATCTATGAAATATACTAGATTTTGCAATATTGGAAGCTTGCCCTCGTCTTCTTGCCATCCCTAATAACCTAATATCACTGGTAGTTAACTGGCCAGTTATATGACTGCTAGTAAACTAGTTCACATTGTACTTTCCTTTTTAATCTGATAGCACTACTCCATACAAGTACTTCTTTTTCAGAATCTCATTACACTATTCTGTTTACAAGTACTTGTTTTTTTTTGCAATCTGATTACACTATTCTGATTACAAGTTCTTTTTTTTTTGTATTTTAGTATATGTTCCAGTCCTGGGCATCTTATCTAGAGACATTTAACAAGTGATTGTACAGAATCAATTGCTCACCGAGTCCGTTCTCAAACTTGTTGGATTCCTCGCCATAAATGAAGCCATTCAATTCTGGAAACTGTTACACAAAGTTTTCATTAGACGACAACAACGACAACAACAACAACAACAAGTGAGAATCCAGGTGGCAGATAACAAACAGGTCAAAAGCTTTTGCTGGCGCACCTGTGCACAGATGTCGTGCCGGATCATTTCCTGTATCACAACGTCAGCGAGTGTCTTGAAGTCCTGGACAAACTTTTTGTTCTTGTCGGCGCCGGTTTTCTCCTGCACCAGCAGCTCGAACAACGGCGCCTCCTGCCTGCACACCCGCGCCACGTTGGCGGCTTTTTCAGCCACGTTCAGGAGCAGACGCAGCAAATTCGCCATTGCTGAAAACAAACGAGAGAAGAGTTCCGATTATCAAGATTTGGATTTTATTATTTTGTGCGACGGGTCACGTGGTAGGTTAGTAATTACTGACAGTCAGTCATTAATTTGTGCACATGCTATTAAAATGTACTTGACCTTTTAACCATTGTGCTGATTGAAAAACGATGGAACTTCCTGTGACTCATGTCACCTGAGTGTTCTGTTATTTTGAAGGTAAGGCTGTCAGTGACTTGATGACAAGTGTGACTTGGATCTAAGTAGCAGTAAAACTGATATTTTAAACAATTTACTAATTTATATACTGATTTCATTTAAAATCTAAGCAATACACAGGACAGTTTGGTCACTCTTCATTACTAGTTTTACTTCTCTAAAATTATATTTATATGGTTAGTGGGGTTATTGGTTATCATTGTATGTTCACTATCACTATTACAGTTTTATTGCTGATCGTATCCTTTCTATGCTATAGCTTCAGGAGGTTTATAACAGGATAATCAGGTCAGGCTGTTAAAATACAGTGCATAAAAATATCACACTAACTGGGACAGATAGAAAAGGTTATTAGAGTTTAATAGAAGAAGTCTTTTGAGAGAACGCTTGTGGCATGTGCTTAGATGTTCCCCCCTATAGGTTTATATGACTATAGATAGATAAATAGACAGATAGATAGATAGGTGGATAGATGGACAGATAAAGAGATAGAGAAGATAAAGATGCTGCAGAAATACAGCAGTTTAACAATTACAGATGTGACAAAAAAATCATTACATACATGTCCGGTTTTCAGAACGACAAACACTAAAATTGTAATTGTTTAAAAATGTCAGATACATGTGTACTTCTAATGTGACTTACAGCTGAGTACAAAAGTTTGCACACCCTCACTCGAGTCCAACAAGACATTTGTTTCCGAATTATCATAACAAATGAACAAGAAACATATTTCCAAATGGGATAGAAATATGTGCCCTGTTATTCCACTTGCCTCTAAAGACTTTTCAGATCTCTTGCCATTTAGTCAGGATTATTTTGTTATTTGTCTTCCACTTTGTGACAGATCCTAGAATTGTAATGTGGTCTTTTGTTTTGAATGACAATTTTGCACTTCAGGACTTTATTTCTTTTTTCCTCTCGTAATGACACCTTCATCTTTTTCTCTCACATCCCCTGAAAAAAAAAAAGTACTTTATACATTAATGAGGAGAATCCAGTGCTATAAATGTGAAATCTGTGCTGTGAAATTTTACTTTAGAGAAATCCGGGATTCCACCTTTATTGCATGAGCAGAACATAACAGTGGCAAGAAGAAACTTCCCTGGAACATTAGGAAGAAACCTTGAGAGGAACCGACGCTCACAATGGGGAACCTATTGTCCTGTGTGTGACACTGGATTGTGAGATTACAGTAGAAGGTTTTACGGTGTAGTGTACGTAAAGAGTAGTATAACACATTGTGTGGCATGCTGTTATAGGAAAATAATCAACGTTAATGTGGTGTTATATGACCTAACGTGAAGCAATGAATTACTTTCCAATAACGGCATGTGTTTTATGCCTCTTATACAACAACAATTTAAAGTTTAAAGAAACTTAAAGAAGACTTTTTTTAATCCATTAAGTTATGTTTAATGTCATGGCACATCCACAAAACAAGTTAGTTTCTGTTATCACTTATGATATGACCACTATAACTGCTAATTCTCTCACCAGCCTGTCTTTTCTCTCCCTCTTGAAGTTAATAAAACAAATAAACGCAGCTTGTTAACTAGAAACCGGAATACGCAAAGTCTGACCTCTGACCTGAAGACTTTCCTATGGTGGAAAAAAGGTAAATAAATTCTTCACAGCATAATGTGGTGCTGAAAATGATGCGTCACCACATCAGTGATTACACATGTTCTTACATGTGCTCACGTGGAGCGTACGTCGTACAAGTTCCTGTGTACGTTGTTACTATAGGAATGTCAACGTAAGGAATGACTGCATTAATATAAACCACTGCATGACTGTCAGAGCTGCTGTTATCGGAAATTAATCAACACCTTCTGTACAAACGATCAAGAATTCAACAGTAACGTGGTATAAAACTGATTTTCCGCACATATCCAGAGAGTTCATGCTTTAAACCTTTGATTCAGTTGTTCTCGGAGCAAAAATGTAGACCATGAGGCCTGGGTTGAGAACCACTGCTTTAAAGGAAGAGGAAATGAGTCCATACGTGAGGGTTTCCTTATGAAAAAAAAAGCTCAGATTGTGGCAGGAAAAATGCTGCTTCTGTATCCCATAGAGGCCTCATTTCAATGTCAACATCAGTCAGTTATTGTTACTGTTACTAGCACGTCTCTTTTACTCTGCTGTTGTACACCACTACTTCATTTACCTCATTTCATTACTGCATCATCTTAACCACTCAAGCCCAAATATGTTTGTTCATGTCTAATAAGTGTTTGTACTTTGTACTGCAAGATACTGAAGAAAAATGTGATATGCGATAACTTAAATAAAGCGAAATGTGGTACGATAAAACTACAAGTATGTAAAATCAATGTAAATTATATTTATATATTTAAAAACTGAAAATGACAAACAACGTACGTGTTTCATGTTCTTATGAGGAAAAGAAAGCATTCCCTGCTATCTGCGTCACCCTAAAACTCTGACTTTTCGTAACTTTTGGAAGTATTAAAATCATTCAGTTTTCGCAAGCCCTTGCAATAGTTACATCTGCGATATTTCGATAATATCGATATATTGGGCAGCCCTACTGTCTGAATGTGAGCCTCGTCACGAGCATTTCAGGGCCCAGTGTACCCCGTGTAACTGTGCAAACGTTACACTGGGCAATAAATGAAAAATGAACGTCTCTTGGCTCTTGACTCATGTGTTTACTGTTAAACAAGACTATTAATGCTTTCATCTGACGACTTGCGCATTTGTTACCTTTAAAAGAAATGAACTGAAATCTTGGTAAATATTCTACTCCCAGAATCTGACCTGTTTCTTGACCCCAGCTTCAGGGTCTGCATCCAAACACAATGCAAATATAATATACAGCATTTTGCATGAATATTGCTCAGTGATGCTGAACAGCTTGAGCCATGTCACCACAATCACTGCCTAAACCTAAAAATTCAAGTCAAATCATCAGTCATGGACTGACTCTGACTGACAGTTCACTATCACTCACATACACACATCTGTATATCAGGAGCCACATCTGTCTCAAAAATCCAACCCCAAACAGAGGAGAGGACTGAAGCTGGCAAAAAATGAATCCAGGAAGCTGATACTCACCTTTAAATACAACTTGTTCGCGTTTCCTGGATTAAATTCGCGCACTCGAGGTGGCCAGTGCACTCATTCGAGGTTTATTATCGACACAAAGCAGGACAGGCGATATGAAAAGAGCACTTCCTTTATCAAGACCTCCATCTGACTGAACTGACGCTTGGCGCTGCTCTAAACTGCCCCCTCTGCCTGCAGGGCACTGCGCATGCGCGGGACTCTGACGCATGCGCACTGCGTAGAGAGGGTGCTGCTGCGTTTCAGTGCTTCCCTGATTCTCCCTTGACGTATCTCCTTGGTTCAGTCACAATTACTAAGAATACCACACCCTCAAAAATCCCCTTGTGATTAAATATTTTATTCACAACCACTTCATCACCTTCAGCTCTTAACTGATGTTTAAAACTACGTCTAATCGTCACTGATAGTTTACAGAGTCATTATTCAAGTGTTTGCCAGAGAAAAAGACCTTCAGAAAAATGTATTCATCCAGCTCAGGTGTCAAAGATAATTTTTTATGAGAGATTTTAGCTGTTGTATGTGTTGACCTTGACGAAATTGTGATTATTTCCACACCATGATGATTAATTTAATTGAAATATCATATTTTCATGAAATAATCACTTAGTATCTGATTAAAGTTTTATTTTTTAGAGCAACTAAATTGTCCAACATCATGAAATGAGATTTTTTTTTTTTACATTTCAGTATTTAATTCTAGTTTTTTGTTGAAATACAGTACTATGCAAAAGTTTTAGCCACCCTGTTTTTTTTAGTACAAGCTTTGATATAGATTTTTATTTTATGACTTCTACATTATTGATTCAGTACAAAAACATTTTAGATTCCAAACAGTAGTTTTCCAGCACAAAATTAAATGTTACCAAAAAATGTTTGTATGTCAGTAAAGAAAGCAGCAGATGACATATGAGACACTTTTCAGACAAAAAAAACAGAATGAAGGCTGCTGGGTTTCGCTGCAAATATAAGAAGCGAGTCGACAGTCAAAGTCTCAGGAACACTTACAGCTCATTTCCTTATAAAACTGCATAAATTGCACCTGAGACTATTATTTTTTAATGCGAAGGGTCGTCACACCAAATACTGACTTTGTTTCATTTATTACTGTTTACTGCTCTTTATAGTATTTTTTAATGTAGAAACATTTAATTTCATTATTTTTGAAGGCAACTGTGCTCTACAGCATTTCTTTGCATGTGCCTAAGACTTTTGCACTGTACCATATATTTTGTATGCAAACATATAAATTATTAAAAAAAAACCAATATTATAATTCCTGAGCTTACATCTTTTTAGATTATTTTCTCTTAAAATTGCACAATAATGTAGTTGAACGCAGAGTATCAGGGTTGCATGGGCACATTAATTTGCTGGTCCTCCTTACACGTTTCACGGCCTGCCAATGAGACGTGCACAACCCAGGAGATGTGAATCAGATGTGCAGAACAGGGTCAGTACGCTCAGTCAGAAACTTCGTGTGCAGGTTCTTCATTAAATCCTACAGGAATCTTTTCTGCATTCACCTCTTCTCTAATGGTTTGCATTTCGCCTGTAGTGATTCTGCTAATCATCACATCCAAAAAAAAAAAAAAAACCCAAAAACAAACCTGATCCAAGATCTCAGTCTGCCATCAATCCCCTCATGTTTCTTCCTCTGGTACCTGCAGACATTTTTATCTGTGCGTTTTCTCTACCTCCTACTTGAAAATCCAAAAGAGCTCTTCTGCAAATCTCTGCAGCCTGTATTTCTTCAAGATTTTACCAGTGACTATTCTCTAGTATCCGTCGGTCACTTTCACTTTTAGCTCCGTCATATTTGTAGTCTACTTCCTCAGCTACTGCTGTATGGAACAAAAGGGATGCATGTGAGGCTGCTTTAAACAGCTCGCTGACTTTGCATTTCAGAGATAGATGACCAATTTTCAAACGCTGGCGCCGCTTTCTGTATTTTGTCTTGTATCTGTGTGTTGCTCTGCTTTCCTCAACTGCTCCTGTGCAATTTCTCCTCCATCAGCTCTCCTTCTTTTCCTTCCATATTCACGTTGTCTGCAATACGTATATCTACTTACTTAGTTACATAACCATTTCAAATGTAACATCACAGATGCAATTAGAATGGTTAGCTAATATACACTGTTTATTTATTTTACAATTGTGATTCATGTTTTTTTTTTCAAAATTTTACATTCTTTTTTCAAGTATGTAATAATGTAATGATAATTGTGGAAGGGATGGCATAGTAGAAAAATTAAGTAATGAACATTTATACTTATTGCAGAATTGCAATAGATTGTTGCAACAAGTATACATAAAACATTGTTCTTTTATTATACATAGTGTGACCTAATATTTGACTGTTGCATTAAATATGTTGCTCAGTATTTCCTTTAATGCATTAAAACTGCCATGTTTCTCTTCAGCTTGAAGTCCCTGGTCCTGGCCTTACTGGACGTTCTGTGTTGACTGGCACTTCAGGACTGGCTGGAGGGGTGTTCAATCCTTCAAGTGCCTTTTTCTGGCCTCAGACCCATCGAGAGCCTCTCTCCACTTTTTTCTCTGGGCACACTTCTCTCTTTCACTCAGATCCTTAATTGTTCTCTTCTTTCCTGCTTCTACATCTCATTTCCACTTCTCTCCCTCTCTCGCTCGTTTGAGATAAGCCTGTCTCCTCTGTTCATCCGCATCACGCCTGGCATAATAACGCCTCTGCTTTTCAGCAGCGCTAAGTGGTGGCCCAGAATTTCTGTAGATATTGAGTTTATAACATTTTGCTCGTGTATAAAAAGACGAGTAAAACTATAAATCATGCAACTGTGTCTAAGCATCTTCCAATCCTCGCTGTATTCCACCAGCTGCTCTATTACTTTTCATAATTGTATTTATATTTATGCAGGTAAATATTGATAAATTTGTTACATTTATAGAAACATTTCATTTTAATGTCTTTATAAAGACTGACCTCTTTTAAAAAAACTGAAAAGGGTGCAACCCTGTTACTCAAAAGATGGTAACAGGGGTACACACTAATGTTAATATTGACATTTCCTCAAGGAAAGATGTTAATTTAGGAACGAAATGTCACTCTCAAGATCAGGACATCACATTTATTACATTTAAAAAGAAATCTTTTATTTCAAAGTACCTTTTCACACTGATAGTGATAGTAACAGGGTTGAGTTGTTAAGATGAGCATAGGTAACCAATGCTAAAAAGATGATTAAAAAGAAAATAGATGAGTGCACTTACCTGTCTTCTGGCCATGCTGTTAGCAAATGTACTGATGATGTAATTTCCTGTTTGTCCTGCGACCTATTGTTTTTCTATTCCCATCATCAGGCTATATAGGTTTCAGTAACAGGGTTGAGTGCAAAATATGGGACGTACATTAAATAAATTATTTAAAATGAATTAATGCATTTTATATAATATATATTACACAATTAAAAAGACACTTAAAATCAACCACACCATGCAAGAAAAGAAAGATTTATTTTATTTTAACTATTATACGTATTTGACTGTAATTTAGCCATCAACAACACGGGACAATAAAGTATGGCTATTTTAGGTGGTATATTTGAATTTTAATCAATATTTTAAAACATTTTGTAACTTTTTTTGTACTCAACCAGTATTTTATTCTGTATTCCGGCCATCCAACATCAAACACTAAACATGGCTCTTCTATACATTAGCTTACTCAGGAATCAAACCACTTTCGTAAATACTCTTATGTAAATGATATGATCAGACCATAGATTCGACTTTTTCTTCCTGATTGAGACGTTATTTTAATGCATACGTTTATTTTTTTTTTCACTAAAATCTGGAGACCTGCCTTTAAACCTATAAATCACAAATTTGTCCTAAAGCTATTCAAATTCAAAACGGCTGAAAAACATATCAGCAACCAACTGAATCCAAAAAACGTCTGTATGAATCTTTCTGCATGAATCACTGTATCAGCTAAGGAAATGTGTAATATGGACTATAGAACACTATGCTTCAGGAAGTAAAACTGTATGATTCAAAATAGTGCGATTTAAGCATCATGGCTGAACTTCTACCTGAAAATGGAAATGTATGCAATTCATGCTCGTGCACTTAACAGAAAAACAACAAGCTAATTGATGATGAAAGAAAAAACAGTTAATTTTGAGGAAATGAAGGAATTGTGCACTTGACTCTAGTAATGCATAATCCTTTTTTTTTTTGCCTTTTTAGTCTTCAGTGTAAAACTGTGACTTGTTTCGAGAGTTCTACTGTTTATCCTAATGACTAAAATGTGAAATAAGTTCACAGGCAGAGCAACTTCTGCATTAATGCCTTTTAATGGTATCTATTTCTCCAAACAGATTTCCGTTCTCTGCCCATTGTGCTGTTATTAGTCACCACATTTTGGCCTTTCAGGGATGAAAAATCAATATGGATTTGAGGTTCACACACTCAGATCCATTTCTGTAAAGTCGCCATATTCACAAGGAGTGGTGTGCGCATCAGGGAAGGACGTTTCATACTCCGAGCGAAAACACTGACATTCTCCTTAAGGTAATGGTATTAGAAATAAAACAAAAATAGAGTGTAATAGTATTGCTAAGATGAGCTCTATATTCTGAAAGGAATGCATGATGTATTGGCCTTTTTTTAAATCTTTAAGGTGAATGACAATATTTGGTATTATATCATTCAGTAATTATGTCAGATTATGACAGCTATATGAAAGTACTGCATGAATGAAATGTGCATTGAAGTACTGTATATCATCACAATAACACCTTTTCTTTTTGTTATGTTCCAGAACAATGCCATCCGAGCTCGAGAAGGCAATGATAACCGTCGTGGAGGTCTTCCACAAGTACTCCAGACACAAGTGTAAGCTGAAAAAGGCTGACCTGAAGGATCTTATTAACAATGAGATGAGCCAGTTCATCATGGTGAGTGTTTGAGATCAGTCTTATGCTGATGTTATGAATCTGTGGACTGCGTGTGAAAGGAGTGACTCACCTGTCATTCAAATCAGTGGAATTTTCCATTTGTGGCTTATGGACACAGATTTTTACTATCAAATTATGCAAGCAAAGTATGAGGCAATCTGTCTCAGCTACCGAGCCTTCTCAGGAAAGTCAAGTACAATGACACCCTGAATATTTTTAAAAAGTGGACAAAACCAATATGACATTATTTTCAGGACAAAATAGATTTTATTTAATCCACGGTGAAGGACAGCACCATATGCACATCGTATTCAGCAGCCGTTTAGTGTAAACTAGTACTGCAGTGCAGGTTAATTTTATGACACCAACTATTCATTTAAATCCATACTAACAGCATAGTTGCTGTTAGTTGCTATTTAATCCGGCCTATTCACAGTGCTTAAAATCAGAGATGGTTTGATTTTTGCGTTTGAGGTCAAAAGTTAAAAGTCAAAAGGAGCACACCCTCTCCTTTAAATAATGAAAAGCAAATTTAAAACTGAAGTTCATTCATTAACCCAAGTAACAAAAAGTGTATTATAATAGTGAAACAATAAAAGAAAAAAATTCATACCAACATGGACTCATTTCACTTTCATTCCTCTAAGGACTTTTTCAGATCTTGGGCTGTTAATCTGTTACGTTCCATAGATGTGTGACTCACTCAACCAAGGGGATTGGACTTTCATGTGACGGGCATCATTTCAAACCCATTGAATTAATAATAATAATAATAATAATTTAAGAAATAATAATAAAAATAAACCTCCTGGTTATATGTCCTGCTTCAAGAACCAGAGCTGGAAAATCATAGTGGAACTCAGGAAATCTTTTCTACTTGTGTAGATTTGGTCTTTTCCAGGCAGAGTAACCCGAGACGAACATTAAAGCAAATCAACTAAATGCACTCTTCATACACTGATTAATTATTTGCTCCTTAAAATGAGTTTTGGATCGCTAAAATCACATACAGAACGAATAAAACATGACAGGGTGTGCTGTTATAGGAAAATAACCAATTATGGGTTGGTGTAATTGCATGAAGCGTTATCCAAAGTTGATTATTTTTCAGCAACAGCATTTTCTGAAATGGTTCATTTCTCTTATACCACAGCAATCTGGCAAAGATTATTAGATCAAGAATGACATGATACTTTTTTCATGTTTAGTGCTGTGGAACTGCCATTAGTTCCTGTTATCACTCGTGTTATAGCTGCTATGAACAGTCGTTCCTTCTCCAGTCTCTCTCTCTCTCTCTCTCTCTCTCTCTCTCGTACCAAGACACCAGGTCCCAGACACCTTACTGTGCACTGGAGACTCCTTCTATAAATGTTAAACAAACCTCTCCTTACAGAAAGCTTCACCATAAGGAGGAGTTTTCTTTCTTATATAACAGCATGTTTTTAATCTATTTATTATTAGTTTTACAGTTTGTGGCACATCCTCCATTCAACTCCCCGTGCAAGTTATTACTCCCTGCGTCGGAACAAGAATGTATCAGAGCGAGCGCATTAATATAAACCTGTGATTTGCCTTGCAGCCAGAACTGCCGTAAGAGCTGCTGCTATAGAAAGGTAATCAACACCTTTTAGAATTCAACAGTGCTGTGGTATAACGGAGTCTAAAAAAAGTGACATAAGGCTCATATTAAGCTGTTTCGCCCTACTGGATCTAAATTATTCTACTTGCTGGATATGATTTGTCTTATTCTACCCAACATATGATTATACATTCATTCATGTTACTGCTAGCAATACAACAAAATATAACATCACAACACTTCATACTACACAATATGGAATTTTAATATGGATTTTATAATAAAAAAGGCCAACAAGGCACTCTGTGGATTGAAAGACTTTTGCCTAGGATTTATAAAAATTACAGTACAGACAACTAAATAATCTGTCACTTTTTTATTATTATTATAAAAATGATAATGCCTGATGACAATGATAAAGACAATGCATCATGATGATGATAATGACGGTGCTTATTTCTTGCTTCCACAGAAAATTCAGGACAAGGATACCCTTGACTTGCTATTTTCTGATCTGGATCAGAACGGAGACCGAGAGATAGACTTCCAAGAGTTCATTCCTCTCATCGCCATGGTGACATCAGCATGCCACGATCTGCTCATATTGGAGCACAATCATTAAAATAATCGACTCTATAAAAATAAACACCATTATAAACTGAGCTTTCTGTGAAGTTCAGATATTTATTGCATGAATCGTTCACTTGGTTTTGATGTGTATGGTTATTTCATGTATTAAGACTGAGCCAACATTGGGTTCGCCCGACTGGTGTCTCTGTCCATGAGCTCATGTATGTGGAAGCGGGTGGATAGCACTTTCCTCAGAGGGCGTTATGCTGCTCTGTGATGCAGCATGAGTAGCAGTTCGAAAAGATGTGTTTTGCTGGCGTCACGTAGTCGCCGATAAAGCATGTGTTAGCCTTTACCTTCTCTGGATGGTAGCTGTCATATGACATTGGAGAGCTAGCTGGTAGGAGGGAAGCATACAAACAAACAAAAAAGGATTTCTACTGAGGTTGCCAGATCATTTCTCACAAGTTGTAATATTTTTGATAAACATTCGTCTTGAAAAAATTATCACCTTGTGGAAGATATTAATTTAGATATAATTTGGCCAGTTGGAGATGGTGTATAGTCAAGGGTTTGGATTGGAAACAATCGCACTAATCTGGCAACGCTTATTTCTTACTTCAGTCCTTGATGTGAAGAAAGTCTGATTTGTTGGTGGTATAAATGGTAAAGCTTAGGGTGTCTGGAGGACTAGTGGTTAGGCCCTGGCGCTCTCACTGTCACGGCCCGGGTTCGATACATGGAGGGCATGAATCCAGAAGAGGATTGAATTACAAAGAGGATAATTACAAACAGGATCATGACTCCCTTGATCAGCAGCATCCTAACTACATTAAAAACAATATTGCTAATGCATAAACTACCTCTGATCTAAGGACATGTATGGCATTTGGCAGATGCCCTTATCCAGAGTGCCATTTGGGTAAGTGCTCCAGATGTCCATGCCTTGATGTCGACGCTAGCCTTATCTTATGATCTTTTAATGTATTTCACTCCAGCTGATAATGTAAAGAACCGACTCTTGAGATGAGCAATAGGACACAACCAAAAGCCAGGCAAAAGGGTGTGTTCAAAACTAAGCTGTGTCCTCCCCTCTTAAGTTACTTTCCAGAAACGTCAGGATGCGTGGCCATGAGTCCTTCTGAGCGGCTGCGTGTTGCTTCAGGTTTCCGCCCCATTGAATCATAGCTGAATAACACACAAATAATAAAATGAGCTAACTGTACAAAACAAAACAGCATGGATTTAATTAAAGAATTAAAGCACACTGACATTGAGTGGGTTGACTGGCCCAGACGGAGGTGTGGCAAGTGGGTGTGTACGGTGGCTCGATCAGGTGACCAGCCCCAGGGTACGACACTCGAGTAAACAGGTGAGGTTTACCTGCAGTATGCAGTCGTCTTTCGATCTGCGATCACAAATCGGTTTTGAAACAACGATTTATTTCATGCTATGCTCGTCTTTCCTGTTCCTTTTCCTTCTATGTTACTACACAGAACCAGATATTTTACATTCCTGAGATTTTCTCTGTACTCTTAAAGAACAAGTTCTACCATTATTCAACCAGCTATGAGGTCCTTGGTACTTTCAGTTTTCAAATATGGAAACAGGGATGTGCTTTATAATGTGGTGGAAGAATGTAGTCCACTATGCAGGAAAAAACATGGACCCAGGACCCAATCAGCAGTGAAGACTGTTTCTCACCTGAGAAAAAAATGGCAATTTATATATAAATATAAATAAATAAAATATCTAGATTAGCCAAATCAGTCAGCAAATCACGACAGGCTACAAGGTGCTTAGATGCTTAGATAACTATACATAAACACTTAAAATTAAGTTGTGAAATTTCTGCACATTTCGGTAATGTGGTCCTCAGTAAAATTAATGTTCCTTAACAATGTTACCACAGAGACATGTAATTATTTAGCCTTGTAATTAATGGTACTGGTTAACTAGGATGCCAAACTATCCAGTTGGGATTTATTATCTTGCCTGCAAGGTAAGCGGCATTCTGTTTTTCCTTATACTACTACTTCCAACCTTTTATGAGAATTATTTCAGCTCAGCCCTATGCACTTTACACACAGACAGGAAGATCTTTCCTGCAAGAATTAAGGAATCTGTTTTATACATTTTATCAAAATCAAAGTTTTAAACTATTTTAGCCTAAAAATTTTCCATTTCATTGGTGAGATATCTGTCAGTTTGAATTCCAACTGCAATCTGATGATGTCATGATAGATAGATAGATAGATAGATAGATAGATAGAATAAGAAGATTCAAAAGAAAATCAAAAAGATCCAGAATTGTTCATTTCTCTCAACTCATTCTTTATATCAGCTTTGTGAATCTAATGACACATGATTATGTGACCTGGTTATAAATCTTTACATTTAGGTCTCATATCACTGACTTTCAAATATGCCCATCTTCGAAAAAGTTATTCCTCCACAATTTAACCTCACCTCGTCTGCGTTCTCTATAGATGGACAGCATAAATCATCCTCTCCAATGACGAACAGCAGAGGGCAGCGCACCTTCTCGATCTGTTGACGACAAATACAGTGTTTCAGCTCATACGAGGTTCATTGCTTCCTCATAGCAACGTAATCGTGTTACATTAGAACAGGTAGATTTTAAAGTCAGAGTTTAATGCTGTTCCCAGACAAAACATAAAAGCTACATGTGGAGAGTCAAGGAAATGGAAAACCCTGTTTTAATATTAACAGTGCCTGAAGGGATAGTTTTGTTAATATTAAAATGTCTATAATGTCTCTCTTACTGCAAATGGTGAAGACATAAAAAGGGACATGTTTGGATTAATGGCAGCTCATAATAACATAGGCCACATTTGACTTTTATATTTAGTTTTACATTTAGTTTTAAATTCTTAGTAAACTAAGCATGATTGATTTTGTAATTCCAGATTGAGCCATTCATTTTCTACAAAAATAATTTGACTGATCATAACAACCAACCTCATAAACAGGACTTAACTAAGCCTCTTATTCCAATCTCTGTAATATAGTAAGAGAGAAATAATTGCAAATCCTTTAATACAGTTTACCTGTGCTTATTTACCTGAATAAAGTTTTCAGGTGGAACATTACAGGGTAAACAGAAGTCCCTGAAACTCACGTAGCCTTGTTCATTAATGTTCCAGTGTTTTTGCTCTCTAGAAAGATGATGGATGAGAAAAATGTGTGGAAACATTTATTTTCTCGTTTACACTGTATTTTTAGACTACCACTAAATTCTGTCTGCTCAGAGAGAAAAAAAAACAACAACCCAAAAACATACTCTATATATCGCTTCACTGTACAAGTCATGTTAATGTAGCACACATTTTATTATAATTTTTGATGCCTAAATAGTATAATAAAATAACTCCCCCTACTGGTGAAGTGTAGTTTACTTCTCGATCCATCTGTCAGGCCTGGAAAATCTGTCCTTTGAGGAAAGTCATGTTTAACATCTTCGCTTCCTAAGCACTTTCTGATCTTCCCATCACTGCTACTATGATAACACATTTCTAATAGCACAGCTATGCGATTTTTAGCGTGGTGTCATAATTTTTCAAATCCTAAAAGCTCGAGTCAGGATGTGTCCTTGCCAAACTGAATGCAATTTCAAAATTAGCAGAATTATATTATTTATTGTAATAAAAATGACCAGACAAGCTGCTATCGGAAAATAATCAATAGTGACAAGGTGGTGTGATGCGGCCCGATGCAAAGTGAAGCTGATTATTTTCCTATAACAGCATGTCCAGCATATGATGCGTCTTATTCTTCTTACACCACAGGGATTTTCCAATGCTAACGATTTTTTAAATTTAACCAAGATCAACACATTATACACGGATAGCTAAAGTACAGTCACGTTTAATGTGGCATATATAACGTTCACAGAACAAGTGAGCTCCTGTTATACTTTACATTATAGCAGCTATAAACACCCTCTCTTTTTTTTTCTCTTGATGTTAATAAGACAAAAAAAATAATGCAGTTTATTGTGTTAGTAATAAACTCTGTTCTGAAGACTTTCCTCATGCTCAAATACATAGTGCATAGTACAACATTTAAACAGAGTCCACACCAAATGTGTGTTAGTGCCATGGGAAAGCTAACTTTCCCCACATCTGTCCTACAAAATCCTGGAGTAGCACATGTACTGTAAAAGATCACATTGTAACAGATGCAACTCTTACTCACTCGTCAGTATTCTCTCCATCTTCACCGAATAACTTGTTCATGCTGCAGAATGGTCCATTGATGCAAACCACACACCTCGGCTGGACAGGTTATGAAGCGAAAACAAAGTTGTGTTTTATAGACTTGTGCGATAATGATTTTACCATCCCTACATGATACTACATGGCCACGATATGCAGTGGCATTTATCTCTGATTATATTACTAGACCTGCAAACCTTTACTCATTTACTATCGGACTATCTAGTACAATTTAACACTCAAAATTATGCCTTTTTCTCCACTATAAAAACAGGAGATAAGCCAATCAGCCTCAATCTGGAGTGATCTGTACAGGTGTTTTGTACTCCCCAATATTAACTGACACTGCCTGGAAGCCCCGCCCCCTTCCCCTCATCTCGTATACTCTCGACTGTTAGCTAAATGGGGCGGCCTCAATTTGGTTCAAAGAAAAATTATTTTTTGGGTTCATTAGTGTGAAAGAACATCCACCAACATGTGTGCGACAGGTATGTATATAATTAACATCAGTTAATTATATTTATTTATTAGGGATGGCACTAAAATATTTCGGCTGAAAATGATTGAAAACAGCATTTTCAGTTTTCGGCTGGAAAGAGGAAGGAAAATTGACATAAAAAGATCAAATAGACCTACAACACTCTACAAAAAATGTTAACGATAATTAAATAATATTATCAAAGAGATTAAATAGTTTTTTACATAAACAAAGCACCACTTACTGCAGACGCATTTAAATATTTTGCTCAGCAGCAGAATAACACTGAAAAAAAAGACACCTATAAATCATAAGTTGCCTAGTGAATTTAGTGGTTCTTTAAGTTAGCATTGTATATATATATGTACAGTAAAATTATTACTATTATTATGTGTCATGTCAAAACTGTGTTAGTATTATTACAGAAGTGCAGGGATGTGATTGGCTGTGTTTAGCATCTAAAAAGTCACTGTGTCTTACGTTAACTGAAAGGGACGTGGCGATACGTAGAGCTAC
>CM040994.1:16670899-16681793 GCA_022985145.1 Pangasius djambal
GTATTTAAAAAAAAAAAAAAAAAAAAAAAAAAAAAAAAAAAAAAAAAAAAAAAAAAAAAAACACATCCTCATGCGAGTTTTAGGTAATGGATTAAGAATACCATCAGTCTAAATCTCTGTCGGGGAAGTTAGTACGTTACGAAAAAAGACAAAAGATTTTTTTTTTTTTTTTTTATAATGACAAAGTGCTAATTTAAGTACTTGGAGAAGAGACTTGCCCAACCATGGGAAGAGTGTTGATGTCTTTCAACACTCGCTGTCACATCTTTGTCATGTCATGACAGGTTGTCATGTCTTTCTTGTACCCTGTGGGGTTCAATTGAGCAGTGCTAGAGGTTCAGAGGGAGCATGGTGCAGAGTAGGGTGTGATAAGTGCTTTAAGGTAGGCAGGTGCAGGCTCGTTTTTGGCTTTATAGGCAAGCATCAGTGTTTTAAAACTGAGCTGCAGTAATCCAGACTCGAAATGACAAGGAACTGAAGAAGCACCCAAGTGGCCTCTGTGGATAGAAATAGACGAATCCTCCTAATGTTGTAGATGATGTTAGAAGTACAGTTGGTTGTCCATGGTTACCCCAAGGTTGCGTGACAGATGGTGAGATCTGAGAGCTGACTAGGGAGATCACAAGATCTTGACATGGGGATGAGTCTTTGGGGATGTACAGCAGCTCAGTTTTGCTGGGATTAAGTTAAGTTTCGGCTGATGAGCTGCCATCCATGATGAGATGTCTGCCAGTCATTTCCATGCAACAACATGGTCGTCAGAGTGAGGAAAGGAGTGGATGAGTTGAGTGTCGTCACCATAGCAGTGGTATGAAAACCCAGGTGAGGATATGACCTCACTAAGAGAGTGGGTATAGAGGGAGAACACAAAAGGACACAGAACTGAGCCTTGTGGGACACCAGTAGCGAGTCTGCATGGAGCAGATGTGGATCCCCTCCATGTCACCCAATATGACCGTCCCTCCAAGTAGGACGCAAAACATCGAAACGAACAATTATTAGCTGTACAGGAATATCATTTAGTCAAAACAGCTTAGTGGCTCAGAGTCGATATCTAAAATCAGTAGCAAAATGTCATCACTTTATTGTAGGAGAATCATAATCATATAACCTGACTTTCAGCACACATGATAATAACAGATATTACACAAAGATTTTTGGGGCTATAGCTTGCATCCCTTCATCCCGAGCAGGGTCACGGTTGTTTAAATTACTAATGTGTTTATATTTTGGCAAAGAGTACCAACTAAGATTGTGATAAAATATTGTGAGCAGGTAAACAATAATAACAACGGCAGGAGTGGGCAGAATTGTTGAAACTTTCTGCACAAATACGCATGATTGGTTAGAATTCCTGTGGAAGGGGCAGGAATGGGTATGCCCTGCATATACCTCTACTATAATTGCACTAATATACAGTATATGTGGAAAAAAATTGATCACTGCATGTAATGTTCTGTTGGATTATTAGTAATTTGGAACATAAGAATAATCTTACCTTGAAGTAGGAGTCTCCCACATTTATGCGTTTTGAGGGTCCAGGAAGATCTTTATTATCGAAGTAGGCTAAAGTCATGCAGGCCAGACCGTGTGAGGCGAACAGAGCAGCCCGATACTCCACCAGGCCTCGAGCCATACCCCACAGATCTAAAACTGCAGGAAATGGACCCGGCCCTGGACGAAAAGTGGTGAAACAAAATGTAAGGCATTTGAGAGAAGTTCGTCTCCAAGGAAACCTCACAAACATTGTATTCGGTATGGTATATTGCTAATGGTGTTACTATTTCCTGTTTTATAGTGTGAGATCAAGTCTAGGCGTCTCATCTGTTCCACACCCTATTCACTATATAGTGAACTCGCTAGGGAGTTTTGCCAGTCTATAATCATGTCTGGAAGTATGGTGTAGAATATCTGGATCACCCCTGAAATTACACAATGCACTGCAGTGAGATTAGTATCCACACAATGTGGCCTAGAGAATGCCAAGCACCCAGAATGCACTTTGGCGTTTGTAGGACAAAGGGAGCAGGCTGAAATTTCAGACAGAGTACCATTCCCAGTAAAGAAAGGCATAGCCTTGGTAGGTGTCAGTCCAATAGAAGGTGTGACCATTGTGGGTGTCCGTTGCAGTGAAGGAGGCGTGGCCTCTGTGGGTGTCACTCTCAGTGAAAGAAGTGTTGTATCTTTGGCAGTCAGTTCCAGTGAATGAGGAACAATTATTTTGTCCAGCGTTGTACTAATTAAGTCTTGGTAAAGGGGGTGTGGTTTTTGTGCCCATCAGTCTAAATGATGGCGCCGTGGCCTGTGTGTCTACAATCGTCAAACTAACCTGGAGGGAGGAATAGAGTCCCCACCACTCGGTTTTGCCGTATTTCGATTCTCCTCACGCCCGGCACCATGTACCAGCGCTGAAGTGAGACAGTAGCCAGCTCATGCTCTCTGGAGGAATTAAGAGGAGAAATGTGGCCTTCTAGCACGGACACGTCCACCGTGTATGGAGTCTCCAGATGTTTCTTTCTCAACCTTAAAGCAAGGACAAGAAAAGGGATAATCAGACATTTCTGAATTTCATTTATTTTAATTTCAGGAAATACAATGAGGGTGAGCCATTGGTTACAAGTTATAAAAGAAGAAAGACAAAATCTATGAAGTACAACAATGACACACAACCAGATCTGTTTAACCAGGATTGAACTTCAGATGTCACAGAGATGTGATATACAAAGGTTATGGCTTTATAAATAAATATGGACAAATAACAGCCTCTTATAAAGCTTTTAGTTCTTTAAACTTAAGGATACCAAAAAAAAACGGTCCTGATATTAGCTTATTTAATAGACAATTTAAAAAATTAAATTAAATTGGCTCAGTGTTCTTCACGGTTCACTCTTTATAAACTGAACGAACCCTACATGACAAATTTTCCCTCTACCTCAGACTTTGTTTTCCACCAGGCGCAGGCTGAAGACTCCAAAATAGGCCCATCGGTTCACAGCCGACATACGAACCACCGACAGAGGGGTGTTTTGTCACTGTTATAGATGAAGATTAAAGTTTAGGGGGGGAAAAAATTACACTTTTTTAAAAAGACAAAAAAATCTGTAAAAAGAATCCCTCACGGTCTACAACTCCATCCTCATCCGTGTGGTAGTGAGAGACAGACTGCCACAAATGTCCATCCTCACACGTCATCCGAGCTCTCATGCTCACGGGGGAGTTTCGTGGCAGATGATATGCCTTCAGAGCGATCAGCTCATCAATTAACGCACGACAAGGTGTGGCTCTTAATAACGGAGCTGGTCTACGTGTTGCCATCCATCTCACCGGACCTGAACAGAACAGAAAACTACACATTCGAACAGCAGTTTGAAATGGAGCGTGAGGTGTCAGGGAAGGAAGTGTTAATAGATCAACATTTTGAGATTCCTGGAAGATGGCAGTTAGGCCTCGGTCATGATGACATTGTCTCCGAAATGCTGCAACACTCTTGAACAGAAACCATAGAACATGAGGAGACAAACATTCAAAATCCAACACCATACTCCGAGCCCTAAAATTATACCGTAACTGGAACCCAAGTATCTGAGCCCTAAAATTATACCTCAGCTTGAACCCAAGACCAAATACTTTTAAACAATAACAGCCCAGAATTCAAAATCTTATGGTCAAACCTTAAACAATTAAGACACCATCTTAGATCGAGCTCTAACCCCTCAAAAGTCAGACTCTTAGTTTGAGCTCTAAATGCTTCAAAGTCAGCATTTTGTTTTGAGTGATACACGCTCAAAATTCAGAATCTCAGTTTGAGTCCTAAACACTCAGAAGTTAACATTTCAGTTTGAACCAAAGATCATATGCATAATGGTTTGAACCCTTAAAGCTCAGAAGTCAATGTTTTAGGTTTAACCCCTGAACACTGAACTATGTTTGAGCCATAAACAGTTAAGCGGCAACCTTCTGGATGGAGCCCGAAATACCTAAAGCCGACATGTCATGTTCAAATATAGGACTATATAACATGAATCAAGCCCCAAAAGTACACTAAACAGGACTGGTGTGGTGGCACATGGGGTAATGTTTCCACAAATTCATCACCACCTTATTCTAATAGTGTATGAAAAGAGAAGTAAAACTGGCCACATTTCAAGACGATGGGCTTAGCAACAGTCTATAACTCTTTTCTTACAGCAGTAACAATTATAGGGTTTGAAAAATCATCAATAATTTTCCAAAATCATAACCAATCCTTTCTAAAGTTCTGTATGAACAGATTAAGTAAAAAAAAAAAAAAAAAAAATCACAGTAGAAAACACCACTGAAAGGCAAGTAACATTTTAATTTATTTCTTATTTATTGTTAAAAACAAACAAACAAAAAAATTGACCTTGGTCTCTAAATTTATATGAACATAGTACACCACTGCATTTTACTGGATGGTTAATTGGGACACCCTCAAAATGACCGAGTTATAAACATTTAACTTTAAGCTTATTTTCTTACAATAGTCCATCTTATGTTATATCGGCATCGAAGCCACAGCATATCATTTTTCTTACCTCGAGTTTTTTTTTTCCCCCAAGCTTCCTGTTTGATGATGACCACACCCCCTTATATGACCTTACAAGAATTAGTGTTATTTCTATCAGGAAGTTCCACTGTACGGAAGCCCTGAACTGCTAGGTGTGAAAACATTTCAGGTGCTGTGCCATTACTTTCACATGGTAACTCAATGTCAAGATATTACCTCATTATTTTGACTTAGTAACTCCATCCATCCATCGCTTATCCTACACAGAGTGAGGAGCCTATCCCCCTGGACAGGCTGGCAACCCATCAACAATCTCACACACACACACACACACACACACACGGTACAATTTAGAGACAATGCATGTGATTGGACTGGGGGAGGAAACTGGAGTACCCAGAGGAAACTCTGGAAGCACAACGAGAACGTGCAAACTCCACGCACACAGGGCAGAGGCAGGAATCGAACCTCCAACCCTGAAGGTGTGAGGAAAACACGCTAACCTCTAAACCACTTTCAATATATTATCTTGTTATCTTGTTATTTTGACTTGGTGATATAACGAGATACGAAGTCAGTATAATGACAGTTTCACACCTTGTAAGTTCATGCACAAATTTTGACTTTCACTTATTCAGACCAGAAAATAAACGCTAGGTTTTAACGCTCGGTTCACCTGATGTCCCAGTATACCTGACTTCACCCTGTGATTGCTACAGTACCGCCTCACTGCTTAGTGCCACATGCAGTCATTTACCACTTAATTCAGCCCAACATAAAACGTGCTAATAGTTTGTCCAGATGAAACCTAACCCTAGTTTTATTTTAGACACTTTTAATAGATGTGCACATGGAAAGACTATAAAACCAAGCCAATAGACATTCATTAAAACTCCTTATCTTGTTTAAATAAATCAGAAGAATGTCCTTAAGCATCATTTGAAAAAACATGCCAAGACAAAAAGAAAAAGAAAAAAAAAAAAGTAGTAGTAGTAGCATCCAGAACATAAATAATACGACAAACAAACAAACAAACAAACAAACAAATAAATAAATAAATACTGAGACCAAAGCCCTTACCGTGAAGGCGACGCGTCTTATTTAATGCGCGAGGACAAATGATTTGTTTCTGGAACAATCCTGATAATAAACGACCACAAACTAACCCCCACATTATCATCTGCTTTCCACACACACACACTCCTGACTGCTGATCTGCTTTCCACACACACACACACTCCTGACTGCTGATCTGCTTTCCACACACACACACACTCCTGACTGCTGATCTGCTTTACACACACACACACACTCCTGACTGCTGATCTGCTTTCCACACACACACTCCTGACTGCTCACCTGCGCTCAACACAACACCTCGTTTCTCTACAGCGCATCCCAGCTTGCACTACCACGTGACTGATGACGTCACTGAAACGCAGGAAGAGGTTTGAGTGTTTGGAAAGATTTGGCTTTATCCTGCAAACTGTAACAGGTGTGTGAATGAAACTACTGGGGTGTTTAGGGAGGAAAATCTGGAGACATTACTTGGAAATGGCCCATTTCACCAAAGGGTGTGAGACCATTTTGACTAACACTAAATAAGGTAAATTATTATTCTGTCCTGTAAATTTGTGTTATTATTTACTTATTTTCCCTAGAATTGTTCTTATGTTTAAATGAAGTGTGTATTATTATTATTATTATTATTATTATTAGCAACAGAAGCAACAACAACAACAACAACAACAATAATAATAATAATAATAATAATGATGATGATGTTATTAATAGTATTATTAAAGTTCAGTGTCAACTGTATCCTCAAAAACTGGTGTACAGCAATAACACCTCATGCCACGGATGAAAGTGCCACAGCACCACACCCCAAATAACTATGATCAAGGTCCTTCCCTTTTATTATTTTATTTCATTATCTTAATAATTATTCGAAACTTTATCCAACAGCCTGTTTTGTCCTGTTCCTTCTGATCTGCTGACACTAACACAGTATGTCCAACATACCTTTTAAAATAATCTTGAACAATTCATTTTTAATTCGCCATACCTCTTTCACCACTTCATCTTGTACTGAATTTTACTTTCTACTACTTTTTTTAAAACTAAGATTTTACCAAATGAACTTCCCTTTCAGATGTTTTGGAATTTTTCTGTTTACCTTATTATCATTACCGTTGATATAGGATGAAATTTTCTTTTACAGTGCCCAGAAAACAACAGCTGGATGAGGGCTTGCTGGACATGATCGTAATGGATGCCCAGCTGCTGTTACTGATTGAAATAAAGGCTTCAAGGTCTTTACGCTTCTGTACCCTATATAGATCATCCCTGGTAGGAAGGCCTTGAAGACAATGATGGAGAGAAAATAAGGCCACCAGAGTGAAGGCTGCTGCTGAGATAGGAAGCCTAACAGCTGACATGTGAACCTCCATGACCATGAATACTTATTTGACTGAGGTGCCACTTCATCATAGTAAAGAAAAAAAAAAAAAAGGTTTCCCCAAAGTGACAAAGCATCTCACCTAGCTGAGGCCAAGGACACCCGAATGGCAGAGTGGGGAATTAAAGGCAACGTGAGAAGCTTGGTCACAGACTATATTTCCCAAATGAAATCAACAAGGTGCTTCACAGACTCGAATTTATGACTGCTGTAATGTCTGCACACCACCAGATGTCGCTGTGCTCACTGTTTTCTATACACAACAGCTTCGCGAGCTCAACAGCTTTTAAACCATTATACTTCATTCGGCTGTGTACAGCAGTAGATTTTAGAGTCGTTATAGCTTTTATTAATGAAGAAAAAGAGATATCAATCAAATAAGTATATATATACACACACATATCCGCTTTAATACGCGGAAGTTTGTATAGACGTATCTCAGGTGTGAGGAGTCAGGCAGCGTTTCCATGACAACGCAGAGATGAACTTTGACGCGCTAAACCAATTTCTTCCGATTGTCCACTAAACTTCAGCAACATCGTTTTAAAACAGAAAATAGTAGCTTATTATTAAGCTGAGTGATTAAGTTGTGGCACGAAATCGGAAAGATAAAATCTAGATCAAACTGTACAGACTCAATTTTCATCAAATATTCTATTTCCGGTAATACCGGAAGTGTCGTAGGCAGCTCCTGCCAAAAGTTAATAAATATTTTTTTTATTTAATTCTTAAAAAAAAAGAAAAAGAAAAAAGAAACTATGCAAGGCGTTACTATACATACATTATAAATAAATAAATAAATAAATAAATAAATAAATAAATAAATAACTCTGGCGATCACACACACACACACACACACACACTGAACCCATGGTTTATGCTTGACACTTTTGAAGTGACTGTCACTTTTCTGTCATGTGACCAGCTTAAATTCAGAATTTGAGTGCATTTATCCCATTTGACCACCAGATAGTAGTCTAGACCTTCTTCAATATTTGAATAATATTCTCTCTCTCTCTCGTGATAGAAAAATATCAGCGAGAATCAAGGGGAAGGTGTACGAGACAGTGGAGAGAGCGGCCATGCTGTATGGTTTAGAGACAGTGGCACTGAGGAAGAGACAGGAGTCAGAGCTAGAGGTAGCAGAGCTGAAGATGTTGAGGTTCTCTTTGGGAGTGATGAGGTTGGACAGGATTAGGAACGAGTACATCAGAGGGACAGCTCATGTTGGACGTTTGGGGGACAGAGTTAGGGAGGCCAGATTAAGATGGTTTGGACATGTTCAGAGGAGGGAGAGTGAGTATATTGGTAGGAGAATGTTGGACATGGAGCTGCCAGGCAGGAGGCGAAGAGGAAGGCCAAAGAGGAGGTATATGGAGGTAATAAATGAGGATATGAAGCTAGTGGGTGCAAGTGTCGAGGATGCAGAAGATAGGGATAGGTGGAGAGTGATGATTCGCTGCGGCGACCCCTGAAGGGAAAAGCCGAAAGAAGAAGAAGATTCTCTCTCTCTCTCTCTCTCTCACATGCAAATCTAATTTTTTACATTACACATTTTGCTGTATGTTCTGTACACTGGTCACAAAGTGTCTGTTTGAAATGATAGCAAGATAGATTTACACCAAAGAACCATACATGCAAACCTGTTTATGAGCCATTCAACAAATGTGAATCTTCATAAAGTCCTCTTTCACAACGCCATACATTTTACGTTTCGTTACAATACTAATTACCAATGATTTACCAATGTTCCACTGATTCTGACTGTCAACTACCTAGGGTCAAGTGCAGTAGCCTCTTGGCCTTGATGTTTGAGACTGTAGTTATCAATGCTGTCCTTCCGCACCACAACCAATGGAGTAAAAAGTCTTGGGAAGAAAAAAAGAGCCACGTTTATTAAAAAAGTGTTTCAACAACTTTCTCATGTCTTAGAAATCACAGGTTTATTTCCATGATTGTAGCATACATAAAACACAAGGCATAAGATCAGTGCACAGCATATTTTTGGTATCTTTGTGACTGGCAGGAAAATATCGCCAGGAAAATACTCTTATTATAACCTTGAAAACCCAGTGTTATAGGTCTGTAATCAGAATTTATGAACAGGGACCTCTTACAAATCTCTTACTCATGCAGCAACAAAATTAATACTAAGATTTCTGAGGATTAGGGTAGAAGAAATTCCTCTGATAAGGCTGTTATCTGTGACATGAATCTGGCAGACAGATGGGGATCATTGGGGTATTTATTTATTTATTAAGGCAAATCTGCTACTGAATTTTTGATGGCATCTGCTGGATAAATTTATATTTTTTTGTTAAAAAGAAATGAGTCCAGTTACTAGTAGAGTGGACCATGTTTCTGTGACTACATCTTCGTTGGGCGTTTGTGTGTACACACACACACACATACACACACACACACACACACACGCACACACACGCGCGCGCGGTGTCGTGGGAAAACCACTCACATGAAAGAATCTTAATTTTTCAGCTTTCCTGAACTGAAGGGTTTCTTTTTTGTACATATTTCTATGGCACAGTTATCCACCAACTTGTGAAAAGCAAGCTGTAAGACATCTTTACACAAACAATGCATCACCCTTTTCCCCTCCATGTTTCATCACCTGTTAAACTGACTGCTTATGCAACATGAGCTTTGGAGAACAGCAGTCTAGGCAAGATTAAATAGTCAATAAAAACACATTTCCACATTATTTTAATTAAATATATGTTTTAGAGTAGAGTAGAGTAGAGCTAGCAAAACTATTAATTGTAAAAACTGAAGTTTGGTCAAAACTTGATTTTTGTCTTTTTTGGCAGAATTAATCCAACATCCGATTGGTTTTCCCAGACCACCACCACACATACATACTGTAACTCAGTTTCATTTTTTTCCCCCAAACATCTGAAAAATTTAAATTTAAATTTCTCAGTTCATGATCTGAAAAGTCCACATTTAATTAGGGATATAAAATTAGCTTCATTTATTGTGTCAGGACAAGTTTCTCTCTCTCTCTCTCTGTGTGTGTGTGTGTGTGTGTGTGTGTGTGTGTGTGAGAGAGAGAGTCTCTCCCTGTACTGGAGGTCTCCATCACCTGCTGGGAGAACTCAGCTCTTGGTCTGGGAGAGGGGGGCTGACGTCCCACGCTGCTCAAATGTCATCACATTATCCCTCAAGTGTGTCAATCCTCACCATCACCCCTTCGACAAAATGTCCCTGACTAACTGTGAACAGGAAGGACATCTTAAGTGTCCTCTTCTAGCTTCTCTGTGATATGATGTAGCCCAGCCTGTGTGTCCTTTCTACACGACAGTGACTGACTGTCTACTTTATCACACGTCCATTCCTGAGAGGAGGAAGAAATGAGGAGATAACCGTCCTGTCATTGCATTACATCATGCTCCTGAGCCTATACAAAAAGTTGCTACAGAATTATTGGCACCCTTCAGCAGAAAGGTCGCACAGTGGCTCACATTGGGCTCCAAATAAACTCCTGAGAGAAACCCACAAAATGCAGCTCTTGAAATTTACTGAGCCTCATTGCAATTATAAGGTGTGTTTGTGGTCAGATGAGACCAGAATCTTAGCCTTCAGGTTGTTTGATGAAAAACGGGGACTGAATACAAGTACAAAACTATGAAACCACTGTAAATGGTGGTAGATCGTTGATAACAGCATGAACTGTAGCAAGTATATTTAAATTTGAACCCAAACCCTGGTTGTCTCTTCCAGGAGGTTAAGACTTGGTAAGACACAAACAGTTTTGATACGAACGTCTCAGTCTAAGGATTCGAACCCTATTAAAAACCTGTGGTCTGAATTGAAGAAAACATCCACATGCACAAACCTGAGGATATAAAGAGCTGCAAAACTCTAAATAACATGGAGTGGTGCAAGAT
>CM040994.1:16681893-16712123 GCA_022985145.1 Pangasius djambal
TATATATATATATATATATATATATATATATATATATATATATATATATATATATATATATATATTCATCATATTCTATGCATTTATTTCTTCAATATATTTATTTATTCATTATTCCATTTATCTATTTTGTTAGATTTGTTTTATATATTCTTAATTATTCCCAATTATATTTCTATAAATAAATTTTAAATAAAAAAAAATTAATAAGAAATTTAAAATAAAATCGATAAATTCTAAAACACTTGAGGTAAAAACATTTTTTAAGGTGGTATAATACTGCAAAACTAAATCTATGGCAAAACATTCAAAAATACCTTAAGACTACAGAGGGTTAAGATCAAAATATACCAGCGTGTAATTTTATATACAAATTTTAATATTTATTTTATTCATTAATTCTTTTTCATTAACAAAGGGTGCTGAATAATGTTGAAGCTAGAAAATGGGAGAGTGTAGACAGCAAGCCTGAGGACATTCAGGAAGATACAGTATGTAATCATCCTGAGATTTTTTTTTTTTTTAACTGCAGTTAGGAGACATTTCTAGGAATAGGCCTTGAGAAAGAAGCTTTAGGTTAAGACAGATTAGAGATGAGGATATTGTAAAGAGAGCAGATTTTTCTCTCTCTTTATTATTGCTGTTCTGAAACACAGGGTTTCCTCTCTGCCTCATGCTAATGATGTCATTCATTCAGGTTTGTGTCGTTTCTGATGGAAATGACCCAGTAGTGAGAGAGGGGTTCATTTATATTCTTAATGTGTGACTGAATTGAGATTGGTGTATATAGAATGCTGTTGGGATGGAAACATTTGCCATTAAGGTGAAAGATGAAATATGAGGAAGTCCTACTAAGTTATATTGAATATATACACACATAAGAGAAAAAAAAGGCTGGATGCATTGCATCCAATTTATATTAATGGAGAGTTTTATAGATGGTGTTAGGTCGAGTTCTGGGGTGCTTGGCGTGTTATGAGTTTCACTATGAAATTCAAACTATCAAAGGGATTAAAGTATTTTGTTGAAGCGACACTCAACTCTGAAACACATTAAATATGCTGATACTGAAATATTTATGATGTGTTTAGCGATTCCGGTGCGAATTTGTCGGTTGATGCTATAATTTTCCTTATTGCTGTATCTAAGTTTCCAATCCATCCTGGAAAACGTAGAATTCACAGACATGCTGATCATAATAAATGTAAATCATCAATCAGATATTATTAAGGTCCTGGAAAAGGTGTGCCATTTTAGCTGTGTTTTGATTTAGTTCAGTGAAAGATGGCTCATTCTCGTCGGATGATAGAATACATTAGAGCGTCTGCCTATATTTTAGCTGGTGAAGGCAGGATTAAACATTTGCTCCTACTTATTATGGGAAATCTGTAGTGTCACATCAGACAGATGAACGCAATAATAGAGAGCCTGGCACAGCGAAGCCCCATAAACCCACCCCAATTTATATCGATTGGCTTAAAAGCTTTGGATGTGAGGCCTGTTTTTGTCCGTCACTAAGAGTGTCAATCCCAGTGAGATGACATAAAAATATAAAGATTGCAAGGGAAAGTGAGGGTCAGAATCCAGATCCTATCACTCACTCAGCAGAGGCAGTAAATGTATTTCCTCTTGTTTTACCAGGAGAATCCCACTGAGAGAGAATTTGTTTTCAGAACAATGAAAGGAGACCTGACCAAGTGGCATAGTTGCAATTCTGAGTAGATGTAGGATTTTTTTTAAAAGAACTGTATGTCAAATTATTCTTACATTGTTTTGAATTTTGATCATATTCCACATCAGTGGTGGGGGATTTCAAACATAACAGTGTATGAAATCATTACTTTTTTTTTAGGTGGGGTGAACAACAAGAAAAAAATTGAACTAATTGAGTTAATCATTATGGATGAAATCTTTGAATCTTTTCAGTGACTTGAATCATTTGAATCCATTCAATTAAAATGAATGGATCATTTAGATTTGGTCAGCAGTTTGTTCAGTTTGCACTGAAATGGAGAAAATATCCAGCTAACCAAATGAGCCTGAACTTCACTCTCTGACTCAACTGATTTACTGAATGAGAAAGGAACAAATCTCTGTTGTGACCAAATGATTCAATGGCTCCATCGGTATCCCACTGTGCAAGAGTGAAGCAAATCTAGATCATGATCAAGATGATTCACTGAATCTAGGGGTTAGGATTAATTTCAGCAGAAGCACTCAATTGCAAATATGACAGACATTACAAAAATAATGACACTGTAAGTTGTTGATTTAAACAATGATCCTCAATTGTAACTGAAATGATTCACTGACTCAAATGGCACAGATCAGATTCGGCATACGCAGTGAATATGACTTGCACAATTTATGCATGTTTAAAAAGTCAGACACAAAACATACCCTAAACCTACCTATAATCTCTATTTGAACATCATGCATATTAATTAGGGGCTTAAAGTATCAAATTATGTTTTAGGCTCACTACTAGACATGTACGATGCACGTTATACAGAAGTGATGTAGCCTCCAGAATTTGTTTCATGTTTATTGAACATATTTCATCTTTTGGAGGAAAGTCATAATTTGTGGCCATATCAAACTCGCTTGGTGCTACCAGTGCAACCATGGCAACTGACAGTAAATTAAAGATAAGACATGCCCACTAGTAGCCAAGGTATTGCACTAGCCACAACATTTCTATTGTTCTTACTTTTACATATCTACAAGAAATATCTGGAATGCTTTATGAAAATTATGGAAAGAAAGTGATCAAAACAAGTGCATCACTCGTATACACCTGCTGAAAGAAAAGAAGCAGAAACCAGCAGCATCACTAGATAATACTGTTATGGGGACAATATTCTGCTGCTGCAAAAAGCATTCCGTAGTGGTAGGTTTAAAAAACAATTTCAAATCACTATTTAAAGCATCTTCATTAACTCCCCAGATATCTCTCTTAAATGTTCCTGATGTGTTCTTGCAATTTGCCCAGTGCACGCACGCACACACACACACTTTTGCATGACATGGCAAAAATAAGGCCTCCATCTTCTCCAACATCTCTTCCTTAAAGAACATAAGGATTTACAGAATGTTAATGGCACTTCCTCACCTATTAATACATTTGTTGTGTCTAAAAATGTTAAATTTTTGTTTGCCATTTTGTTTGGTTCAGTTTCACACCATACATAATTAAGGGGAGTGTGGGAAGGGCAGGACTGAAAACATTCTTGTGACTGAAAAAATGTAAATAATAATAATAATAATAATAATAATAATAATAATAATAATAATAATAATTTCAGAGAAATTGCAGAAAACAAATTACAGAAAAGCATTCATGCTAAATAAGTCAGATGGCACTTGTTGTGTTTTTCTCGCTCTCCATATATCCAGAACTCATTGTATTTCAGCAACACTTCAGCTCTGTCCTTTGGCTCAGTTTGTTCATCACGGGTCACTTCCTGAATTGATTCCTGCCTATTGATCATGTAAAAACTGCAATATACTATTCAGTTTTTCAATTCAGTTTATTTGTATAGCGCTTTTTACAATGTCATTGTCTCAAAGCAGCTTTACACAAACAAAAAAGTAAGATGAAGGTCATATACTAGGTCAGTAATTATTTCAGAACATGCTTTCAGATAAATGCTTCCTATTAGATGGGGTTATGCTGTATCGCCTTCCTCAGATGAGGGCTCACAATCTAAAAAAAAAATCATAATTGACAGAAAAAAAGTGTGCTTTCACCCATTACTACTTACTGTTTAAAATTCTGCCTGTTTATTTGACAGACATCCTACATTAGCCAAGATATTCCCACTGCTCAGAGAAACTAGGAACGTTCCAGACTCTCAGAAGTTCGTTATGGGCCTTTGCCAAGAGACAGAGGAGAGTTTTTAGTAAGTGCTTTTTCATCCTGCCTTCAACAACCTCACAGAGCCTCTGGAACTCATTCAAACCCTCTTCTCGTTTGGCACTTTTCCCCCCCAAATTAAATCTTCAGGTTATCTGATGACATTTTAGGTTAAAAATCATATTTATTTTAGTCTTAGAGTTAGGAATTGAATACAAAATATGACCCTTTTGTCCCCATTTATGTTGGTATGCAGGTCTCTTTTCATGATATCTACTGAGAATATTCATATTCATAACACATATGTGACCATGGAACTGCACAATGCTAAAAAAAACTTGTATGATAAATGTGGTGCCACATAGCTCCATGGTGGTACTTAAATGTGCTATTTAAGATAGAGATGTGATGAAAAGGCATTACAGGAAGTTATGCAATAATTCATTGCTTTATTTCTTGTTAGGGAGGTTCTGCACATATCTTAGCAAGTAAAATATCTTGAAAATAGGTAAATTCAATTAGTATTTCTCTTTCTAATATTTGCTTAAAAACAATATAAGATTAGTAAGCCTATATCTAGATTTATTTATTTTTTTACTTCAAGAAATTGCTATTCTATTGGCAAATATTTTTGCTTATATCAAGCATTTGTTTCCAGTAAGAATCAAAATGATCTGCCAATAGAAGAAAATCTCCACAGCCACGTTCCAAAATCTAGTGGATTCCTGGACACGTCATTCCCAGAAGAGTGGGTAGGCCATTTAGAGTCAGTTTTAAAATGATTCAGATCCTACTTGTCTAAAACTATGCATCAGCTAGAACTGACATTACTTGTGGTGTTGCACAGGGATCCAAGATCAGAAACAATTCTTTTTCTTTTATAGCTTTTTTTTAGTTATGCATATAACATCCAACTATATGTACTTGCTTCAACTGAAGATCAGCAGCCCATAAAAAAACCAAACAAACAGATCTTTAATGAAGGTCAAAGAACTCTTTCCAGCTGAATCCTGACAAAACTGGGATTTTCATTAGTGGGGATATCTGCACGGTAAGTTTTCTATCCATTACTTTCAAGTCTGTGGAAAATCTTTGAAATTCTGTTAGGACATTATATACTGATTTTCACTCATCACTTATCACATCCAAAGAGTATGCATAAACTTTGTGCATGCATTTGTTACTTTTAGATCAGTAAGTGCTGCCTGGAAATACCAGGCAGGCAGATTTTTTTAATTCACCAAGACTCTGGAACTCTGTCACTGTATATCAAGCAGCCAACATCTTTATGTGCAATTCGAAAGCAAGTAAAAACCATCTCCTGTAGTTTTTTTTTTATTTGTGCTGATGGATTTTATCTGAATTGTCTTAAGTTTCCTGTAAAGCACTTTAAGTTGCTTCAGTGTATTAAGTCAGTGTGGTGATGTATAAGCATGAACAACAACAACAACAACAACAACAACAAGGCCTTAAATTCCTTCAGGCTGATGCATATAAAAATTTCCAAGAGCTGGCATGTGCAGATGCTGAGAAAACGTCGACTTCACTTTGACGGTCCTCTCATCGCCTGGCTGTCACGCTTCCATAAACAGCTCCTCTAATAGCACAAGTGTGAACCAGGCTGAGATGTGTTTCTCAAAGAATAAAGGAAACATTGTGCCGACCAAATGAGCTGACCATCTCAATCTCACCGACTCCTCAGCCTGGGAAAAAGGATGAGGGTGGTCATGTGACGAAGAACATCTGAGAGATGAAGAGATGGCGGTGATATTTTGCTTTAGGTTTGTATTACGGTGGGCGGTGCCACTCTCATCTCCCCCTGTTCTCGAAGTACTGACTGGGAACAGCATGATGTGCACCTGTTATCCCCTGGTGAGATGTGACACATTTACTTTACAGTCACAAGCAAGACTAGAGTCTGCATTATGTATCCCCAAGACAGTATTAGAGCTGGTGTGTTGTACCATTATATAAAAATAAATATACACACACCACAAACTTTTTAGGTTGCAGTCATTAAAGGAAGTGCTTTACATGCAGTTTCACCGGTTCATATACTGCCAACATAATCAAGCACGGAGGCACTTTAGTTAAAATTGCACAACTGATGCAAGCTCAGGGACTGCAAAGAACAAGGGAGTGAGACGTCTCGTATTTTACAATTATCAATATTTTATATGATGGCTCAACTTCTCAGCACATACTACATCATTTCCTTGTGTTTATTAAAGGAGCGGCAGCAGAAACTGTTCTCTCTCAGCACTGTGGTGACAGAAGGCCTGTAAAAACAGACAGCTTATAGTGAACTCAATTATGGCTCATATAAATTCTGATTATTACATGAGATTTATTCATTCATTGTCTGCAACTGCTCACATACAATTCAGGTTTGTGTTCAAGACAGTTGTGTTAAACCAGATATAGGAGGTGTTGTAGCTACAAAAAAAAATGATAGCCATATTAGCAAGTCTTTACCATGCATTTTTGGATGAGAGGGAATATAAAAAGAGCAAATACTGTTTGGCTCTTCTGATATTTTTCATGCTGGGAAGATAACCTTTTCCGTATACAGTGAGTATAAGAGCTGGACTATGAACCATTTTCAGGAACCACATCATTCATTAAAGGTGATTAATCCAAAACCAAGTAGGTTTTTTTTCCTTATCAACATCTAATAGAACTCATACATAGCCCTCCCACTAAATCTGTTTTATACAGTCGTATTGAGAAAGTGGGAAGATGTAACTTTACACTTTTGACTCTAAATTTGATTCTGTTAAGAAAGTGACAAGTGACACATTTGGAGGAAATACATACACTGTTTTAAAGTTAATATAAGATGGCTTTCTTCAGGTACCACATACAAGCAATGACCCTGGTATTTTGACATATGCTATTTGGGCACATATTTTATTCAAAGGGTATACAAACTTCATAGGAAATTACTGAGCATACGGCACGATATTAATACCCAATTTAAAACTGAAACACTGCTGATGGATCAGAATTGGATCTGCCTGTTGCATATACATGCAAGATCACCTGCTGTTTTCCAATCCTTCCTCTGTCTCTGTGCCAAAAAATCCATTGAAGATCTGACTGCAGTTTAAGACAACAACTGCCTGAACATCTTGAATGTCTAACACATTCCAAAGGGACATGACATTTCCCAGACTTTATACGACTCCATCTCTTACTATGCCGACTCAGGATCAGGATAGCTCATGTATATTTTATTCAGAACCATTTACCTACGTGAAAAAACGGATCTCAGTCCAGGCTGTTAATGAGCAAACTTTTCTACCACTTGTTTCTCTGTATGTTCTGGCCATCAGGAACTGTGGCCCACCAGCACCCTGCCAAGCCATACAACACGCTGCTGCTGACATTCATTACTTATTGATGTCCTGAGGATTTTAATTGCATCTGGGGAGCTTTTCACTTCCGTGCTCTCAGCAGCTAGCCCTCCCACCTCCACCTGTACCCATTCACTCATAAGCTCCTGCTGGGTATTGTTGGTTGGTTGTGCCCTTTTTCACGAGACAAACCACTGTAGATGTTTTTCACATGTTATTTACAACCTCAGAGTGGATGGCACCACCAGAGTGGATGTCCTGAAGAAAATATTATCTCTACATGGTTTAGTTAAACTAAATTTCCCTTAGCAAGTCTGTTTTAAATAATTTCACATTTGATTACATTTAACCCTATCACTGCAGTGTTATTCATGTAATTCCATCATCTTTGTAAAATTTTGCAAAGGTAAGGTTTGGGGATTTAATTCAGTTTCATACTGAGTACTAAATATGGTACAAATGCTAACATCACCATTTAACCTGACATTAACCTTTGTAACTTTTTATATGAATCAAGTCATGGTGGATCTGGGGCCAGTACTGCTTCTCTCATGAGTGACCTATAAGGTCACTATAAGGTCCAACGAAATACCTGCAATAACCTGAAATAACACCTGCACTAAATACTCATTTAGGTCAAAACAAAACTTGTCTAGTTCAGCTGGAAAAGTATTAGCCAACAACAACAACGCACCCCATGGGAAAACATAAGCCTATTAGAGCTATCTAGATACCCAACATTCCTATGTTCTTGAAAAATAGATTCATTTCACTAGATGTTATGCTCTATGAAGCAGTTAACATTATTTAAACATTTGTCATGTCTTAGTAATAAATATACAAATGCTACTTTGTTTTGCTAGCTTGTAAACTACCCTGCTAATCATGTATAAATGCTAATGCTGAAAAGTTGCTTTCAAAACACAGAAAACAAACCTAAAAACCTTCATATTGAGATTTGAGGACTTTTGCAGATGTTGGGTGTCAAAACTGCTCATTTAGCTTTGCATACCTCATTTAGCTAACCATAGGTCAGCTCGGCTAGCTAGCATTATCTTAAGAAATGAGCTAGGAACACAATGCTCATTAAAGGCAAGTCTACATTTGTAAGGAAAAACTTTTCAAACAAATCAATTAACTCCCCAAAAAGGCTGATTTGGTGTCACTGCAACCAAAGATGTCTGAAAGTTCTCACAGTGACCGCTGCTACAGTGCTCAACTAAAAGCCACCGACAGGAAGATGACACGAAACTCACCGGACGCCTACAAACAAGGTAATAGCAATGGCAAAATGTAAACACATGTTAATGGACAACAAATCTCAATTATTACCTCAAGCTCACTTAAAGAATATTTGTCTCTTTGATTGATGTAAACAATTTTCTATAAATCAGCCCATAGCTCGAGCATCTTCATCTTATAATGTGGCATGGAGAACATACTCTACAGTCTGTTACAGAATTCAGCCAAGACTTGGCCAAGACTACTAGGATCATCTGATACAGTGTGACAAGTAATAATCTTAAAGACTGCTGAAGTCACACAGTCCAAAAGTAGCTCAATTCCTTCAAAACAACTTCACCTTGCATCCCTTCAAAAGTCATTTAAGGTGAAGGAAGTAGATCCTGTTGTTAATGAAACCACTACTGAAGTAATTTAATGGTGTGTGTGTGTGTGTCAGGGTCAATTTAATCTTCCAGTATGGGAAATGTGTTTACACTACACATCTTATAAAATAGCCTCATTCTCTTTGGCCATTGTGTGGAACAAATTTCAGACTGAATGGCTCCCACAGGCTAGCTGCCCAACACATTATGGAAGACCTGAGGAGAGCATTTGGGTTTCTCCAAAGATAAACACCTTTAAACTTTCCAGGCTGAGTGACCATAACTTTATGCTGCTTTTTCCAACAGCAGTTTCAATTTTTGATTATTTTTTAGTTATGTGGTGTTACTATTGATCCCTGTTGGTTCATACTGTTCTAATTTGTCATTGGAACTTTGTTGCCTTTAGGTTGTACCTCTTGTTCTGCTGGTGCTAATCAGTAGACCATGTACTTTAGAAAAGATCACATTGTTCTAGCATAATGCATTTATTAGGATTGAGAGAACTTACAATGCAACATAAAAAAATGGATATCTATGTTCAAACTGCTCTTAGTTCTGAAAACCATAAGAAGAACTGGTCAACAGGTGCTATTTTTACTTTTGTATTACAAAGTTGGGCTCTGTAGACATTCTTACTAATATTAGGGAATTAGCAATGCTAGGAAATTGTAGATAATGTGGATAAGTTACTTGTAGAACAAGTGATTTTCTAGCTAGAGACCATCATCAGAATTTCAAAAATAACATTTCTGTCTTAGCCTAAACATGGATCCCAGTTTCTAGGTAGACAAAACATTTTGGAAACTTGTACTAATGGTTCCATAGCTAAATAATGTGCAAATGTCATAGGAACATTTGTGAAATGTGTGAAAACATTTTCAGAACATCTAGAGAACGTGTCTGATTGAATGCTCTTGGAACAAAAAAAACAAAAACAAAACAATTCTATAACTAAAAAAATTTTCACTAATTTTTGCAATGCATGTTCTTTTTATGGACTAAATGAGGACTTTGATCATACAAAAACCATGTTATTAAAATGAAATAAAATTGAAATAAAACTTAAACAAACAAACAAATAAATAAATAAATAAGTTCCTTTTTGTTGTAGGTCTGGTATTTTATATAACTTATAACAACAGGAACCTTCCAAACTGCTATATTTTTAAATTATTTCCTTGAATAACAAATGTCTATTATGTTTCTTTCACCACAAACTACTAAACCTTTCCTCCATTCCTGTGCCAAGGCCCTCTTGTGCATGCTACTTTATTATTGTTCACACCTGCAGCTCGTGATTAGTCTCGTTAGTCTTGTGTATATAAAGTGCACTGTTGGGCTCGCGCGCACTTGTGGGCATGCAATAGAGACCTGTGTTTTGTATGATGTGTAGCAACTATATAAAATGTTATGGTCAGATTTATTAATTGTAATCCTTCCACATATGCTAAGTTGGTTCTTCAAATGCATTGCAGGACTTGATTAGAATTGCTAAGCTGAGCTCTCTGAGGAACAATTCATATAAACAACAGTTTTTTTTGTTTTTTTGTAAAAGCCAGGAACCAATGAGAGTAAAACCTATGCTCTCCATGTTCACCCTTATGCTCTATGCATTTTCTCAGCAACTTATTGATGGTTTTAATGGCTTTTGCTCAACCAATTCCGATTGAAATATTTGCTCGACATGTTCCCATTGGTTCCTGACTTTTCAGACACCCTGTAGTTTACTAATTAGCTACCAGGCCAGCCTACTAATCTAATAGCCTTATTAATGCAATGCATTATGAGGGCAATCTAATGCTCTTTAAATAGAAAATAAAATAAAACCACCTCCTTCTTTGGAAGACAATAAGTACTTGTCTGCAATATATAATTTTTTTTGGGGTAATTTGTTTGTACTCTTAAAGCCACTCGAGAGGGTGAACAAAGAGGGAAGGAAGCATGAAAAAACAAGAAGAACAGAAGAAAAAAAACACAGGCCCCATCAAAATTCAATAAAAAAAAAACCCCACAAATTTAAACAAAATGAAAAATAGAAAAATTACAAAAAGAGAACAATACAATGGGGAGGAAATGTTTTGAGAGTAGAAAAATAATCAGTGTTGAAATAATTAATAAAAGGCAATGTTGTTGGGATACATAGATAAGTATAGTGACTACTGGTATTCTAAATAATGTTTTACAAAGACATTGCCCTTGAAAAAAAATCATGCAGTTTGACCAGTGATTAACTTGTTCCTGTCTATCTTTACAGTTATTGGTTGTTATTTAATTCATTCTGTATTACGGGTGTAGACATGAGCTAGATCAATGTGGCGGCACAGCAGACAAGGTCACCAGTCTGACCTGGTTTAATGAGTCTTCAGTTCCTCACCCAGCCTCTGCATACCTGAGCAGACTGACAATCTGTCCTTATGTACAGCAATCAATATTTTACAAACAGCAAATTGGTTCCTTGGAGGCTTGATTGCAGAGAGTTTAATTAACTGTGCTCCTTGTTTAGAAGATGGTGCTGGGGCATGATGATAGCTATAGCAAGACTACATGTCACTACATGTTATTGCAAGAAAATACAGCCTGCCTTTAAATCGTGAGCCATTTGATGCCATGGAAACTGTTTGGTTTATTATTTGTCAGCTGGAAAGAAAACCGTGACTTTTATTCCTTATATCTCATGGTACTGAAGAAAACATCCTGTGGCATATGTGTTATGAAAATCATCAAAGATGGCATGGTGTGATGCCCTGATTTGAAGTTACTATTACTATTACCACCTTGGCGTTGATTGTTTTACTATAACATCATGTCCTGAAGTGTTTTATTCCATGTATACCAACTCACTAACAACTACATATTTTATTTATAAATTAACTTATTTATTAAGTCTTCTCTTCTGAAGATGTTCTGTTCCTGTAAAACTTTCAGTAAAGGAACCACTTTTTTTTTTTTTTTTAAATCTGTCTCTTATGAACCACTGACACTGGAGACTCCTTCCAAAAATGTTAAACATCTCCTTAACAGAAAGCTTCACCATATCAAGTGTCAACAATTATGTGTTTATCTTAGTTAAATAATACTTACTGTAAATCTTTTTGGTTAAATTAAAAAAACGAGTATCAGCTTGTTGCAAGCATTATCTTATGACCAATCAGAATTGAGTGTTCAATACTGGTATAAGAGGATAGTATTCATTTTCTTTTATGATATTTTAGAACTACGGGTGGTAAAGCAAAGTCATACTCATAAAATAGTAGCATTATTTCTCCTTGTTTGTTTTTGGTGCAAAGCTAATTACAGTTAAAAGTTGTATGTTAATAAGACCCCATTCTGAGGCTAATTAAAGGGATTCTTCAAAGGTTTCCATTCCTGGACCAGGCCACAGTCTGTTGGGATGAAAGTGCAGGAGACTTAATTTTATACACGCACAGTTAACTATGGAGCAACAACAGAGAACTGGACCTAGGGGAGGCCAGACAATAATGGAAGGCAGATGCACTGCTCCAGATACACTTTCATGGCTTATTTATTTATATATTTTTTACCCTGGGCTCTCCATCATCGTAAAGTAGCCACAGCTTTAGGCAGGTTTGTGGGAAAAAAATAGAACATTTGCAGTCTTACTTTTGTTATTTGGTTGTGCAGCCGATATCTCAAATCTGCTTGGTCAGTAAGTATTGATTTATTGTCTATAATGGCAGCTTTGCTAGTAGTTCCAACTACAAATTGCAGATTTATATTAATGAACTCATTTTAAAATGTTATTGTTTCTATAGTAACAATAATCTAAGACTGATGTTGTTCTTTTGGCTGCTCCTGTTAGGGGTCTCTACAGTGGATCATTGGTCCACATGTTTGATTTGGCACAGGTTTTATGCCAGATGCCCTTTCTGACACAACCCTCCCATTTTATTTGGCACTGAGAATACTCTCCCAGCAGATGCGTCGGTTCGAACCCAGGCTGCGGCGGTGAGAGTACAGATAAAAAACATGCTGTTCTTTAACAAAGAAAAGGAGATGTTTATTTAACATTCATCAAAGGAGTCTCTGGTGTCAGTGGCTAAACAGAGTCATGATACTCTACACACAGAAACCCAACAGTGTCCTGACTGATGTTATAGCAGACATAACAGTTAATGTTGTGGATCATTATTCTGAATGTCATTTCTGCACTGTATTTACTAATATGTATTTTGTGAACATTTATGAAACAAGAGAAATAGAAAAACATTCTACTCCTATTTTCATAATTTCTGTAAAATAAGCAGCATACAAATACAAATAAAACACATTTTAATCCTTGACCCATATACATAGTATAATCACTTGGTGAACATTAATGTCACCTTATTATTAACTGTTTTTTTTTTTTGTTTGTTTTCTGCATTTAGAGCTCACTGAAATAAAAAGTATGTTTTTAACTGTTCTGTAAGATGTTTTACAATATACTGCCAATAAAATATCCTCATATTCCCAATACGCTATAGTCGACTACTCAAGACTATCCTCAAATATACGTTAAAGTTCAATTTAAATTGTGATCTGTTATTGTATGATATCTATATCAACTCATGTGAAATGTGCAACTTTTAATGGTATGTACGATTGAGTGCAAGTTTGTGCACCATTACTTTGAAATGCAAGTTCAGTTTTGTTCCTTTGTTAGCAGTAACACATTGTTGGTAAAACATTATTATAAGTTTTATTCCCCTAAGGATTTTTTTTTTCAGAGATCCAGCTTTACTAATTGCAAATCTATAACAGTTTGAGTTAGAGAGTTTGAGTCTGTTTGAACATTTTGTGCCTTAAATCAATTAACTAATGGATGTGAACGTTTGAATTTTGTCTTTGTATGTTCTGTAGATTGAACAGTAGATATGAACTGTAGATTTTTTAAAATCCAGAAACCAGTAGGGATGCAAACTTTTGCGTTTGACTGCATAAATCATGTACTGTACAATCATTTCCCGTTTCTCATTTCCCAACATGTCAGAATTGATTTATGGCTAATGAAGCACGCAAGGGACCAGATATGAGCTCCCTGTAAACAAATCTGACTCCGCCATGATTTACTGCACCCAGTCTCTATGGTTTTTTTGTACATGAAGGGTATTTTTTTTCAGATCCTCTATCTAACTGAATCATTCCAGGCCAGCCAGTCAAGGTCATAACCTAGTAGCTGGTCTCCTCATGCCAGCTTTCCCCCATTATAGGCATGGACATTTCCTTCCCAATTCAATCTACTACACTTGTCCTCCTCTGACTCATGCCACAACACTGGTCTATTCCTCTAATTCCATTTGCCTGTCTGAGGTACTGTGCAGAAAATTCATCATTGAGACTGAGTATATCTGCAGCATTTACATTCAGGCTTTGACTAAAGAGGATTAAGTGCCTGAAGAAGCTGATTAAAGCTGAAGAAACTGAATGAATTTAAAATACTTTAATTTATTTCAAGAGACCGAAAACATTGAAGATGAAGATAAAAAAAACAAACATCATTTTGCAGTCCTCAACAGCCCAGATTTGGTGAGCCTGTGTTCATTGTAGCCTCAGTTCCTGGAGTGGAACCTGATGCAGTCTGCTGTTGTAGCCTGTCTGACTCAAGGTTTGACGTGTTGTGAATTCTGAGATGCTATTCTGCTCACCATGGATGTAAAGAGTGATGAGTCTGGCCATTCTCCTCTGACCTCACTGCTGGTCACTGATGTTTTTTGCTCTTCACATCATTCTGTGTAAACTCTAGAGACTGTTGTGTGTAAAAATTCCAGGAGACCAGCAGTTTCTGAAATATTCAAACCAGCCCATCTGGCACCAACAAACATACCACGGTCAACATCATTGAGATCACATTTTTTCCCCATTCTGATGTTTGATGTGAACATTAACTGAAGCTCTTGACCTGTATCTCCATTATTTTCTGTTCTTATTAAATTGGCTAGTGAGTTTATTTATATCTATGATCATTCAAGTCCCTGATGTTTTTCCTTGCGCTGCATGTTTTTGGTTTGTTGCTATGATGTGCTCATGTCCTGCTGATTTTTTACTAACTGTGTAAGTAAATTTTCAATACTTGCTGCATATATATATATATATATATATATATATATATATATATATATATAATTATAAAGTAACCTACATCACTGTCATTGTGTTTTCTCATGCTATTACACTATCTGAAGCTAGTTAGCTTGTCATCATATTGTGGCTGCTAAATCAAATGTGGCTTCTTACAACAGGTCGGTTATGATGAATATACAATTTGTGCAATTACTTTACAGGTTTTTGTTAAATGCATTCACTTGGTGGTTTAACTAGCTAGAAAACCCTAGTCTACTGTCCATTCATGTGATTCATTCATTCATCTTCAGTAAACTCTTCCTGGTCAGTGTTGAGGACCTGGATTCGGAGCCAGATGGGAGAATTCAGCCTGGATGGGATGCCGGTCCTCCGCAGGGCACCAGGCACACATACATTCACACAGTCCTTCGTAGCAATTTGCTGTAACCCATCCACCTGCTTGAACCCAGAGTAAACCCATGCAAATAAGGGGAGAACATGCAAAACTCCACACAGACAGTAATCTGAACTCAGGATTGAATTAAATATACTGAATTTTAGTGATTCGAACTGTTTGATGAGTCAGTGGAAATGGTATTATTAGTAATATTATCCCAAAAACATTTCTAGTTTAATATTAGCAGATAAATTGTTGAGACATGTAATATTGCAAAAGAACAGAATTTAGAAAATGTCACAATTTATTATTATTATTATTATTATTATTATTATTAATTTAACATGCATTATCTACAGTGTGAACCATTCCATTTTAAATCATTATGCACACAAAGTGTAACAGGCTTTTTTAATCGTGTGAATCATATAAGATATAAGCTCACAAACTCATAAGACTGTAATGTCATCAATTTAATTGTAATGATTTCAAGTAAATGCTTTCTGTTAGAAGCAGGAGTTAGGTCACAGGAGAAGAAAGATTTATTCATAACATTAGAAGAACAGCTGGATTAAGAGATTTTTTGGTTTAAACATGAATAACTGGCCGATATTAATAAGAACACTGCAAAATCCTATTTATTTCTGACATCTTATATTTTTGTTCATTAGATTTTTATTTTGAGATAAATTTTTAGTTTAAGATTACTTGAGGAATGTATTCATAGTACAGTAATACAATACAATGCAATTACATGCATTAAGGAATTATCTTTTGAAAGAAAATTATTGGCATGTCCTTTCGCAAGGAAGTGACATCACATGTTGACTGCATGCTTCACTCATCCAGTTATCATAACCGTGGAGAAGAGGGCAGCAAAACAAAAGCACAGCAGCTGAGCAGCACACCGATTTCTCCAAGTGCAATCTGTATGCAGAGGATTCTTCGTGGATGCGCCATAGCAACGGAGCTGCAAATCTGTGTTGCAAATTATTGGCTGAAACTCAATTCACACCACGCAGAAGACTGAGTGAAAGGTGGACTACAGCATATGACTGGGGGAATTCTCCTGTTAGGATCGTGACCACTTCGTGACGCTTGGCTCCGAGGTGCTTAAGCTCACGCTGATAGACGCTCAATCAGTCCTGGGGGGTGATGCTGGTTGACAAATGGAAGGACTGAGCGATTGCATGCTGGAGACAACATGAGCTGGATCCTTTTGTGTCTGTTTGCCATGCATGATCGACGGTGGCTAAATGAGGGAGAAGACGACGAAAAGAACCCTTTCATTTACCTCTTGGCTTGCCTTAAAATTCCCCTTATACTACACTCTGTTCACTTCCCCTCCCCTTTCTCTTTCTCGCTTTCGCTCTCTCACTCCCTCCCACAGTTTCTCTCCTCCCTTCACTCATCAAAGCCAGTAGCCTAGTATTCTCTCTACAGCTGCTTCCTCTATGGTCCCTTGGAAAAACAGCCTGCACATCTCTCACTTTCTTCTCAAGGCAAGACCTTTTTTAACATTTCATCGCCAGCATAGCAGGATGCTTCCATGCAGGCTTTGATTCCTTTCTCTCCTTGTGCTTTCCCCTTCCCCTTCCCTCTCCTAAATTCCTGCCCTTTGACCCTGACCCTCCCCTTTCCCCTCAATTGCCCCTTACCCTCTATTCCCTTCTCTATCTTCACACCCACTTGACCATGTTGCCATGTGTCTGCCGGGTCCATCCTCTCCTTGCCTTTATCTCATTTGCCTTGCTGACACGAGGAGAAAACTGTCCAGCCACCTGCAAGTGCCCGGACCCTCACACGGTGGATTGTAGCGGACGAGGACTCACTCGCCTCCCAGACGAGATCCCTCTGGATGTGCGCAGGTTGCTGCTGTCCAACAACTGGATCCCGCGCATTCCCTCTGACTTTCTCGTGCTCTACAGTGACTTAGTGTATCTGGATCTCCGGAACAATTCGCTCTCACACATTGAGCCAGGAACCTTGAGTACCTCCTCCAGGCTAGTTTTCTTGGACTTGGGCAGCAACAACCTGACTGAGATCCCGAAAGGAACATTTGGTGAGTCACGGAGCCTCATCAAGTTGCGCTTGGGCAACAACCCTCACCTGAGCATGGTCAATGAGGACGCCTTCAGGGGCTTGACCTCACTACGAGAACTTGAACTGGAGCGCAATGCCCTTTCCAGTCTCCAGGTTGGTGCGCTGAGCCAGCTGCCTTCTCTGCGGGTCGTCAGGTTAGAGGGCAACCCTTGGGTGTGCAATTGCAACTTTGCTAACCTTTTTGCTTGGCTAGTTGAGAACAGCCACAAGCTTCCAAATGGTAAGTTCTTGAGATTCTATGAAACGATAAATGTTCTCATCTATGCTTTAAACAATATTTACTGAAGGATTCCATCTTTATTATATTTTCAGTCAAGGCTTTGCTATTTATAGTAACTCAATTAAAACAGGGAAGCCTTCCTAAGGTCTAAATTTATTTCAGCACCCAACATGAAGGAAGTTCCAGAATAATGACACATAATCTAGGGCAGTTTTCCAGCCTTGTGAGGCATCTTGTTAGGCTCCTATGGGTACAGCATGCTTCCCTTATTCTCAGCCCATCCCATATTTAGCATTCCACTCCACATGGGGATGTGCTCTGACTACGTCATAGTTTCAACAATCATGCCAAGCAACTGCTTTTCTCCTCCAGGTCTAGCCTGGAGTTAGCCAGTCACATGCATGCTACTTATTTATATATATATATATTTTTTTCAAAAATCTCTTTTGCTGAAAAGCTGTCAAGCCTTGGCATTGCGTTTCTGCTTGGGTGAGCTGCATAATAGATTGTGGTAATGGAGGCGCTTATTTGGAGTGACTGTTGGCGTGACAGTCCAATTTTATTTATTTATTTAAAATTTTAAAAAGCAACTTTAACAACCTGTTGTAACGTCCCCCCTTTTGCATCACTGGCCAGTGAACACCATGATGTAAGCATGTCAACCACACAAAGATGCTCTCTGACTCTACTTCTACCAATACAGTACTTATAGTTAGCCAAGTAGTAAGTTTTTTTCATTTATGCATAGGGACTAGAAGTATTTGTGTCAAATTCTGCATTCAGGAAAACAAAGTAAAATGAACTATAGAAAAACAACGAAAACAAATGGTTTTAGTTTTTGCATTTCAAGGCTTAGGTTTTTGATTTTAAACCGTGTCCTCAACTAAATAACAAGAAGGTGATTGTGGAACTGTAAAAATGGGAGAGACATGGGAAACATTGGAAAACACCCTGGCTGGGACATTTTCCCAAACTTCCTTATTTCATAAATTGGCTTTTAAGACAAATACATTGGCTACATTGTAGTTTTCCCTTTGTTGCGGTAGAAATTCATGTTCTTGGTGGCATCACAGCACAATACGTTTTACAAAAAGTTTTATAAACTCACAACTTTTTACAGAGAAAACACCAGTAAAGGAATATCACTTTTGCTAGATTCATACATGATCAAAATGTTTTCTATAATTTCACTGTTTAAAATACAAGGAGTAAAAACAAAGCATGTACCAGAATCTGCTCTTGAATCACTAGGAAATGAAAACCTTTTTTTTTTATGTACAATCACTGGACTAATGTTTTTCCCAGATGCAAGAATTGGTAATTCTAAGAGATGAAGATGAATTGAGTTACAGAACCACAAAATCTGATTATGTGGAGACGTGACCCAGTGAGCAGAATACAAGCAGAGTAATTACTATCTACCAACAATTAATCACTGATACCAGATAATGAAAGATCATGTAGCAAATGACAAAAAGACTGCTAGATAAATGCACTTACATGCAATACAAACCATCAATATGTTCTTCTAAGCAGAAGCCATCCAAATAAGACCATTTGAAGATTGAAATGACAAAAGCACAAGTTGAAAAATAAATAAATTAAATTAAATGGTCCCAGCTGTCACATTCTGTCAGCCAAGGTCATTTCTCATCAAGGGGCAGATGTTTACTGTGCTCACTCAGAGGTTGGCTTTCTGACTATCAAGTCTCAAGGACTATTTTCCAGAATGACTTTTCCTTGTAGAGTGAATGAAAATACAATAGATTACTTTAGATAAATATAGTATCGGATGAGCAAACAGTGTAGAGCTGGTACTGGCAGTACACTCTTTTAAGAAGCCAGCCTCGCAGCATGTTTACACATAAGCATGACCTTGTGCTGTCTTTGATACTTCCTAGAGAGTTTTGAGCCGAGGGTTGGGCAAGGGGATATTTAGTGTAGTGACAAGGAAAGCTCCTGTTAGTATCTGGTAAATTGGCAGAATACTACCAGTTAGGGGTTGCAAATGCATTCACCATGGATGTTTAGTTACTGCAGTCTAATGAATGGGTATTACATGGAGCAATAGAGAAAATGAGGCTCATACATAAGCAGCAGCAGCAGCAGCAGCAGACCAGGAGCTGTGAGCAGAGCCATGCCTTTGGCGTACATGCCAACTGGCCCAGCATGTCTGTTCTCCCAGATTCACTTAGGAGCTGCATCTCACCTCACTGCTTTTTACGGCATCACTGGCTTCTCATGACTTAGGGAAAGGCCGAACTCTGGTTGGTCACGAATAGAATAAACCAGAGTGACCTTTCCAAATACAAATAGGATGGGAGGTGGGAGATCTTCTGAAAGGGTTTCCTAAAGGTGAACAGGCCACAAAATCAAGGATGATTTGTCAGGGGCTAGAATATGTTTGAAGATACAACAAAAGAAAAAAATAAATTTTTTTAGGGGGATCCCTGACTCTCTACGTCATACTCCTAAGGTGTATTTGAAAACAAACATGTTTGAATAGTTTTTCCTATCTACACTGAGGCAGCATTATAAACCACCAAAAAGCAGAAGCTAGACATTTTCAAAAAGGCCAACTCTTTTTTTATTTATAACAGACCCCATCATTGTTAGGTGATCCAGCTCCAACACATACAAAACGTATTAATGCAACAGTTGCTGTAGATGCTGTTTTGCACTTTTTTTTAGTAACTGGTAATGACCAAATAAAATGAGCCACTTTTCAAGTCTGTCCATTAAAACACTATAGTTTACAGTGTCAAAGTCCAACAGTACCAATCCAAGGCATCAGTAGATCATTTTCCACTTTAGCCAGCAATGCTGGAGACTGAAATGGATCATGTTATTGATGTTTAAAAATTCTACATCCTACAAAATTCACTGCTTTGGTTTATTGCTTGCCTCTCTGGTATAAAGTAGCATGAACATGCTCGCTAGGAACATTTTTCCAATGTTATATAAAAATTATATTTTTATAAAACATAAAAATATAAATGTGGATAGATAACTTTTGTTTTTAGGTGTATCCGTACAGGTGAGTGAAAGTTAGCACACCCCATGACTTCTGAGAGGAAAAAATGGAACATGCACCTCTATTTTACAGTTTTATTTTACAGCAGAGAAAGATCCAAGTGAAAAATTACATGTGGGTGTTTCCTACAAGAATCTAAAACATAAATAGTTTGTAAAGAAGCTTTGCCCTGACCAACTCAAGGGTGTCTTACTATGAATGTATAAATATTGCTAAATAATTGCTTTTTTTTTCAAAATGTAGAAAAAAGTTTGTTATATTGGCCCAGTTATCTCTTATCTCATGTTTTAAAAAAACCTGTGTGTGCGTGTGTGTACTGCATTTTGCATTGAGGATGAAGGAGTTTTAAATCAAAATGCGGTTTTAAATCAAAATGACACTGGCCCTCATGCCCCTGGGAGGGTTTATTACCCTCTTGAACCCAACAGTTGAGATACAGTCTGAACTTCAGATAGCTCATCTCAGAAAACTGCCCATTTTCCATTAGACATGAGCTGACTCGCTGTACATGATGGACTATGCCTTTAAACACAAGGATGGATTTTCTGACTAAAGCAAATCGATGATTCTTCTATAATATTCCTGGGAATAAAGAGAAATGCCAAGAAAGAAAGTTTATACATAGAGTTATGAGCTATTACATGCTGTGTGAAGTTAGTGTGTGTATTACAGCTAGTTTCTGTCATGATGTGTAGAACTATAATCCATTATTCCAGGAATAAGCAGGAAATTGTCCTTAATCATAATTACATGGTATTATCTTACAGTAAACCAACACTTATGTAGTTATGTACTACACGTAATGTCAAAACTCAATTGTTCCTTCATGGTAACTTGATTCTCTTGGTGGAATTACTGACGTAATTTATTGTTGTAAAAGAACAGGTCAATTAATTTACCTGATTTAAACACGCTTCTCTTTCAAACCACTCAGTTCAGCATCAGGATTTGAAATTTCTTACATGCCCATGAATGACATCGCATATTTACAGTTTTGAAAAGAGGGATAATTAGGCATGGGCCACTGATGAATACTGAATTTAGATTTCACATTAGTATATTAGTATAAGAGGTGACATGGTACAGTGAGTAGTGTTGTTGCCTCACAGCTGTAGGTTCCCCAGTTTCCCCAGGCTCTCTCCTTGTATCTGTGTTTCCTTTGGTATCTTCCCATTTCCCAAAAAACATGGCAAAAAACAAAAAATTACCCCTGTGATGTATCTCTATCCCATCCAGGGTGTATTCTCCCACATCGTATCCCTGACCAGGATAAAGCAATTACTGAAAATGAAAGAATAATATGAAGTCATGACATGGTTACATAACATTTTGCTAACTACCATATCCATCATAATCTGCAGTGAAAATTGTTTCCATTCTGATTACCAACAATCATGCATTTGTATTATAACAAACAATCTTGTGCTAGTAAATTAATTACATACTGTATAGTATAGATTCAGCACCTGGAATGGTGGCTCTACTTTCTTTGAATGGAATACAATGATGTGGTAATGATGTTCTTAGGACACACAGCCTAGATGAATAGCTGTGAGTGAACAGATTTCATAAGAATGTGTGTGGGCCTAATTTATGGTCCAACCACGATATAAAAATTAATGCCTTATTAGGGTTTTATGGCTTATGGTACATGTCCAATTGCAGGTCTGCTGCTTTGTATTCATCAGTAGTGTACACTGTTGGATTTGTTGTCCGTCTCTCTGTTCAGCTGGAAAATTTCAGTGATGTTCAACTTTATTCAGATGCGTGGCCATATTGCATTTATCCAGTCAGCAAATTACTTCACAAAGGGGAAGGCTTTTAATTCAATATTACTAAATCCACATAAATGCCCACCAGCAGCAATGACAAAATGTGCAGCTGGACACAGCATCAGTTTTATAACTTAATAAATCTATTAACTACCAGTTTCAGGAGGGTGGGCACCCATTGTGGGCAACTAAAGTTCTTTCTGGTCAGGTACCATCCCAGGTTTCCATCAAGACACACCCCTGCACAGATGCTGAGACCTATTTAACTATAGCCAATGGACACCATCATCACAGTATAATTACAAGTGTGTGTTTATGATGGATTTTACCATGTGATGACGGTGACCACCAGTCATGCATGACAGATGTGTGCTCATTTAGAAAATAAGGATCTCTGCATTATCTCTTGCAAGTCTTCTCAGACTGTAGAGCAATAGTGGTCATGACCCACACTGTACTGTATCTGGGTCTGCTTTATGGTGCTTAACTGGGTCTGTATGGGTCTGTGCTCATTCACTCACTCATATACATACATACATACACACACACCCACACACCATGCTTCTGTTCTCTATGCAGTCTGTGCATGCAGAATCCACGATTAATGGATTAAAAATATCTCTAACTATGTGTACTATTTGTAGTAGGATCAGATGTTCCAAAAAATGTTATCCATGTAAAAGATGAAACCCTAGTACTGGTTTCCAAATTAGGTATATTAAGTATAATTTTCCATTTAAACATGAAATACTAAGGTGAATTAAACAGCTTCATTGTGGATAAATAGAAGAAGCCTTTATTTGTCACATATACATTACAGCACAGTGAAATTCTTTTCTTTGCATATCCTAGCTTGTTAGGAAGCTGGGGTCAGAGCGCAGGGTCAGCCATGATGCAGTGCCCCGGAGCGGAGAGGGTTAAGGGCCTTGCTCAAGGGTCCAACAGTGGCAGCTTGGCAGTGCTGGGGTTTGAACCCCTGACCTTCTGAGCAGTAACCCAGAGCCTTAACTGTTGAGGCACCAACCATGCCTTTACCTTGAGTTTATTTAAAGTATAAAAGTACAATAAAGTATCTCAAATGAGCACGAAGGCTGCACCTAAAATCGCACTGATCATGTAAACCATGAATGTTGAAAAACATTAACAGCTATAAACCCGAAAATCTCAAATGTTAGCCTACTTACTAATATATAGCTACCAAAATACCAAATTAGAAACTTTGTAAATATTTTTGTAGTAGAAGTAATCAGCTGACTGACAGAACTTGAAATAAATTATATTATTATATCGTCTGTTCACACCCGAGTTGTTCATATGTGTTATTTAAGGACTAATAGATGACTGGGGGTGTGGTTATGGGAAAATCAGTGATGGTGATCGCTTCTGTTAATAGCAGCTATAAACATTTGTTCCCTCACAAACCTCTCTTTTTTTAATGTCGTAAAGTTAGTAAGACAAAAAACAAAACAAAACAAAAAACCCACAACCGCCAAATTTCTTGTTACAATGAAACTGGAAAAATGCAAACTTTGTCCTGACGACTTTCCTGTGGTGGAAAACCTACTGAGTGATATAGAGAACTGATTCTAGAGACTTCTTCCATATGATAAACAAACATCTCCTTAGACAATACTTCACCTTATCAACAATTATAAGTTTTTCTTTGTTTAATAATGTATTTATAATCTCTTTATTATTAGTCTTGGAATATTGTGGTTTATGCATGTGAGAGAGAGTTGTTACTATAGAAAGAATAACATATTACAATGAGCACATTAATATAAGCTTGTGAGTTGAATTACAGCAAAAACAGAGCTGCTGTTATAGAACATTAATGAAATCCTTCTGAATAATCAGAATCAAGCATTCAGCAGAGTTGTGGTGTAGGGAGAATATAAAACAGTCAGTTGTATTTGGGTGAAACTTGTGCTGAATGAGGTGGGTGGTAAAATTAGCACAATATTGGACCAAAATGAGTTGGAAATTGGGAAATGGAAATTTGGCTTGTGTCCAATTAAATAAGCAACATGTTTGTATTATATGATATTACTCTGGCACCTGCATGGAAGTAGCGCCAATTGTAAAATGTAGAATTATACGATAAAATCCATATAAGCTTTCATTTATCCCATGTTCATGTTGTCACATCCTGGGAGACTTCAGGTCTGTAAAGAATTTGATGCACAACTAAGGCCTGTGCAGCTTATCCGCTGAGCTAGTTTGGTGATAAACAGCCCCAAGTGGCCTCCAGTTTAGCACTAGCCACTGCCATGAATCTTTTAATGGGAAAAAGTGTGTAAACATGATCCGCTGCTGTCTGCCCTGTGTTCAGGTTAAACGCGGACAAACCACATGTATAATTCGGAGCAGTCCTTGTCTCTCAGCCAACAGCAGCCCTGCGCTGGTCGGATACTGGACTAGCGCAAGTTTAGCACCAGTACCATGTGCCTCAGATCAGGATGGAAATCAAAAGCCACCAGTTTGATGTTTGATCATTAAACTGTAGCTTCACACTCATGAGGGAGATTGAACAGGCTGGGCTTCTGCGTCACAGCTCCTCTGTGGTCCTGTGAGCCAGACTGCATACAGGCCCAGGCATGCATGAAAAAACGGTTCATGTGACAGGGTCACTGTGTTTATTTCTCTATGGAGGCTTATCCAATTACCATCCACTGATTATTTCATTTACAGCAATCAGAACGTGCCAGTAATGTGCCACAGCAAGACTATTTTATGGAAAACTTTTACAAAAGGCCTTTTTTTAAATACAGAATTAATGGCACCCTTCAACAAACACTTCAAATATTCTGTGTCATCAGATTGAGAAACTGTTTCTTCTAACAAAATTATATTAAAATTATAAAAATTCTGGTAAATTCATTGTAAATTCACCTCTGGAAAATATTTCAAAGGAAAGCTTTTTTCTTTCCAGGGGTATCCACGTATGACCATATATTACATTATATTACATTGTAAGGGTGCCAATAATTTTGAAACCAGTGTACTACAAAAAATATTTAAAAATACAATGTATTAAAACAGCTTCCCCATATTCTTAAGCTCAAAAATCACTTATGCATACTATTTGTTTTACAGTTAACTCCATAATTATTGGCACCCTTCATGAAAATGCAAATTACTGTAAAAGTTAAACTTTAATTTTCTACTCAATGAATAGGATGGACCAGTTTCCTCTAACAAAAAAAGCCCCAATTAGAAATAAAATCTAATGTCTGTCAACCATTTCAATTCTAGACATTACAGGAAGTTTGTAGGGGCACCAATAATTTGGAAATCAGGGTTTTGCAGAAAAAATATATTAAAATAATGCTACATGCAATCCTAATATTTTTTCCCCTCCATTAAGGGTGCCAATAATTATGGAGTTGGCTGTATATATTACAATGAAAACCTAGTGATACTGTAATACTCTGCTTATAAATTCTGTTGCTGATAGACGCATTTTTTAAAATTATTTTTAATTTTAAATTTTTACAGGAAAATAGTCATGAGCCATGCTTTACAGCTGATTGTTGTTTCTATGTGTGTTTATTTACACACGACTCCACATTGTAAGTGCATGCGTGCAGCAAGGGGGGTGTGTGCGTGTGTGCGGTTAGCTGCTGTGTTTGAGATGATGACATGTGACGGTGATGTCAAGTCCCCTGCATGAGGGAAACCCCTCCTGATGCATGTGAGTCACGCTCAGCCATCACACTCTCACATTGTGAGTAGGACACGTGAGCGTCTCCTCTCCCACCCTTCCATGGGTTTATACTCTGATTTAATATTCTGCTCTATCACCCCCCCTGCTCTCCCCCTGTCTGTTTAATGGTTTAATCCACACAGGGTTGAGGCTGTGACAGATTAAAAATGTTCATTTTTATATTTCAATATTTTTTCTTAAAATGAATATTATAAAGCCATGTTAAATAGATGCATAATGTATAATGATCTTTCATAAGAGGTGTAGCAAGAAAGATTACAGTATTCCTAGACTAAAAGTATTTGCACCATTTCTGAAAAGCCTTATTTAAGGTTTTGCTTTAAACAATATTAAAAAAAAAAAAGTTTTCTTTGTACAGGAGTAGTAGTAATGCAAAATCCTGTTTTCAAAAGTATTAGCACGAAATGCCATTAATATTTTGAGAGAATAACGGCAGTGAGCTTCTTCCTGTAATGTCTAACAATTGTGGAAACACTCCTAGAAGATTTTTGGACTTTCCTCTTTGCAGAACATGGAGGTTAAACTCCTTTATATTCTGGGGTTTGCACACATGGAGGTCCTCTTCAAACCACCAGATTTCGACAGTGTTAAAATGTAGAGATTTTAACTGATTTGGTAACGAATCTATTATTTATTTATATGTTTATTTGCCGTCATTACTTTGTTAAAAGATCAAAGTATTAACTTCCCGGTAGAGGCAACCTGGTTTTCGGTTAAAATATCCTGGTATTATGCATTCATGGTACCATACCATTACCCTGAACAATCACCCGCTAAATGGTCAAAAAGCATCCACTGCCATATTTTGATTGGGTTTGGGGGATTTTAATGGATGTAGTCTGCTTTTTTGTCAGCCTTTCTTGCTAACTGTTTTGACAACACATTGAGCTCTAATGAAGCTTAGGGAATTTGAGGAGCTTCCTTTTCTAGCTTGTTTTCAGGAAAGGCTAATTTCATGCAATTCTTCCAAACAGCTTCTTGTTATGGGCATGGTGTTTTGATTCTGAAATTGTCAGGCGTAAAGGTTTATTTTCTTGGAGGGTGCCTATATTTTCTATACTATCAGCTGTACATTCGTTGGGTGGAATGTACATGTTCTGAAGATGCAGTTGTGTTTCTACATCATTTTGCTCTAATAGTTTTTTTTTTTCTAAAAATGTATCCACCTATCCATCTGTCTTTACTTCCCTGCTTATACTGACTGCAATCCATCAAGTAGTGACACATGGGGGAACCTGGCCGTCTGTTCGGCTTCTCCTGGCCCGCCATGATGAGAGTCTCTCCAACGAACGTGCTTGATCGCTTCATCTCATTAACTCGAGCCTGACATAACCTTCACACAGGTACAAATGATAGAGTAGCTTTGTCTTTTTCAAGATGACTTGTCCTCTTCAGCCAGGGGAGTGATCAGCTCTACATCTGTGAATACAAAAGATATTCCTTACAGTAGGTTTGACATTAAAAACCGGGATTTTTCAGAGTGACACAGATGTACACGAGGGAGTAATGTTTCTGTTCCTGCCCTTTATCTCTGTCCTTTGTGTGAGTTTTGGAAAAGGGCAGAACGGCGGCATGCTGGATGACTCATTATGGACCCACTGCTGGGTGAAGTCAGACTCTCTTTCTTTAAAATCTCAACTGTCTATAAACAGAGGCAAGACAGACTATATTATAAAGAAAATCTAAAAACCTTGCTGCCATTGAGTGTTCTCGAGGGTGCAAACACAATGGGATTTATATATTTGTGATCAAGACTCGCTCATTTTGTCTGTTTGTGTTTGAGCTGTGAAAATGAACAAAGTACACATCACTAGAAAGCTTCTGCCAGAAAATCAACACTTTTTTTTTTTTAGAAAGCGCCTTTCTATAGCTGATCCCAGTGGATGTCCAGCAGCCAGTGACGCAGATGGAGTTTGAACACTTACAACAGGAGAAATTCTGCTGGAGTTCTCTTCAAGGACTAAAATATAGTAAAATATAAACAACTTAAACTACTTCCAGTGTGCTTCAGAATTAGGTAACTGTTCACTCAGCACTTGTTAGATCTCAATTAGGCTGCCAAATTAGAAACTTTCCTGTGTGCTGAATAATATTAGCTGCCCCACTTTCTTCTGTGAAAGAAATGGAGAGATTGATTACATCATGTCTGATATACTGTATCTATACTGTATCTATATAATGTGTGTGTATATATATAATCCTTAAATTATATATAAAAAAAATCTTTATTATATAAAAATGTCAGATTTACAATTGCATTTTGATTCTAAATGTGTACATCCTTATATTTTGCCCCGAACTGATCCCAGACCTGCCCTTGAGAGCTGATATATGACTCGTGCTTCGTGAAGTCATGACTTTACTGCTCATTTTGTGATATCGTAGGTTACATATAGCTTTCCAGACTTCATTGCCCAAAATAAATCACAGAGCTACCATTTTCAGATCATAATCCATGGAGGTCAAAAATATCCTCCCATCCAGAAATGAATGGAAGCATGACACCATTAGAACAATGACTTCCATCATTGTCTCCTGAAAGCAAAGCAGGGTGTTAATGACCCAAATATGCCCTCAGCCATACATTAAAAAGTTAACGTTAGAAGAATGTTGTATTCACAAATGCATTACTCAGCTTTCAGAGACAGCCTGACGGCACATAGACAGAACAAACACCACCACCCCCCCTAAAAAAAAATTAATAAATAAAAAAGACCACTGCTTTAGTATAGTAAAGGGAGATGAGTCTGGGCCTGAGAGAACTCTGGGAATATAAATAGAAACCATTTATCTCTTTTGCCTCCTGTGAGTTTGGTTGATGCTTAAGTATAGCCCATCACACGAGTCATGCTGTCTTATGAACTACTCTTAAATGTGCAGACGACATCATTAAGGCCAGACTTTAGTGATCGAGAAGTTACAACTTTATAAAATACAGGAGAAATGAAATGTTTCACGCTCCCCACGGATCTCATTAGAGCTATTGCTGATAAAAGCTCTGCTGACATTTAGCAAAGTGTAATTACCATCTGCCTCGGCACTTTATTCTTTTATGTAGGTGATCCAAATGTCTCTACAGAATTTTGGTGATGTCTCAAAAATTCCATAGCAGTGATTGTAACCCTGCATTCACACTCGCAAGAGCCAAAGTGACAGCAATTGTTCATGCATGACACTGAGTCACTATTTCGGAGACAGCAGCAAGTGATGGCAACATTTAAATAAAGAGGTTTTCTCAATTCGATGCAAAAGCGACAAATCCAAACTGGCGTGAATGATTCCTTGGACCAATCCTGTGACGTGTGTTGTGCGACATTTCTTCAGTTCCCCACTCAGAACTTTGATTTCATATCTGCAACTACTTCCCATTTACTGTTTGACAATCAAAAATGGAATAAAAACTTAGAGACATTACAGAGGAAAATAAAGTTTGGAAGGACATAACAGAGATCGTTGGTGCATCTGAGTGTATGTAAATAGCTAGTGCAGTTTGCTTGCACTGCTAATCTGCTGAAAAAGCTACTGTGAATCGTAGCATGTAAACCTAACAATCAAGTGACATGCTGATTCGTGTTTTATTTAAGTCGGGTTTAATGAATTAGCTGTAGGTTATATATTTTGGCTATTATTATTTCTTATTGGAACTGAAAAAAAAACTGGACAAGAGACAAAATGTGCAACAAACTACAAGCGACAACTTGTTGCACGCTAGTGTGAACCTAGGGTAAATGTTGGGCTTTTGCAAGATGATTAGCATGCAGTTTTGGTAATGATATATTGACCTTGTGCACAGGAGTCTCATATAGTAGTCTTATTCTTAGGTTCTGTTGATCTATGACAGGAGATGAAGCAAAGAGGGTGGGGCATATGTTGTGAAAAGTTCTTTTTCACCCATTGTGTAAGATTGTACACTGCCCTCCAAAAGTTTGGAAACGCCTGAACAAAATAGGGTTTTTGGGCAATATCAGCATAAATCCTCTTTAGTTAGTGACCATTTTGCATTGATAATAAGGGACAACACAAACTATGAAAACATATTTTATTAAATAAAAAGTTTATGAACATAAACATGAACATAACATAGAAAAATACTCAAAT
>CM040994.1:16712223-16723230 GCA_022985145.1 Pangasius djambal
CATCTTTGGGCAATCCTCCAGGAGGCTTGGAGTAATATATCAAGTCAATGTTTGAATAAACTGACTGCTCGGATGCCTAGTGTTGTCCCTTATTATCAATGCAAAATGGTCACTAACTAAAGAGGATTTATGCTGATATTGCCCAAAAACCCTATTTTGTTCAGGTGTTTCCAAACTTTTGGAGGGCAGTGTATGTATTTTTGGTTCCTATCAGATATTCGTTCCTACTGACAGCTTCTGAACCAGCTGGTGAAATTCACTGGGTTGCTATGAAGTGTTTCATTTATCCATTTTTTGCACATCAAAGACCTATAGTCCATCAAGTAGACAAAACAATGTAAAGAGCAAAATTTTGTTTTGGCTTGTTCTGAGACTAGCAAACGGAGGCATTTTCTACAGTGATGACCCTCCAAAATTTCTATTCTTTGCAGGAACCTTGATTTGTAGTCAAAATCAGCAAGATGTTTCCTTTTAATTTGGAAAATATCTTGTTTGTGGTGGTTTGGTGGGAAAAACTAACATGTCTTAGTAAGCTGGATCTGTACTGGAGTGATTTCACTTCATTTTTTCCAAAAAATATTCTAGCCCATCACTCCAAAATCTCCTAAAAGTGTTCAGTAGCATGTAGATCTGGGAGTGTGAAGGTCATAGCATACGATTTACATCATTTTCATCCTCCTCAGACCATTCGATGGGTCTTCATGCTCTGTGGATAGGGGTGGAGTCATCCTAGAAGAGACCACTCCCATCTGGATAGAAATGTTTCATCATAGGATAAAGGTGATGAATCAGAACTTTGCAGTGATACTTCTACTACTTCTCATGGCAGCAAAAATAAATGCCTCCATACAACATAACAGAGCCAAATTTCTATGGCTATATCGCATTAGCTAGGTGCTACGATGCTACCAGTGCAAGTGGAAACAGCTGTAAATTAAGCTAGGAGCATCCACTGTAGAGCAATGTATGACAAAAAACTGCTGGTTGAATGCATGGGAATTAAAACCCTGTAACAGAATTAACATTTATATAAATAGGTTTGTAAATAGATTGATATCTACTGTCTACTAAAAATAAAGCTTTGTATATTATTGGTATTATTGGGGACAGAGTTACAATCAATACATTATCATAACGTGTGATTAGGCGTGTTGTGATATCCAATCAAATCAGCTTATTTCCATTAAGAACCAAGCATGCGCCAGCGGTTCCCTTGAATAACGTGTCCCAAATACACATTCGAAGACTCAAGGCCTCATCAATGATCCACATTTTGTTAACGCCACCAAAGTGTTGACTTTGAGGAGGACAGTGAGGCACCATCACATGATCTAAACATGGAAATCCACTGTAGCAGGAAGTAGAATAAGCCTGCAAAGCCACTGACATCTTTTATAATAGTCTTTTGGAGTGACAGAGCAGGGACATTAAGGCGAACAGGGACATTTGTTTTAGAGCTAATTAGAATTCAAGAGCACTTTCTCCCTGTCAGATTTATAGTCTGTCTCTAGCGCTGGTCAAGGTTTCCCCCTACCAACACTGCCATAAATACAGAGCTATTTCTGGGTTCTGTCATCTTCCATTCCTAAATAACATAATGTTAATGAAGAGCTGAGTGTTCTTATTTGTGACAGGAAATCTGATCAGCATGCTGAGAGCACAATTTTATCAAAGGCAATGAAGACATTTTGTACTTTTAATTTACTGTAAATTGTTGGTAGGACAAAACACAAGAGTTTTTTTTTTTTTTTTTTTTTTCATAGATATGAAAAAGCTGATGCCTCCTTGACCTAAGGCAGACATGCCACACTACAAATCTAAAATTAAATCTATTTCTATACATTTGAATCTGTTTCAAGCTTAAAGTGATCTTGTTCTATTTGCAGATTTTGCTAGAGTTTAGTCCTAGAAAATAACAAAATTACTTCCAATATATAGAAAAGAAAAATATATACGAATTATATACAGCTTTATACTCTTTTATACTACTGCACTGTTGAATCCTCGAATCAGATTAGTCAGAAGGTGTTGATTAATTTTCTAAAACAGCAGCTCTGTACGTAGTGCTTGCTATAATTCAAATCACAGGTTTATATTAATGCACTCGTTCTAATACATTATTGTTTGTATAGTAACAACTTAACCAGGTACTTGTACGTAGGATGTGTCACAGAATCTAAGGCTAATAATGAACAATTTTTTTAAAAAGTGCAATGAAAAATGTTTTTGATAAAAGTTATTGTACGTTTTCTGTAAGGAGATGTTTATTTAATAGAAGGAATTTCCAGTTTCAGCACTTTTTGGAACAATCAGTAAGAGTCTTCAGGACAGAGGACATTGTGCTTTATAGTTTCTTGGTAACATAAGCTGCATTTTACACTTCAAGAGAGAACAAAGAAAGCCTGCTGAAGGAATGACTGTTTACAGCTGCTATAAGTGAGAACAGGACTTACTTGTTTTGCAGATAGGTATGATATGTCATTCTTTAATTAATTTAAAAAAAATTGATTATTGACAAAATGCTTTGTTGTAAGAGGAATACAACACACCAGGATGACTTGTTGGGCCATGCTTTATAGTAAACATATAATGAAATCCTGCATAGATTCCATCATATTCAAAATACTTTTACTTAAAAGAATTTTTTTGCTCTGTATTTCAGACTTCATTGGCTTACAGTTGAATCCAACAGTAGCTAGCAGTTTTATTTACGCAAAACCAATAGTGTGATTAACCTCTGTTCTCTCGCAGGTATAGACGGTATGGAGTGCTCTTTGCCCACTGATGGCCGCCGTGTGCCTCTCAGTCAGCTCTCCCAGGACAGTTTCCGGGAGTGTCAAATCACCCTGACCCTCACCGACTTCCTCATCATCATCTTCTCGGGCATCTCTGTGTCCGTGGCGGCCATCATGGCCAGCTTCTTCCTGGCTTCCACCGTGCACTGCTTCCAGCGCTGGAGCAAAGGTACCAAAGGCGAGGATGAGGAGAGTGAAGAATGATCAAGAAATCGGACCACACGCATTGGACTGTGTGAACAATCAGACACCAGCTACATGATGAGGATGTCTTTGGATGAGAACAACATGGCACACCTGCACTATAAAAATGGCTGATTATTCCCATCAGTGGACCAATGGATGGGTAACATGGAAACGTGGAAACTAGCCATAGTATTTAAATTTTGTGGTTCAATTGTTACATTTTGGTGTCCTCAGTAATGGATTACTACAATCAGTATCATAATATAATAAGATAATATTAATAGTCTTAAAGAAAAAAAAAAAGACTTGCTGCTATTTTATTGTGCCAAATTAGTGCGGATAAGATGGAAAGCCTAGTTAAGAATGTTTTAATAGAAACTGTAGCCTGCATACAAGCAAAGTTGCAGGTTGAATATAGAAATAATATAAAATTCTATGGTCTAAGGAAGGAAGGAAGCCATTCGGTAGTTTCCTATTTTGTTTGCAGGTCTAAAATACTCAACAAAAAGCATAAAAAGTAGTGAGACATCTATTTAAGGAATGGATAGCTCAAATGTTGCACTTTAAAAATAAATTTCCTCCTACATCCTGCAGGCCCTCGGTCTTACCTAATGGACATGCCCAGATCTGCCAAAGATGATACTTAGAAATGAGGGACAATATGAGTTTTAAATGGTTTAAGAAGCTGGAGGTGTGGTAAAAAAAATATAGATTTATTTTTGCTTTCAGACATATGTGAATATGTATAATCAAATGACATATCTAAACGTATTTGCGATATTGCATATTTAACTTAAATGTGATGCTTCCAGATATTCACTTAGTTATGGAGGCAAGGGAAGAAGAAATATGCTTCCTTCATGCTGTGATATGTCATTGCTTACATCTTACTCAAAAAAAAAAAAAAGAAAAGGAAGAAATATTGGTATATCTGTTGATTGTAGTCCTGTGTAAACTGCAACAGCATTCAGAGGTTTTCACTTGCTCATTAGTATGACATGTATATTAAAACCGTAAGTCACATAATAAAACAAAATCCCTCAGTTTAGCAATCCGGCTGCATAAATTAGATCTGCAAAAGAAGCCATATTTCAGACGATCTTGCTGAATTGGTTTGAAAGAAACCAGGAGCCATATTAGAGAAACATTGAAAATTAAGATTTAAACAAAGCTAACATTGCGTTTTTCATAGAAACAGTAGGAAATGAAACTTAAGCTAGACCCCCATTTGGGTTTATCCTAACACTAGGACACGCATTTTAGTGAGTAAGGGTGCTTCCTATCTGAACTATCTGGCAATTGGGATTTGTCGTAAATGACATGTGAAGCAAACTTTTCATGGTTGGCTAGTTAAGGAGTCTTAGCTTCCTAATATGGCTCTAGTTGAAACCCTCTCTGAGAGAAAAACAAATGCTCTTTTGCAGGGTTCTACATAGAACATTTAAAGGTTCCCCTAGAGAGATAAACAGAATTACCCTTAAGGATGCTATGCTCTCCAAACACGAATCGGTTCTTTGGATAGTTAAGGGTTCTTTGCTTCCTAAACGAGTTAGAGTTCTTGCTGAAAAGAAGCCCTCTGCATGTAGGGTTCTACATGGTATCTTTAATGATTGCCCCAAACATAACCGGGTTATTGATTTGTGTATTTTCCCCAAGAATGTACATAGAATTTCACTTCTTTTTCCTAAAATCAGATTCAGAAATAGCTTTTATTGCCAAGTGCGCTCACACACACAAGGAATCTGACTTGGTATGAAGCTCCCAGAACACACATTCCAATAAGACAGTGAGACATATAATAATAAAAAAATTACAAATAATAATAAAATGTACTAATTCGTGAAATATAAATGAATACATAAAATATATAAAAAAGGTTCCCTTTATCACACTTATGTAGATTTGTATGTAGAACCCTATAACAAAGTGTTTCCTTTCAGAAAAGACTCCATGAAGAGTCTCTTTAAAAAGCTAGAATCCTTAACCATCCAAAGAACCCATGAGGAACCATTTTTTCTAACAGTGAACCATTTTCAGAGGCTTATTTTTTATTTTTTTGCAAAGGAATAATAAAAACTAATATTTAGTTAACAAAAAGTCCTCTTGTGTTCCATGTTATGCAGTCAACTCCAGAATTATTGGCACCTTTGAGGAGAATAGGCATAAATGAATGAAAAAAATTCAAATATCCTCCACAAACACTCAGATAAACGCTTTCCTTTTTATTTACCAAATATTATTCTGATAAGGACTGATTTTTAAAAATATTTTTAAAAATTTGGCAAAATAATCTTATATAGATCAAGAATAAATGAAATGTAAATTAAAAATGCAAACAAATTGTAATAAAAATTTCAATAAAAAAGAAAAGGTTGGTTACATGTAAAATCACTTTACCGTCCATCAGCTTGGGGAAAATCAAATGGCTTTAAACACAAAAGACAGATTGCACAGTAGTGCACAAAAATCTCATCACAAATTTAAGGTGACGAGGCTTAAAAAAATGAAATGAAAATATCAAATATCAAAAGTGTATTAAAAGGGCAGTAAACGGAAAAAAGAAATCTGAATTTGATCAATATTTGTGTGATGACTTTCTGCCTTTTCAAACTACATTCATTTTCACAGGTTCGCTATGGTGCAGGTTTATAAAGTAATCAGCTGGTTGATTATTTCTGCATCTTGGAGAACTTTTCCAGCTCTTTTGCACACATACTTCTGTATCTGCAGGTAACAGCCTCCACAATGTTGAGATCAGGGCTCTGTGGGAGCCAGAATCATCTGCTAGAGAGCGCCGTGTTTTTCTGTTCGTTGAAGCAGTTCTATAGTAAGAGAATAAATTGAAAATCCGCTCTTTTCTACTGACACACTAATGCAGAAGGCATAAAATAAACACATAAGATAAAACTTATATAAAAATACAGGGCAGTGCGTTCAGTGTACTATAGTCTTATATAATTCTGGGTGACTGCACCCCCGAGAAGGAAACTTTGCTTTAACAACTCTCCTTTTGGAGCGAGTCAAAATGACTGACCCTTTTCTAAGCGCTCACACAACCAAGCTATTGGACTTGAACAAGCAGCAGTGATTGCACCACATCAGATTGAATGCCGTCTAAAACACCCTAACTGTCTGAGACCGTAATCAATATTTCCATCATTTTCATTTCCAGAGTTAGACAGAGTTAAGAGTTACATGATAAATAAAATAGGCTGTATGCCCTGTATTCCCTAATATTGATGATTGGTTATAATCAATATATCTAACAATACCCAGTGTATATGTATTAGCATTTAAATTGTGGCCTGATCATCTTAAATATCCACTAATCTTTCACATTGTTTAAAGAACGTGTGCTCGCCATTGCCAGATAATCTGTGTGAGAATGTTCAGAGATGGGTTATAGACGTCATGCTAAATGGAATATTGTGATGACAAATCATAAAGACTTCCAAACCAAATATTCTTCTGTAGCAGGAACGAGTTCTTCAGTGCGCTTTTATTATTTTGATGCTTTCTATGCAGCAATTTCTGATTGCAAAAACACTGGATTTGCATGTAAAATCAAATCACACTTTATTTTACTGTATAGATGACCCTTTTATGGGAAAACACAGTGCATAAGTATTCACCCCTTTGGATGTTTGCACAGTTTGTTTTATTTGAGCAATTTGTTTTAATCCCATCATCTTACTTGAAAAAAAATGTGGAAAAAGACCAAGGGGGTGAATACTTATTCAAAGCACGGTACATGGTAACATATGGTACATACCTTTCATATTGCGTATTTACTAAAGTACACCATGTGTAAACTCCAAAGTTTGTACAGCGGCATTTGGTGTTAAAGTGAATAATTAATCTTATACCACAGCTCTGTTGAATTCTCAAATCAGTAGATGTTGATTAATTTTCTATAATTGCAGCTTTGGCAGTAGTTAATCTGTAATTCACATTCATATAATTAAATATTAAATTAAATTTTAAAATGTATTTTCTTTGATTTGGTGAAGCTTTCAGTAATGAGATGTTTGTTTATTATTTATGGAAGGAGTCTCTAGTGTCAGTGTTTCAGGACAGATGAGGTTGCACTCTCCAATTTCTGTGGTTTTTTTTTGTCTATCTTAACTTCAGGAGAAAAGAAAAGAGAGGATGGTAAAGAAACGATTGTTTTATAGCTGTTATAATGTGATAACCGGAAAATTACACAACATGAAATGTATTTATAAATGGATTTAAAAAAAGTACGGCATATCATTATTTAATTAAAAAAATTGGGAAAAAAGTCATCATTAGCAGATGACTTATGCTGTGGTATAAGAGGAAGAAAACACATCTCGCACCACCCAATCATTGATTATTTTCTTATAACCGCATGCCCCGATGTACTAATAAGTGGAATCAAGTGGGGCTGTACACACCTGGATGTTTTCACATAAGTTACTATTTACTTTCAAATTCAATATTCAAAGAATGCACATGAAATTACTTGTAATTAAACATTAAATAGTTAAAAAGTTACTGCAACTATGCTTCTGTGCTGTAAAATAAAGTGCAACTGAAAACTTTTTTGTCTGGTTTTAAGTTCTGTAGCTTTGGGCATTTCCAGAAAAATATGGTCATAGACGTATCTTATAACCCATCTCTGGATGTTAAAGAGAGCAGGATGCTGTGTTTATTGTCATATGCGTCTTGTACCATACTACTGCGGTTACACTGTAAAGAGTGTAAAGTAATGTGTGTGTAACACTATGATAACATGGAGTTAAAAATGTTTGTCCTGAGTCTTGAACACCATGTATACCAGTAGATATCCAACTACTATGTAGTTACATTAAAATGTGAAAAAACAGACCTTGTTATTTTGGGTTGTTATTTTTATTCTTGCCTGATCTTAAGGAATGTCATCTCAACAAGTTTACTTTATCATTAATAACCTGGGGTGGAGAAAATCTAGAAAATGTTATACTTAAGTGAAAGTTTGGGTTTTGTGTTAAAATCTCACTTAATTAAATGTTGATATGACACTTGAGCAAAAGTTTTTTAAAAAAAAAGTTCATAAAAAAAACAAACAAACAAAAAAAACAACGTAAAATACACAAATATGACTAATTTGGTATCCAAGCAAACATAACAAAATATATAATTGAGTCTTGATCTTTAAAAGTACTTTAATATCAAATTAATGATCTAAATTGAAATATAAGGAGTTTATTTTAAATAGTAATCTAACACGCATGATTCTAAGTGTTGAATTTCAATAATAATGAAGTACGAATGAAAGAGTGTCTGCTGAAACAAAGTAACAAGTAAGCTCACTTTCTGTACTAAAATACAGCTGTCTGCTAACGCAGCACATTCAGATATGAAAGAAAAAACCCCACTGAATTATCTTAAGGAGGTGAAGCATTTTAACACAGTTATTCAATGACCATAAACTAGATTTTGTATCATTTATTATAAGCAGAAAGTAATAACCCATTTAAAGAAACCTTTAGATATGATATGAAATAGGAATAGGAATCTGATATGCCTACCAATGTAAAACACATTATACCACAGAAATAAATGAATAAAATGCATGATGTGGCATTTTATAAATAAATAACAATGTGTAATCGTTGGTAAATTGTTCTGCTCTAAGAAGAATAAAACACTTTGGCACATACTGTTACTGGAAAATAATCATCTTCATTCTGGGCTGCAGCACACCATCCTGTCATTGATTATTTTCCTATAACAGCACACCCCAACTGTTTTATTCCTTACTTACTGTCTGAATATAAATGGTACAGAAACATGGGAAGACTGATACACTGCCAGAGTTAGCGTCTCAGGAGACTGGCAGAATGTATAAAGGAATATAAAATAAGGCTGTAGGCATTGTAATGTTTCGCTTGAGTTTCTCTAGTTTTACAATGCCTAACCTTAAATGGAAGACTCATTAGGTTTTAATAGCTTGGGAAAACATTAAATAACACACCTCATTTGAAGTGGAGGCGTAGTTCATTTCGGGGACACGACTGTGCTGATCAGTCAGCTCTCAAAGAGAAATAAATAGTGCTAATACTCCGGTGCACTCACTTACTGTTTTAAACAAGGCAATGTGAGAGCTTCCAGGCATAGGAAAAGCAGAAAACGAGGATCCTCCTGCATCCATTTACCTCATTAGGTTGCCATGGGAACAAGCCTGGAGGCTGGCACTGTTAGATGCTGAAGCGTGAGCGGAGAGATGGAGAGATAGAGAGAGGAGGAAGAAGAGAGATTGGGAATGACCCGTAGCACTGCTGCCCTGCCTGGCCCACCTACACTAAACAAATGTGGCATCTAATCTTGCCTGGTGAGGAGGAGTCAGAGCGAGGGAAAAGCTGCGAGGGAAGAGCACATCCAGTGCACAGTTTGGCTCTGGGACTATTTTAGTTTATAGCCAAGTTAAGGCCCCTTTAATAAAGCAATCAAATTGTATTTTCAATTTCTGTCTCTGAGTACAGAATAAAATAGGACGAAGCAGAATGTAATCTTTATATTCTCCCTCCGTGTCTCGTCTCGTACTGCAGCTCAGTGCAGGAAGCGAGTGAATTGTAAGTAAGCCGTGACCCAGAAAGCCCACAGAGGAACGGAGAAGGAGTAAGCCGACACCTCTGGAGAGATTTATGAGTCCTGGCTCATCATCCCAGGGTGGATTCGAGGTGATATAGGACACTCAGGTTACAGTAGTCAGTCCTCTGGGGCATAAAGAGCAACACCGGTTAGTTAAATGATCCCAAAACGATCTGAGCAATGCTCATTTTGATTGTATCTGAGTCTAGACATTGCCAAAAACACGCTCCGACTTTGTGCAAACAGTAAGAGAGGGAAAAAGCTAGGCTCAAGTCTTTAAATTGAATTAAAAGAGGGACAGAGGGACTGCCTAATTTATAACCATAACAACTTCCAGTGTGACGGGTCAAATTAGCACCCAGTAACCTGGAGTCAATTGTGCTTCCAATCAACTGACAAAAAATGTATGATGGACTATATTTTGTATGTTATAAAAGATCCTAAACAAATGAAATTCTAGGCAATCAACAACACATGCTACTGTTAGACATAAAATAAGCATCTCATTGCAATGACGAAAAGACAAATTTAAGTTGTATTAGACAGTTAGTCAGCGATCATATAAAACAAAATCTAATAAAGGCAGAGAATGGGTGAGAAATACTGAGAAGGTATTTTTTGGGCTCTCCAAAGTCAGTTGTAGCTGGTCAGATAATTAAAGCCATTAATTCATAATTAGCTTTTTGTCCTGGGTCTTCGCCATGATTTTAAACTTTTAACCACAGCACTGTTGAATTCTCAAACCTGATTGGTCAGAAGCAGTTGATTTCATTTTCTATAGCAGTATGGCAACATAGATTCACAGGGGCTTGTGCGATGGACGTTTTACATAATCTCAGATTAATGATTAAATAAAGTGTTTTTTAACAGACAGAAACATTTGATCATTATCTATGTTGATCTATAGTCACTGTTTTTTTTTTTTTTTTTGTAATAAAAATAAATGTAACCATATTTTGCTAGTAAATACAGAGACAATAATGATGTGGATTTTATCTAAAATCGAATGGCAAACTTTAGAAACAGAAATTTAAAATAGATATTAAGACACCACTGGTGTTGTAAAGCATTTTGAGGGAAAGGTAGAGGTTTCAAATCAACTTTCAAATCACTGCTGCAACCTGGAGCTGAAACACACTTAATTAGGATTTTTACCATTTGATTTAAACAATATAATAATAAATAGTGCAAAATATATTTTAATATGACACAAATGTGAATTATTAAAAAAAAAAACAGAAATCTGCTTGCTTGCATAAGTATTCACCCCCCTGGATTAATACTTGGTAGCAGTTATCTGATTATTCTCTACCGGAAAACACATTTACTGCCGCAACTGCCTTTCCATTTGGCTCTTCAACCATCAAGTCAGTTTTCTCTCAGAGACGTCTTTCTATGGTTGACTCACTCATGATTACCTACATCATGT
>CM040994.1:16723330-16767653 GCA_022985145.1 Pangasius djambal
AAAAAACAGAAATCTGCTTGCTTGCATAAGTATTCACCCCCCTGGATTAATACTTGGTAGCAGTTATCTGATTATTCTCTACCGGAAAACACATTTACTGCCGCAACTGCCTTTCCATTTGGCTCTTCAACCATCAAGTCAGTTTTCTCTCAGAGACGTCTTTCTATGGTTGACTCACTCATGATTACCTACATCATGTGACGCAAAAGGATTTTATTTTATGAAATAAAACTGGCACAACTGGCAAATTGGTCATTGGCATTGACAGTTTTGACTTGGATTGAGGTCAAAGCTTCAGATTTGAAGGTAAAGCAGTCAGTCTGGGAATCAGATATTTTGACACTAAAAGCTAAAAAAAGATCGCCAAATTTTTAACAATTAGCTTGAATTCTGGGCTGAAGGTGATGCATTTGGCTGAGCTTGTGCCCTGAATTATTAAATCGCTGCTCTTTTGTCTTTGCTTCCTAAGACACATAAGACAGGATGGACAGCGAGCTGGGAATAAGATTTGTTGGAGTATTGGAATGATGCATCACTGACTGGGTTAATGTGACAAAGGGAGAGACGTGTGTGTGTGTGTGTGTGTGAGACAGGATTAAAGGTGATAGACAGGCGAGGCTCACATCAGGCCATGTGTGTGTCCTGAGCTGCAGGATACAGGGACTGTCGTCTCCTCTTCAATCTGGTTAGGCGTGTCCTCCTGAGCAACATGACCTCATGATTGCGTATTCCAAAAAAATATGCATGAAGCTTTAAAGGGATATTCCAACATTTTCAGCCTAATCTCTATCCACTGCATCTATCGTATGTGCGATTAAAACAGAACAGAATTTCAAGTGAATTTTCAGTTTACTTCAAACTTACTTATAATGGAGGTCTAAGGAACTGCCATTAAAGCTAAATGAATTTCAATTCTTCAGTCAAATGTGTTTGTAAATAAATAAAATATTTAATCTGTAGAATTGATCCTTTCAGTGATGGATCTACTTTAGAGGAGGAACTTTCTAGCTGTGTGGCTATAATGGCACATGGATACAAACTTATTTTTCTGAAAATTTTATTTATTTTTCTGCCTTCGCAAATTAGATAATGCATCTAGAAAAATACACAAGCCATTAAAACTACCATTATGCAAAATCAAGACAATAAAAGGCCTGGATTCTTTGAGAATTAGCCAAGAAGTGGATCCATGTTCATGCTCACCTCTGCATCATAAGAAGAATAGTGAAGACCACAATGACCACAATTTCAGAACTGCATACTTTGAGTCTTGTGGTTGTCAAATTTCCAAATAAATTATTAGATGACCCCAACATAACAAGCTGTTTGGAAGGACTGCACAAAAGAAACCCTTCTTGAGAGAAACCCACAAAATGGTGTTTCTGAACTTCATCAAGTCCCACTGGAGCTAATTTTTGGTCAGATGAGACCTATATCAAAGATTTTTGGGGTGGAGGTCCAGGAGATGCTGTGAAGGTTGATGGCTTCATGAAGTATCAAGATATTTTAGCCCAAAACTTGTTTGCCTCTGCCAGTTGTTTAAGACTTGGCCACAGATGGAGATTAATAGAGCTTCAGCATGATAATGACCCCCAAACAACCAAAATCAACATATCTAAATCAACATGTAAATGGTTGTGGGACACCAATGTCATTTTTTGATTACCATTTCAGTCCCAGATTTGAACCCTTTTGGGCATCCATAAGTGCGAACCTAAGAGTAGAAACAGCTTGAAATGTTGTTTATGGAGAACACGGTCTAAGATCCTATACAAGTGTCTCTAAGTTTCTTAGACATTACTAGAAAGCACTATGTACTGTTATTCTCAAATTATAAGGGTGCCAATCATTTTGAAATCATTTTGCGAGAAAAACAAACAAACTAACTAACAAACAAACTAACTAACAAACAAAAAACGCAGTACTGATAAGGAAAAGACTTATGAATGGGAAAAATTATATTAAAAAAAAACCCATTCATTTGTGTGAAGGGTGTCAATAGTTCTGGAGCTGTGTGCAAGTTGTGGGTTAGTGAGTGCTGGGTTATATGAAGGATCCTCACTCTCCTAGTGTGCAGGCATATGGGAAAATATAATGTGACTGTACAAGGGATTTCTGCAAACCTAAATTGGACACACACACACACAAACACACACACTGATATTGTCTAAAGCGGTTATAATAACACACTGATAATATTTCCTTGCAACAGATTGTCAGAATTTAATTGCTCTTGTCTTTTTCTCCTCAGTAATCAGTCATTGATTACAGCGTGTGAAATCCGATGCGGCCTTGTAAAAAGTGAATGAGCTTTATTGTGATGTTCCACACTAGAGAAATCTCTAATGTGATTGATGCCTGTTTCTTTCATTAGATTAATCCAATGTAATCTGCCAAAACTGATTGGTGTTTTAAAGGAAGGAAAGTAGAGAGGGAAGAAGGAAAGAGTAAAAGAACGTATGCAGGATATTTGCTGCATAAACCCGCTCTGGATTGGCTCTAAGCTATTAGCTAATGTCTTATATCATGTTATGGCATTTGGACATGATTAACTGGCAAGTTGTTAACATTTCCAATTTTCTATTTTTAGTTCAGATCCAACGTGGCAGTTTCCAGAAATGTCTCATAGAAACCAGTGAATAAATACCATTAAAATGTGCATAATTCATACATTTCAATGAATAATAATAATCATAAATCATTATACTAGTGCTCATAATGGTAATTATTCCTTGTGAGCATTTTATAAACTCTAATAATACTTCATAAAGCTCTAAAAAGGTGCTAGAAATAATTCCTTGATAGCTTATAATGTTGTAAAGCAAGTGTCACTATTAATTATAATATAAATGGAGTTTTGTAGAACATTTATAACTAATGTGCTATGAATGTAATAGATATTACAGTTGGCTTTATAATGAATTATAAAAATATTATAGCGATTTAAAATGGCATCACTGAGTGTTTCAAGCAAAACCTAACCTTAAACTTACAAAAGGCAGGTGCGACATGATCTTTTTATACATACTTGGTACAACATGCATGATAATTTACTGCAAAGTCAGCATATAATAGGCTAATATTAACTCCTGAATTATTGGCACCCCTCATAATAATGAATGTAAAATGAATGATTAAAATCAGTGATTGCTTTCATGCTTCAGAATCTGGGGACATTGTATAGTTTTGGTTTAACTTAAAAAAAAAAAGGAATCACTGATATTAGTTAATACTCTTATTTCAAAATTATTGGCACCCCTATTATTTATATACATAAAACCTCAAAGGAATTTCAACTGTGCATTTGTGCAGAGGATGTTGTAGAGGAGAGGTCAGCAATCCCCTTAATATGTGACTGGTGCCAGAATAAATGTTTCGGGTGACTCAGAACGAAGGACAAAATCGTTTATGAATGGTAGAGGCAGGGACAGATTGTGCATGAGCGAATTTGCAGCACACGCTGAGAATGCAGTGTAAGCAGAGTGAAGACGCAGGTGATAGATAAGCTCAAAATTTAATTAGCTTTCCAAAAAGTAAGAGCCACTCGGACATTTGGGGGAACATGGGGTGGAATTTAACAAAGGAAACGGAGCCATATCTCAGTTATTTTCCAATCAAATTTTTTTTTTTTTTTTGTGCAATATTGACTCTGGCATCCAGTGCCAGTGCTGTTTTAGGGTAAACAACAATTCTCTGGCCAACATACACAAAAAGCTTAAGCAATATATTCCAGGGACAGTATTAAATATATAAATATGACATGAAGCCAATGATTGTTCATAGTGGATACTATGTAAGAAATCAAACATGAAAGGACATGCCGTTATAAGAAAATAATCATCAGCCACCCATCTTGCACAAGTATACATGTAAGTAAAAGCAAGTACACTCAAGGCTTTAAAGCTACATCCTTAACTCTGTAGCAAAATCAGGTCTACTCTGCTAAATAAAGCTGATGGGAGTTTAATCCTCTGGTTTCTGGTTTCCTAATTAAAGCACATACATATATATATATATATATATATATATATATATATATATATATGTGTGTGTGTGTGTGTGTGTGTGTGTGTGTGTGTGTGTGTGTATTTATACAAGGCTACAAGTCGTAACATCACACACATAATGGTTTTGAGACTTAAATTACAAGTGTTTATACATGACATAAACAAGGCCTTAAAATATCTCAGCAAACTCTTTAAATGCACTCAGTGTAAGTGTCAGCATAAGTATCATATCCATCGTAAATGTCAAGGTCTCAAGGTTTTTTTTTTTTTTAACGACGATGATAATAAGCCTTGGAGGACAGTTGATTCTGCACTTCAATAGCTCGCGTCTCATCAGATCCTCTTTACAGTCAAACACACGAGAGAGAGAAGCAGGCTGTAGAGTCTCTGCTGTCACCTGGAAAAGGTCAGATGTGGGTTTTTGCATCATGAATGAATGCCTTTGGAAGACAAACAATTTACATGTTTTAGGAAAAATTTATTTAAAGTCATTGTCTAGGTGTGCATTAAGGTGTGGCACAATGAGGTAGGATGCAAGAGAGTAAACTATAGCAAGGGTTAAAACACAGGCAAATAGGGTTAAACTAGAGAAAGCCATAATAATAATAATAATAATAATAATAATAATAATAATAATAATTTTATACACACACACACACAGTATAATATATATTATAATGTATGTATGTATTATAAATGGGACAAACAGACAAGGGGCAAAACCAGGAAACACAATGACACTAGGAACAGAAACACAGGAAAATAAATCTCAGAAATTGACACAAATGTATGACAAGACTTTGCAAAGACACAAGGTAACAGAGGGGTATGTTGTTGTTGTTGTTGTTGTTGTTGTTGTTTCAGCTTCTTCCATTAGGGGTCACCACAGCAGATCATTGGTTTGCAGTGATGTCCTTCCTGATGCAACCCTCCCATTATATCCGGGCTTGGGACCGGCACTGAGAGTACACTTCCAGTTGCTGGGTTGGTTCTCTGCCGGGGAAACAAACCCAGGCTGCGATGGCTGGAGCATGGGATCCTTAGCCGCTAGACCACCAGGGACCATAGAGGGGTATAAATACTAAAATATAATATAAATATAATAAAGGGAACACAAGGAACAGGTGAACACAATTAGGGAAACAATGGAGTAATGAGATGAAGGGAAGAGACAGCAGGAAATCAGAAACAAAAACATGGGCATATGGAGCTTGTCGCCCAGGGTAACTGTGACCTAAGGACTAGCCAATATGACAAAAGAATAATATTATGATAAAATATGCCACAATACACTTTTATAAGATATTGTTGTGATATTATACCTTTTTAATCTACCAAACTCTGATGTTTAATTTCTTGCACTATTTTACTGCCAAATGATACGATTATTTTTTTTTAACAAAAATTTTCTAATTTTTCAGTATTATTTTCATGTCTAAAAAAATAAACTATCATTAGGAAACCTGTATATAAACACGTAATGCATATTGTGTATTGTAGAACTGACCTCAAGTATTATAATATGATATTTTTGTCATATTACCCACCCCTAAGTGATCCAAGGAGAAACCATGATAGGCTATTCATGCCTAATGTGTTTTTGAAGCACAACAAGACTTGAAAAAGACACAAGGAAACGTGGGAGGGGTATAAATAAATGAACTAATCAAGGGGAAACAAGGAACAGGTGAACACAATCAGGGAAACAAAGCAATGATGAAATGAAGAGTGGATGCAGCATGAAAACAGAAACCAAAACAAAAACATGTGCTCATGGTGCTTGTCTCCATGGGAACTGTGACGTACAGGGAAACCAAGACAGGCCAGTTCATACCTAATGAAGCACAACACAATGGAAACACAATGATGCTAGGAACAAGGGACACAGGATGACAAAGCTTGGAACTGATGCAAATGTACGACAAGACTTCGCAAAGACACAGGGTAACATGGAGGGGTATAAATACACAAGTGTTTTCTGTTTTCTCCATCAGTCAGCTGGCTATTACCACTAAAATATTCAGATGAAGTCTAGTCAAGTCATTACAAGAACTTCATTGGTTGATGAAGATGAAGTCTAGTCAAGTCATTACAAGAACTTCATTGGTTGATGAAGATGAAGTCTAGTCAAGTCATTACAAAAACTCCATTTTTATTGGAGTTGAGCTGATTTGCAGCCGCATGTATAACCGCACCTCCTGATAATGTATTCATTCTGACTCCGAGGACATACATTATAATGCTGTGTATAGGAAATTAAGAGTGTCAGTATTAAAGTGAGTCTCAGAAGTGAGCTGTGAGCACAAACACACTAAATCTGCTGAAGTGACAGTCGACCTGAATCACTCCTTCTGTGATGGATTTATTCTCCCACACCGTCTGGAACAGTTGGAGCAAAGATGAGAAACACATACACTTTGTAAATAACTGAAAAATCACAGAGCTGTGTGTTTTTAAGTGATACGAATGCATATGATTCACTTTTTAATACTTTAGAGAGAATTACATTTTCTTTTGAAGCTTTTGACTGTGACAGTCTGACTGCACAAAATGTGCTAATTGTATAAGCAATCGTCATGCTTAAGAAAATAAATATGTAAAATAATAAGACATAAATACAGACCACATATACATACAGAGAGTCCCGTAAAAGATCCTGACAGATTTTCCCACATGAAGCCGCATAATTGAGAAATTTGATATGCAGAACTATGACTCCATTACTGCCAGAAATGATTGGCCATAGTGTAGTATAATGCAGTGCCGCCCTCATGTGGTCAATCTAGGTATTTGTAAATAAACAAACAAACAAATAAATGAATAAAATTTGAAAAATAATTATATATTTCAGTGAATTATTTATTTATTTAATATATACAATTTAAATATTTGTTTATTTATTAACAAGACCAGTTTCTTTAGGTTCGCTTACACAGAAGTCAGTGTCACTGTAGCATGTTTTATTAATTTATTCATAATTTAAAAAATGTATGTTAAGTAAACTGAATGTATGTGCACTGTCTGTCTGTATGTATGTTTGTACTCTAAGCATGTATGCTTTACATCCATGGTGAGCAGAAAAGCGTCTCAGAACGCATAAGACTTTGAACTTTGAGGTGCATGGGCTACAACAGCAGAGGTCACATCAGGTTCCACTCCTCTCAGCCAGGACCAGGAATCTGAGGCTACAGTGGGCACAGGAGGACTGAAAATCTTCAGCTATGCAGTTTTGGTTAACCTGTGCTCAATGTAGCCTCAGATTCCTGTCAGCAGTTTCTGAAATACTCAGACTAGCCTGTCAGTTATCAGCAATACTGTATTTCATACACAATCCTTCTCCTTACCTACCCCAGCCCATTTGTTAAGGTGATCTGATTTCTGATGTTTTTTCTTCACTAGGTGGCAGGTTGTTTCAAACACATCTCACAGTGTCTCTGTTTTATAATTGACACATTATGCAAAACGTAATTGTGTAATCACAGCATACGCTTCCTGCCCAGATGGGGTTTCTCTTAGCCAAACTGTGAACTTGCCAATCCCCAGACTACGAGCTGCATCTGGATATTACGGGTTTCCAGGGCCTACAGGTTGGAACTGACATGCAGGTACTGTTCTAATATGATAACTGATATTAACCAGAAAACAGGCCTGCACAAGCTACAACAGGGATTTACAAAGACTATATTGATAACAGAAGGAGCTGCACAATCAGTTTGTCACAGAGCAGAGCTATAATTTGAGTCCTTTTCAGTCCGTCGTCCTTTTACAATCCCCTGTGATGGAGATATTAACTGGGTAAGTGTGTAGTAGAAACCCTTAATTCTGAGTCAGGTAGCTACCATTTACTCAGACAGTCTGAACAATTTGATTAAAGTTGTTTATGCCAAAGTCTCCCCCTTGCCTCAGTGTTTAATCTCACCTGGATACTGTAGATTTGTAATTATAAAGACTATCCTGCACTCATCCTAAGACTCTTATTCACAATCTGCTCATATTGAAGACAATAGGAATGTAACTGAATATGAATAATAACAGGTGGAGTATTCGTTATCTCAATTTTTTATTTATTTTTTTATTTTTATTTTTGTGGAGAACGTTTTTGTGGAGAAAGTTTGCCAGAAAGCTTCAAACTAGGTGTGTTCATGGGGATCCCGCAGGATAAAAAAAAATGTGGAGCTTTAAAGTACAGCTCTCAGAACCTCATGAGGAAGGTTGCCAGATTTCAGCAAAATTTCCACCCCAACTACATCTCTAAACCCACACAAAGACTTGAAATTAGGCTGAAATGTTTAGGCATAGGAAAAGTAGGCACATTTTTCTTCTATGCTTTTCAGTATTTTGGAGGGAAACAGCTAGTGATCAAATAATATCAGATGGCTATTTTCAACTTTAACCTAAATAACTGTTTCTTGATTTGGGAAGAACGTTGCTGCTTTGAAATGTAGTTAGCTTGCTTACTTGATGGAAGAGAGAAAGCTTGCCAGAAAGTTCCACAGAGAAAAAAAAAAACTTTCCGGTATACACCACCACCACCTCTATTTTTAATTTAAAAAAAAAAAACAGACACAAATATTTTAAGTACCAAAGAGATACAGACACAAACACATAGCTTTGCACCTCTACAATACACTTAGTACTGTTTGACTTTATAATATACCGGTATAGAAGAGTAATGTCAGTAATGATTTATGATCTCACTATCTGGTGTCACCCAGAAGAGGATGGGTTCACTTTTGAGTCTGATTCCTCTCTAGGTTTCTTCCTGATGTCATCTCAGGGAGGTTTTTTCTTGTCACTGTCTCCTCTGGCTTGCTCATTACGAATCTCATCTGGATTTCTGTAAAGCTGCTTTGTGGCAGTGTCTACTGATAAAATCACCGTACAAATAAAATTGAACTGAATTACCAAGACATAATTAATCATATGTATAAATTGGATAATATTTTTGCATAACAAGCCTATTAGTAGAAACATGTACTACCCCCCCCCCCTTTTTTTGCAGTTTAACATTAAATATAATAATGTTTAAATATAATAATTGTATAATGACATGTATATGTACTCGACTACTTTCTGAATTCTTTTCAAGGATATTGATTGTTTTGCTTTTCCTTGACTGAAGATTTAGCTTTTAAAAAATTCATTAAAAAAAATTAATCATTTTGTATGTCAATCTTTGAGCCTTTTACTTCATGAGAGCATACAGCAATAATGCATGGTGATGCATATTGTTCAGAAATATGGTCCACTGTTGATGCACTTTAACTGGCTTAGGTGGATTGCATCTATCAAGAAATACAGACACAGAAGGTTTGCATTAGCCTGATTGTGCTTTGAGCATTGTAATTCAATAACAGATTTATTTTCTTAATGCCAGCTGTCTAGTTAAGCAGCATGTGATTATTGCTATGCAGAGAAGAAAGACTGTTTTTCACCAAGAAAACAGAAGAGGGCAGAAGAGAAATAGGAATGATTCAGCTCTCTATTGATTTGGAAGCTTGTCCACACATACCATAAGTCAATTGAGAAACAGAGTACTTTCAGTGATTATTTTAAAGGTGTAAAGAAAAAAAAAACAACCCTAATCTGTAGCTTTTAATGTCAATTCTCCATGTGGGGTGCTTTAACTTTTAAATCCCTTCCCTCGAGACTGCAGCTGATACAATCAGATTCAAAAGCACAAATATATCTGCATGTTTGTAATTAGCTGAAGATCTGTACTACTTATTTTGTGCATGTTTTCTCATTCATTACATTACTGCTATATATATACGAAAATATAGCTTCTGTTAATGCTTTAAACAATTCAGCTTATAAATATTCATGAACTCTAGACGGTTCAGTCCTTCTTGAGTTAATGTGTGATCCAGTTTTATCAACAGCCTAATTTGAAGAAAATCAGGTTTAAGTAATGCCTACTTCCCACAGTAAATAGAGACTGATTTGTCTCAAGTATGTTTTTGAAAGATTAAATCTAGCAGTGTACCCCAAGAGAGCGCTTAATATGACTTATCTTATTATATAGAAGACTCATTCTAAATCTGTTGTACGTGCAGAAACTCACACATGGTTTGAATTAACCACAGCCGCAAGTTTAATTTTGTGAAAATGAACTAATTTGCAAACATTACTAGTGCCAAGCTTCAAAAAGTTGAAGGGAAAAAAAGAGAGGAATTGTCTGCCAAGATGTTGGTCTTTCTTGTTAAAATTCCTCATCGTGGTACTTAATGGAAATCCAATTGTAACGGAAAGTACACTTGATGAATTAACACACTTCATTGCCCAGGAGTTTGATTAAGAGACCGTGTAGTGCAGGTATTTAGCACCTTCTCCTCTCTCTTTCTCTTTCTCTCAGTCCTTAGCACTGGAGTGCATTCTTAAGCTCTGTTCTTGTTTTAAGCTTTGTTTAATACTTTCTGGACTGAAAATTTCACTTTTTTCTGTGGTGTTTGACCTATTCTGGTCCAATACTCTACCTTAATGCTTCGCTCCAGGCTTTAAAATCCTAGTTTGAGCTGCCCAAGAGAGAAAAAAAAGCAAAAACCTCGGCCTTTTCTCTGAAGTGGATTCGCATTTTGGTGTTTGGCAGCACAGTGAGCACACTAGTAATAGAACGGACTTAAAAGCCTATGTACTGTTATTAAGCAGACTGGACGCCTGATGATGATGATGCTGTGCTACACTACATTTAAAACTGGAGTTCCTCAGGGGTCAGGTCTTGGTCTGTTCTCATTCTCTCAATATTAAATAACAGGACTTAGTGATCAGCTCTCATTGGTGGATTTTTCTTATACTGCCTGTGCTTCTTAAAGGACTAAAGACACACTCTTCAAATAATATCAAGTATAATGTTTGTGTGTCCCTTTCTCTACTTTTCATGGTATTACTTTTTCATTTTCTGAAAGAAAAAAAAAGATTATATACAAACGAGATATTTGGCTTTAAAACAATAAATACCTGATACCGAATATTATACCAAATATTACATAAACAATTAATGAATCACCTGGATGTGTATCAGCAATTACTGGGTACTAGCAAGAACATATGAGATGTACTGCTAATATGGCTCATAATGTGCTTTTTAAAAATAGGGAGAGGCTAACACTAAAGGAGGCCAACATGGTGAATCTTGTTTTTCTCTGATGGGAGAGAAACCCAAAGTGGTCTTTTGCTGTTTCTGCCTCAAGGTCTGATATGTTGTGCATTCTAAGATGCTTTTCTGCTCACCACGGTCGTAAAGAGTGCTTATTTGAATTACTGTGGCCTTCCTGTCAGCTCAAACCAGTCTCTGACCTCTCATCAAAAAGGCATTTCTGACTGCAGAACTGCCCCTCAATGGATGTTATTGTGTTGTTGTTGTTGTTGGTACCATTCTGTGTAAACTGTAGAGACTGTTACTCATGAAAAATCCCAACAGACCAGCAGTTTCTGAAAGTCTTAAACTATCCTGCCGGGCACCAACAACCATGCCACATGCTGTCAGAAACAGAGATCACATTTTTCCTCATACTGATGCTTGATGTGAGCATCAACTGAAGCTCTTGACCTGTCACTTGACTGGCTGATTGGATAATTGCATGAATGACCAGGGGTACAGATGTTCCTATTAAAGTGACCAGTATATGTGTGATAGTTTGGGAATCCTGTCAGATGTCACTAAGGTTGTATTTTGGAAACTAGACAAAATGGTGAAAATGCAAGGTTTTGACCAGGTTTTTTTTCTGCCTATGACATATTTTTACACCCTAATTTTAAGAAACTGTAAATATTTCACCAAAATGGCATGCACATGTTTTTACTTACTTAAATTTTGCCTAGGCTGTCTGCAAAGATCACATTTGGTAGATAAGGAGCTAGTTTAACAGAGGAGGTAAAAACAGACAGTCTGTCTAAAGATGTCTAAAACCTCGCTAGTTAAATGTGATTTCCTCACACAGTGAATGTCACGCTTTGATCAAATTGCCTGATAATGAAACGGATATAAGCCTAATCAAATCAGTTTTTAATCAGATAATATGGCTAGATAATATATCGTCAATGTAATATGCATGTATATGTTTTAGGACAGTTTGATATGAAGTTAAATGACAGTTAGCAAGAAAATCACTGACTAGACTTCTTAGTTTGGTTCTCCACTTTGTGTTTTAGGTAGATAGTTAACATTAGCCTGCTAGCTTGCTCTCTTGGTCTGGTATGTGTTTTACTCAGCCACAAGAAGCAGCATGCTAAGAGTAGCAAGCTAGCAGGCTAATGTTGGCCTGGAATGGAGTATCAATCTAACAAGTCTGGTCATATTTTACAGTGATGTTTTTACTGCTATAATTCATTTAACATCCTATAAAACTGTCATGAAAAATATAAAATTAAATGTTTTATAACAGTAAGAAAATCACTATAAAATATGACCAGACCTGTTTGTTTGGTTCCTCACTTTGTGTTTTAGGTAGCTAGCTAATGTTAGGCTGCTAGCTTGCTAGTCTAGTATATGTGTGTTACTAAGCCACAGGAAGCAGTGTGCTAAGCAGCGGGTCCACTTCTGAGAACAGTGACTTGCCATTTCACACTTTTTATGATTATTATTTTACTAATCCTCATGAGACTTTGCTTCAGCTTAGCTCAGAAACTCAGTAATTCAAACCTTATGTCGAGTTAAAAGTGGAATAATTTCCTTTCACCACTTCACAGCTTCTGCGTTTCGCACTCTCTTTAATAAGTCTTAAGCCTCTTATCCTCAGTCACCCTCTCTCTCTCTCTCTCTCTCTTTTTAATACATTCACCACATCTCTTTTCCTCCTATCACTTCTGCTCCCTATCCTCATACAGACCAGGAAACACACACTGCTGCTATATGTCCTTCATAGCCAGGAGCCCTGGGGGCTGGAAGGTGTGTATTTGTGGGCCATAAACTTAAAAGAACTCTCATCTTCCTGTCAGACGTCGGAAGTGCTAATAGGATGATGAAGCTCAGATGAGAGGAAAGTCGACCCTGTAAGAGACGTGGACCTGTTAAGGAAATTGGAAACCTGACATAATTAAACCATTTTGTAACAGTATTTTCCAGGTGCTACTCGCTGAAAAATGTGCATAATTGGTGAATTTTGATTGCTTTGATAAATTAAAGAATCTACTACCAAAGGAATATAGTAAAAGTATGTTCAGCAAGAAAAAAAAAACATTTTTAAAACTTATTTTATTTTGTTCAAATGAAGTTGATTTCACTTTGCTTTCACTGTGACTTTTTTTTTGGGTAATCATGACTTGCCAAAAATCATTTTAAGATGGACCTTTTTTTTTTTTTTTTTTTAAACATTGAAGTGCTTTTTTTACTTTGAGATTTCCTACCCCACCCATGTTATCCACTTAAACAAAACCACGGAAGTAAAAGGACAGGAAATAGGAGGACATTTTCAAGGGCTTTCAGAGAGTTTTGGAGGATTGGAATGGCGATGGTGGGGGTGTAGTGACCTCTGCATGAACCCATCAGGGACTTGGCTCATCGGGGTCATCCCAAGTTCAGGTCTTTCTCTTGCTGAGTGGGTGACTGTGGTGGAGTGGAGCATGGCAAAGGGGGGCTTTACTTTGTGGAGGCCTTTGGCCCCTAAACGAAGCCCCTGGAGCCCTGTAACACAAACCTATTCGCCCACAGAGCAGGGTTTAGGGGATGGAGAAGGACCAGGTCATGGTGAGAAGATCTTTATAACCTTTGGGCTGATTTAGGGCATTCTTGCATGAATAAAGATTTCATGACTTAAAACTTCAGTTTTGGTCAACATCACCAACTTGAAACACTCCTGAGCTGTTGACACTTTAGCACTTTCTACTTACACACTTTTAAAAAAATATTTATATACCCAGTTTATGTTTTTATTTCTTCCTTAACTTATTTTATTTTGCTTTTTGTTAGATAAAGCACTCTGAATTGCTTATGTGTAAGAAATGAGCCATATAAATTGTACTTAACTTGATGAAATCATTTGGTAGATTTAACATTTTGAGGAAAAAACTGAAAAGAGAGAAAAAGGCTATATTATTGCCATACAGAAATATGTAATGCAATAGTGAAAATAATAGCACATTCTACAAAGGTCATATTTACTGTCTAATGAGCTATAAACACATTTAATGCATTCTGTTTCACAGCAATTTATAAATATTTTATAAGCCTTGCTATAAACTATAATGCCTTTTTATACATAATTATAACAATATATAATGACAATGATAATTATGATCATTAGCAAGATGTATAATGATTGTGTATAATGCCTTATGAATGCATCATAACATGTTATGTACGTATTATGAATGTATTATGAAGGTCATTATATATATGAGCAAATAATTCTTACATATTATTTAATTATTTACACATTATTTTAGACCTCCATCTCTATTATTTGTCTATTATCTCTGCCATTGGGAAGTTTCCAAAGTCTGTGACTAGGCTTTGTCTATTTCGAAGAATACTGTATATCTTGCTTAAGATTTCATGAGAAATTTGTATGAATTGAAAAGAAAATAAACGAATTAAGAAAACGTAAGAAAGAGTACAAACGTCAACCCCACCCTAACACTAACCCTAACTTTTGAACCTTCCCTACAAGTCATGTGAATTGTAATAAATTTGCAAGTGTAAGCCCTGTGTTGATTGAGATGAAATTAAAATTCAATACATTTATAACCATATCACTGGAATGAGCTTCGGAGACGAGTCAAGAAAGCTGTTGGAGGACTAGACAGCCATTGGCTCTGATTGAGACAAATGGGAGACAGTCAGTCAGTGGACACACTAGGAGTCAGGAGAGGCCCTCACTAATCTGGCAGTTTGCACAGACAGCCCCAGCAGGGGTCCTTTGATTGGATAAGTGGTCTCTCCCATTATGTCAGGAGCAGGACAGTAATAGTGGGTGGTGGCGGCGGAGTTAATGAGACGAGTACTGGGCTAATTAGGGATGCGAGATCACTGTTATGACATGACATGACAGAAATGGGGAGATACGGTTCAGAAATATGGTGACACAATAAAGGGAAAATAGAACATTTTATTAGGGTGTATGTCTTGATAGTAATACAGAGCTCCTTTCACGACTTGCAAATCTGTGTGACCATTAAGACCATTGCACAAAAGCTGCATATTTAAACGCTAGAAAATTATCCATGCCATTATCACATGACCTTCAGTTAAATAGGGCTGCTGATTGGCTTATCAAAAGTCTATTGGAAAATAATCAACGATAGGGTGGTGCCGATGCAAAGCTGACGCAAACGGAGTTACTGTTACCACCCTGAGGTTGATTATTTCCCAAACACAGCACATCCCAAAGTGGTTTATTCCTTTTACACAATAGCAATTTGACAATCATACAGCCTTCATTTTATTAATGAATGGCATGTCATACTTTTAACCGTTTATACCTACATTTAATGTTGTGGAATGTCTACAAAATAAGGATGTCCTTTTCTTGGCAATGTCACTGTGGTGCCCCATTTTCTCCACTTGTTGACGATGTACCATGGAACATGGTATCACTTACGTTATAGCAGCTAGAAACAGTTCTCTCACTAGCCTCACTTTTTCCCCTCTGTTGAAGTTAATTAGACAAAAAAAAACACAGCTTGTCATGGTATGATGAAACCAGAAACCACAAATTCCTCCATCCTGAAGACTTTCCTGTGGTGGAAAACTTATAGTCTGTTGCAAAAAAGCTGACACTGCATATTTTTCATAGAGGTAAAGAAATAGTCCTGTAACATCTTACAGAAAGCCTCACCATATCAACATTTTTTTTATCTTTGTGAAATAACAACACTTTTAAAAAAAAATCTGTTTATAATTCAGTTTAGATTATACAATCTGTACCATTGCCATACAAGTCCCTGTATAGAAACTGTTTGCTGTGTAACAAAGTATCCAAAAACATCCTTGGCATCTTGGTACACTTTTGGGACATTTGAGTTGTCAAAACTAGATGCAGCTTGGAAACAACTCGACATTCCTGCAGCTCTCAAACCCAACTAAATCAGGACACAAATGCAAATGTTGCACTCCGGATGACATCTACTTGCTGTTGAACTTGCTGAGATGTTTCTCATTGCCTCAGCTTGAGTTTGTGTTAACGCAGTGGGTCTGGTATGTGAAACGATTTGTTATGCATTCGTGCGCCTGAACTTAAGCGGAATCGACAAAGACTGATTTCGACTTCCCTGACTACAGTCCAACAGGCCGAGGAAGGCAGAGGGGGAATGTTTGAAGGAGGGAGAGGCATCGGAGAGGAAGGGAAGGGGGTCTGTAAGAGCTGTGTGTGTGTGTCTGTGTGTGTGGTTGAGCGAGGGACCTCCTGGTGAACTGCTCAGTCGCGAGCCGGGTCATCGGGAGGGAGGCTCTCAGAGCGTGCCTGAAACAGGATTCGGTGAGTTCAGCCAGAGTTCATGCGCAAAACTCGCACGATCTGGGACGTTTCTAGCTTTCGGATGGAAATGTTCACGCGTTACAGGAACTCCCGTGTTAAGAATGGATGTCATTAGAAAACCCTGACTTTTTAAAAGTCGTTTTACTAAAGTTTGTCAGATAAAAAGCTACTCTTATTGCTTTTAAATAACAATGAATGAAAGAATAAGCAAGAAAAACAAATACATCACCATACAATATACTGTATTTATGAAAGTCCTGTGATTTTAAAATATTGAGGAAGCAAAGCAGATATAATGTTTCAACTGTATCTTTTATACTTTTAAGCTAGATTTTTGATTAAAACTATGCAGTGGCATAGAAGTAACATTTTTAAGACTGCAAAAAGTGTGTCTCTAAGAAATTACCATTTATTACACTGAGAGGCTTTAATGAATCCTATGGTCCTATGGTACACAGAATATGAGCATTTAAACACTTTCAGTTAAAGGTGTTATAACTAAGCTTTGGTTTTGAAAATAATATAATATTAAGAAATCTGCTATTACATTTAGTGAATTCAGTGAAATCCAAATGTTTAGTGAAGAATTAGAAAATCATTTACTGTAAATTCAAACATAAAGCTGCTGGATGGATTCAGCACACAGATTTCTATGCATATGTTTGAAATGAGGAAAGGCCACTGTGTGTGTGCGTGTGTGTGTGTGTGTGTGTGTGTGTGTGTGTTTGTGTGTGGGAAAGCTGTCTGTCCCGATCTCATTGAAGGCTGGTTGGCCTATTGTCAAATCAAGCGCTTGACCTGAAGTTGAACCCGATAGTCAGGCTCGAAAGTACTGCTCAGGCTTAGGGAGGATTCACGGCTGAGGAAAGTGTAATCAGCTGTAGGGCTTGTGCGTGTGTGTGTGTGTGTGTTGAGGGGGGGTTGGGTCCTGGGTGGGGTACCTACATTACTAATATTATATTAAAAGTGTGGGTAGGGTGTCAAAACCTTAATTAAAAGTAGACACTTTAAATTAAACATTAGAATGTATCCACTTTTAAAGGTATGTAAAGCTAAATTATTTTAAAATTATATTTCGCATATTATAATGAATGAAATTTTAAGTCAGGACTTTTTTTTGTTTTTCAGAATGGTCTCATGTGAAAATTTGTAACAATTTGCATAACTCAGTTGGGGTGAAAAGTTAAACATTAAGGATAGGGATGGAGTTCACACATAAGTTTGTACATGTTTTTATTTTTTTTCCATGTATGTTGAGATAGTTATAGTCTAATTGCAAAAATCTGAGTCGATTTTCCCAGAAGCATCTCAGCAGAAAGATCATCACTGAATAGTAGAGTGAGCAACACACTGAACACTCTCTCTCCTAGCTCAGATGATCTTAACTTTGCAATGTTTTTGAGAAACTCAGCCCTGATTGGATGCGGCAACCCATCAAATTGGTATTCTTTGGATTTTGCTTACTTGGATTGATTTGCTTTTCTAAACCAAAAGCTCCAACAATAGTTCTGGCTACAAGGTTTATATTAATGTGCTTGTTCTGCTCTGTTCTGATACATGACACTAACACTTCAGCAGTGCTGTATTCAGGGTGGTAACAGTAACTTTATGTTGGGCTGAATCACACCATCCATCATTGATTATTTTCCTATAACAGCACACCCCCAAGTGTTTTATTCCTTACAAAATAACTATGTTAAAATGTTATTGTAGCCCTGGGAAATTAAAACAAAATATCTTAAAGGTTTGTAACAAGCTTGGGAAAGATCTACATGTACACGTAACAAGTAAAAAGTGCGCGCTTATTTTATGGAAACATAACTGCGAAAGAATACAAGTATTCAGGTAAAGTAAGAAATAGGAAATCCCATAAAATGACACCTAAGCAAAGTGACAAAGCGCAATTACTGAATTACTTTCCATAATTGTAAGAAAGGAAATTCATAAAGCCTCTTCTTGGAAAGAGTGAAGGAAAAATAAACAATAATAAGAACAATGATATAAAGCATTTAATACCCAGCCTAGGTCAATCACTGACTGAATAAGAAATGCTTGCATGTGTATATTGTGTGTACATGACTCATTTATTTAGAAATAATGACTAAAGTTAAGCCTTGACTAATGTGCTATGACTTAAATTGTTTTCCAGTCATTTTATGCATACGATGAAAAAATTAGACTCCACATCGTTCTTGTGCAGGTCTGGAATGTCTGGACGAGTGTGGAATTTAAAAACACTCACTTCCACACCTGGGGAAGTCTGGGAATTCAGTAAATGGGAAAAAAGGGAAAAAAAGGAAATCCTGGTAAAATGGACCCAATACTTGTATAGTCTCACTCAGAAATTTAGGACAATTGACACAACTCAAGTTAGTTTCTAACTTTACTTAACTTTATTACACGAAAAGGGAACAAAACCAAACCAGACAATTTCCCAGGCTTCGTTTGCAGATCTGGAAAAGAGCCTAAAGGTCACACCATCTCGTCTTTATACATTCTCTTATTTCTGCATGAACACATCTTTTGTAATACATATTGCATTCAATGTTTTCTCTCTTAATGATCTTGATAAAAAAAAATAAAATAATAAAAATAAAATCTGAACACTGCTGGAAAATGTCTTGAAAAAGTCTTGCTTTTTTCCACAATAAAAGGGCAAGAACTTGCTTTCTTTTTGGAGTCACTTTGTGTAAAGTTCTCATGAGATCAGATTGTGAAAACTGTATGTAGAAAGTCTGGAACATTTAAAAACCTGGAAAAGCTTAAAAAATGTCTGGAAGAAACCTGGTCCAAAATGTTTGTGATGATTACAGAGCTTCCATTACATTTCTGAATTAAAAGTAAGTGGATTAAAAAGGTTTTGGTCTCAAAGACAAGATAATATCACATGAGTAGCTCTGTATGAAAAGGATAAAGTTTAGAACGTCTGTCTCCTATGACCGAGGCTGTGAAAAGCAGCGCCAGCTGTGGCCACTGGCGCCAGTGCGGCCCGGAGACGAACAAGCCGACGACTTCTAAACAATCCAGCCTTTGTGAAACTACTGGAAGCCATCAGCCAAAAATCGAATGACCGTAAGGCGCAGATATAAGCCAGATGTGGGGATTCCAGGGCTTCTCTCCAGAGCGGCCCAGCCCAACTAAGCTCATCTCGGTCCAGCCTCACGCTGGCGGCCAGGGTTAGGGTCATACAGCGGGTACTGAAACCTCTTGAGCAAACGAGATACACTTCATGAAGTTGAACTCATGTGAAATGACCTCAGAAGACAACTCGAAAAAGATGGAAATACCAGCTGCCAAGAAAGCAAACCTCGTAAGCGCAGGCACATCGCTCAACCACAGGAGTTCAATTTCTGTTTCTCGTCTGCGCTTAGACCTTGACAAATCTCTCTGAATATGCAGCACTAGCCCTTCCTGAAGTAATTTCCTGTCATTAAAAGGTGCTGTAAATTCAGGGATATTGCACTGGGCTAATGCATTAGGAATTCCCTACACCACTGGTTCCCAACCCTGCTCCTGGACTATGCCTGTCTGCACATTTTACCCTAAAACCCTTATTTCGAATTAAAGAAGGGGCTGTTAATGATTGATCATGAGTAGGGAAATTTAAAAAAAATACACAACACCAGGTTTAGTAGGCTACAAATCTCCAGCTTTCATTTTCTTCCCCACAACGGCAAAATACACAGTAGTGGAACTAGACCTGTCACAATATTTGTTGTAATATTATTAAATTTTCAAATCATAACATTTCATCTAAATATTTTTAAAGCAGTGTATAATGTGCTTTAAATACATTAGTACAGAATAGTATATAATTTATTTATGTAGGCCATTGAGAATCATCCATTGTACCACTGCACTGTTGAATCTGACTGGTCAGAAGGTGTTGATTTAATTTTCTGTAACAGCAGAACTGACAATAGTTTTGGCTGCAAGGTTTATATTAACGTACTCAATCTAATACAGGATCGCTCTTATAGTAACAATTTTGTGTAATAGTTGATATTAAGCATTGCCGACTCACAGCTACAAGATCCTTGGAGCTCAGGTTACTGTCTGTGTCGGGTTTCTGTCCATGGTCTCACTGTGTACCTGTGGGTTTCATTCTGGTTCCCAGTTTTCCTCCCGCTTCCCAAAAACATGGAAGTAGGTGGCTTGAATAGGCTAAATTGTCCCTAGGTGTGAGTGTGTGTGTGCGCATAGTGACCTGTGATAGACTGGCATCCCATTCAGGGTGTATTCGTGCCTCACCTCCAGTGTTCCCGTGACAGGCCGCAGATTCACCGTGACCCCGCTCAGGATAAAGTGGTTACTGAAAGTTAGTTGATATGGTGATGTTTTCTGTGAGAAAGAGACGATTAATTAGCATTTTTTGGAAGGAGTCTCCAGTGTCAACACTTTGTAACAGTCTGAGGTAAAGCTATAACATGACAAGCTGGTGAAGGAATATAACAACTAATATAACGTAAGTGATAACAGAAACTAGCTTGGTTCGTGGATGTTCCACAACATTACATGTAACTATAAAATGGATAAAAACTTGTCATTCTTTAATAAACAGGAAATTGCAATATTTGGCAAATTGCTGTACTATAACAGGAATAAAACACTCTGGGACATGCTTTTATTAATTTGAATGATAATGATTATGAGATTCAGATCATTTTCCCCACCCAGAAGTGTATTTCCTACTGTATATCAACAGTTATATGTAGCAAATTTCCTTCCTTTCGGGTGTCATGGCTAACAGAAACCATTACTTGCCGTTTCGCTAGCATGTACATAATTACTAAAAAAAAAAAGCTAAAAAAAATCACTTCAAAATGTGATGTTTAAATTAACTCCTCTTGGATTTTGATTGTGTGTGTTATATTAGTTTGGGAATTTAGGTCAAATTTATTAGCACAGAGCTCATGTCACATTTTTCCATTTAAAAGACTTTTCTATTTTAAAAAAAATTCTTTTTTCTTTGAAAATCATGTTTGATATTTAATTTATGAGAAGTTGAACATTACTGTGTGGAAGCTAGAAACCTTAGAAACCTTTTGACGCAGAACTTGTGTACTATGCTAGCTAGCTAATTTAGGTAGGGTTAGCAATGAAGATATATAAATCAGATATCTCAGTAAATAAATTGGTGAGAAAATGAACATTTGCAACGAAAGTCTGAGAAATTGGAGCTAGTTTACTAGCAGTTAGCTGGCTGATAGGTTAAGTTAGCTAGTGTCAGTGATATAATGCTGTAAAAGATGGCAGGGGAAGATGGGAAGAGATATTCCTGCCTTATTTTTAGTCATTTATTGGCCATTAATATCAAGTGGTTTGATTATTTTAATGATTTAAGTGAGAGCTTTTTTTTTTACTTCAGTAAACAATGTGTATGTGATTGAGTTTAAGACAACCCAAAACTGGATACATTTCTGTGCACATTTCTGTAATTCTAGTGAAATATTATTGTTGAAAAAAATGTCTCTAGAACATATTTCACTAGACTGAGGGGTTTTAATGGGTTCTCAGTAGTTTGATGCACTTGTGAATGTCACATTATGAAAATGTATCCAGTTCAAAAACACACACAATCAACACAGAACCTCCACTACATTCCTGAATTTTAAGGTAAAGTGATTATAACCAAGTCTCGGTCTCGATGACAAGATGATATCATGTAAGCAGCAGTGTGGCCTTGTGTTTGATGTCCTGGGTGCAGCAGTGAGACAGGATCATTCGTCACCTCTCTGGCTAATTACTGCACTGAGTGTGAACTCCTGCCGTTACGCCTGACCTCTCACTCCCAGGTGTTGAACCACCAATTACTCTTTTCAGCTTCTGTGCAGCTCTTCAGCATTTTAGATATGTGTGTGTGTGTGTGTGTGTTGAGCCACAAAGGATTCATTCCCTCACACAAACACACAAACAACATCTAGCTACTTTAGGGAACATAAATTTATTAGCACAGTGCTCAATTTAAAACAAGTTTTCTCTAATGAAGGCTCTGTGGCTTTGAACAAATCGGGATATTTATTAGAAATTTATTAGAAGGTCCACATGAGCATGTGGAACCTAGAAACCTTTGGATGCAGAGTTTGTGTACTAAGCTATCGAGCTAATTTATGTACTGTTAGCAATGAAAAGAAATATGGTGTAAATTAATCAGTGAGATCTCAATAAATAAACTGGTGAGAAAAATAAAATGTAACCAGAATTTAAGCTTCATCAAATGTGAGACATGTCTAGACAAGCCTTGAACGTTCTGGATTTTCAGAACAGTGGGCTCTTGGTTATTTTACAGGCTGTCCATCAAAAGGAGGGTGGGACTGTAAACAGGAAGTACTAATAATGTAATAATGGGTGAAAATGCACATTTTGTTGTCTCTGCGAAGAAGACGAAAAAACATATATGAATGACATTTATTACAGTTTCACATAATCTGTTAGGGTGATTTCAGGGTTTTGAATTTTAGACATTGTTTAAAGCAAGAGCTTTTGTTTTAGATGCTAAATTGTTTCAGTTCATCACTGTAAGCTCTGTGTTGTTTCAGTTTTTCGTTTCAAACTCTGAATTTTATCATTTTATACATACATTGTTTTAGATTGTCATATGCTGCATTGTTTCAGTTTATCAGTTCAAACTCTGCGTTGGTTTCATTTTTTGTTTCAGACACTACATAGTTTTAGTTTATCATTTCAAATCCGCCATTTTAGTTTATCGTTTCAAAAGCTGCATTGTTTTGGTTTATCGTTTACATTGTATTGGTTTATCACTTCAAATGCTACATTGATTCTGTTTAACTTTTCAGTTTATTGTTTCAAATGCTACCTTATTTGTCAAGGGATACATTTTCTAAAAAATATAATGAATACAGTGTAGGCTAGGTTAAAAAAAAATAACAGTGTCGCATGTCTAATCATCCACAGCTACTTAGCTAATAAAATAGCTAAATGGTTTATAAGCAACTTGATTTAAAAATGGAATCGTGTCATCACCTCGATTTGAGAAATCGAAACTACAGTTTGATGAGATAAATGTGTAACGAGTTGTCTGAGATGCAGAATTAAAGCTAACGCCAGTCTCCGCCCTCTTCACGCATCGCCACTGGTGAATTGGTACACAAGTGGGCAGCCCGTTTGGACGTTTCTGTGAGTGACTTCCTTTCTGAGGTGCCTTCCTTCTGACCTTCCGAAGGAAGCCAAAACCTACTGAGATACTGACCGCATCTGTACGTGAAGTGTGTGTGTTTTGAAAGTGTAGGCGTTGTCAAATGTGCAGCGTGTCATTTCGGTTCTGAAGCTTCATTTGTGCTCTGCCATTTTTGTTAGTTTTGGGCCACACTCAATTACATGTCTGTTTTAGGCACTCTTGGGCACTAGTGGGTTTATTTTGAGCTTGGTTCAAGTGTAGGCAAGCAATGAGTAATATTTAGTCACGAAGTGAAACAGTAACACAGCGCTACTCTGACTACATGCATGTGGTCCTCAACATGTTATGAGAATCAAATGGTCCGTCATTTGTTTTACATTATGGTCTTTAATCCTCATTCTTCACTGCTGACAGCGTCTGTATTAGATCGTAATGTAATGATGTGCTCTGTGTTGGGGTTTTCATGGTAAACAGAGTTCAGCCAAAGGCCTCAGAGCTTCCATAAAGAGCCATATTCCTGTGGTTTGTCTCAGCATGAGCTGTGTGTTTAACACGAGCTGACGCACTGCCACAGGCGTTTTATATCCGCTGTTTCCCGCACAGATCGAAATACTGAAATGACGTCGCCTCGATTTAACGATGAGAGAACAACACTGGTGAGGTGTTTACAGAGTGAATCATGTAAACATCCATGCTTTTTAAGACTTGTATTTATTTAGTTTGAGCAATGCACTTAATAGCTTTTTGTTGTATCAGATATACAGGGTTTGTACAAAAGCTTGAAAGTGTTTCATTGTTTGAACAAAGCTGCCAACATTGCTAACAAGAAAATTCTAGGGGTGTGAGAGAGAAAAACACTCTGATCTGATATTGAAGCGCAATCTGCAGAAATGCTTGAAGTGTATAAGCTAACTTTACAGTATACAATTGTTACAAAATTAGCAAGAGCGCATGTCCGATGTGTTGCGCATGTCCATATCATGCGAATAATAATAATAACAATAATAACCTGTCTGTTGTCTTATTTTGTAGATCTTGGCATCAGTAGAAAGGCTTAGATAAAGACTTATTATGAAAAGTATTTTAAAAAGTCACAAATAGCAAAAGAAAATACTGAAAAAAAAGAAAATTATGAAGTAAACTCTAGCATACATACTAAAAGATATTAAATGACAACACACCTGTCAACACAAATCCAAAATACTATTTTTTTTTTAAATAAAACAAATCCAGGTAACTGATTTCATTTTCTCCTCACTCAGAGAGTTGTACATATCAAGTACGTAGTTATTGTATTTGATAAATATACTATCAAGTCGTATGCTTCTCGTTTTTTCTGTGTCCGCACAAGAATGAAGTTAGCAAATGCACAAGTTCACACAGATAAAGTCAGCATGAGGTGAAAGTAACTGTTACCAGAAGCAAATGCATCTTTCCCCTTCAGTGAATTCACTTTTCTGCCAGGTGATTTTTTTTCCCCCTGTTTGGTCCTACCACTGCTTTAGCTGAGAAAGTAGAAAAGCGTAGTTTTCAGGTGTGTCACTTGTAGCAAAGAGTTAAAATCATAAATGTTATGGCTGAACTGTAGATGCTAGCACCTCTGTTTGAAATGTGCTTAATTGTGAGTGTACTCAATCACAAACGAAAACATTTAAAGAGAAACCAAAGCATGACAAGCGTTACGACACTTGAGTATTAGAGAAAAATAAGCTATGTTGCAAACTGATAGCTAGCATAATGTTAGCTAACTAGCTGGCAGCATTCAGGATAATAACATAACTCCTTGATAACATGGATAACAATGATAACATAAATCCTTTTAGTTAGATGTTAGGATTCGTTTTATGTTTATGATACTGAGCTTAAATGAGAATAAGTCTGATTACCCAAAATTAAGATTATCAGAATGTTACATTTCCAGGAAAGTTTGGTTCAATGCTTCCTTAATGTTTTGTCTAACTGCCAACATTGTGTGGGCAGCATGAAGCAAATCATTATCACAGCAAATGTTTTTCAACCATTTTGGGAATGTTATTATAAAGTTACAGCCTCACCGTCTTAGAACCTGTCGAATACTATGCTAACACTTAACATTCTGATAATCTTCTTGGTTGTAAAGTGCTGGAAATAACATTTTTGCCTGGAAAAAAAGCACTTTTCTGCTGTGAAGTGATGGATGCTATGTGCAGAAATTTATTCACACTTTCTGGCTCGCTGATCGTCTCTGAAAGATCAACGATGACTGATCTGACAGATTTATTGATAAACTGACGCTGGTTGTCAGACAGAACCCTGTGATGTTCCTGATTTAGATCCCCGCAGGTCCTCACATCAAACGACCTCATAAATCCAACAGGAGCAAACACAGCGGCAATGGGTCAGCCAAAGGTGACTCACTTTGTTTCCTACGAAGGACGTCTGTCTCTACTAATTAATGACTGAACGTTTCGAAACATCTGGTTGTTCGGTCATGACTGGACCTGCAGGTTTAAAGTGAATGTGAACACTTTAAGCTGTCTCCTCCACTCATTCAGTCTGGCTGTTAGGCGTACACACAGCTCATATCCTTTCATGACCAACTAAATTATTTTACCTTGATTAACACTGGGGCTGCAGTAACAAGGGACACTTCCTCTGGATCAAAGTTGCAGACTTGGTTGTGAGGACGTGACCAGATTGTTAATAATTTGGTTGTTGAAAATAACTTTCTTAATAACTTGGCTGCGTAGCCAGTCAGAATGTGACCAAAGAATCTGTACAGATCCCCGGTGTCTGTATGGATTCCCAGTGCCTGTATAGATTCCCTGTGTCTATATAGATTCCTGGTGTTTGTGTGGATCCCCAGTGTCTGTTTAGATTACCAGTGTCTGTATGGATCCCCAGTGTCTAATCGGATTCCCTGTGTATGTCGGGCTTCCCAGTGTCTGCATGGATTCCCAGTGTCCGTACGGATTCACATTGTTTGTACAGTATCTATACAGATTACCAGGGTCTGTTTAGATTACCATTGTCTGTATGGATCCCCAGTGTCCATACAGATTCCCGGTATCTGTATGAATTCTCAGCATCGGCATGGACTCTCGGTGCCTGTACAGATTCCCGTTACCTGTACGGATTCCCAGTGACTGTACGGATTCTCAGAAAATGGGGATCTGTACAGACATGGCTCCCCATGTCTGTATGGATTCTCAGTGTCTATATAGATTCTCTGGTGTCCGTATGGATCCCCAGTGTCAGTGTCTAGTGGTTAAAGATCTCACCTAAACAGGTTAGGCTTGATTTACTTGTGGACTGGGATCAGACCTGAAGCCCATGCTTGAGGTATGTTTGAGTAAATTGTAGTTGATGAATCATGGAACATGCCTGTTAGTTTTACGCTGTAGAGATTTTATTTCAAGGCTCCTTTTTTGCTTCTAGTTATTAGTTTCATGTCAGTGACCTGCCCTTTTTCCCCTTCTGTAATAACATACGAAAGAAACTATCTCTGTGTTGTCCAGTTTGTACAGATTCAGAGAATTAATCATTTGTAATGGATTTTTTCCAATTACCCCAAAACATGTTTTGGTAGTTTTGTACTGTCTTGTGCTCTCTGCACATGTTTGCACTGTGCACATTATGTAAATATATGTACTCTCCTGCAGTTCTGTGTTTGCTTTATGTAGCACCTTGGTCCTGGAGGAACGTTGTTTCATTTCACTGTGTACTAACTATCTGTATATGGTTGAAATGACAATAAAAGCAACTTGACTTGACATCTTAATACAACCAAACCTGTGTTCAGTGTTCTTTGTGCTCTTGAGCATGATCAGAGCTAAAGCTTCCTTGGCAGAAAAAGTCCATGGTGTAAAGCAGGGCCATGTGGAGGAAGGTGATTTGACCTGACCTGGTTCCACCCCATTATGTAATTCCTCGCTGAATGTGTCTGGAACTGGCTGTGATCGCCGCCGCTCTGTTGTAGTCCGTGGCTTTGATCTGTCGCCGCGATAACGCAGTTCCAGAAACCAGCACTAATGAAAAACAAGATAGAGCGGGACAGGAAGTTCACTCCGGCACTCTAAAAATGGCTCTCAGCAGAGATGGCCACGAAGATAAGTTTCTCTCTGCACAGTCTGTGCACAGAGAAAGTGTTTGTGTTAAATCATACACCCCAATACACCCCCAGCTCCAACAGAATCCTGCTAGATATTTTTCTGCCAAAATGGGATGGGATTTACTTCTCAAAAGCTATCTGGACCTTAAATGGTGCCATATTTTGGGCTCTATTTCTGGGTCAGTTTCACTGAAATGGCACTATCAGTTTTAGAATATCAATACAGCCTCAGAGGAGCTGTAAATCATGATAAATGTTAAGCAAGGAACAAGGCGTGACATGGAAAACCACAAAGTGATCCATCCTGAAGACTGTCTAGTGTTGGAAAAACATCAAGTTAAAGCTTTACCCAGCATTACAAAGCACTGACACTGGAGACTCTTTTCAAAATGTTAAATAAACATCTCCTTACAGAAAACTTCACCCTATTGACAGTTACACTCTTTTAACACTCTAGAAACAATAATGTATAAGGAGGAGCGTTTTGAATATATACACGTGATTTGCCTTACAGCTGGAATGTTTGCAAGAGTTCCTGTTATAGAAACTTAATCAACACCTTCTGACCACCTCCACTCTCCAAATGGAGAATTCTACAGCACTGTGGCATAAACACACTTATACCACAGTGTGGTTGAATGCTCGAATCTGATTGGTCACAAGGTGTGCTTTAATTTTATATAACCACACGGCTCAGACAGTAGTTCCGGCTTTAACATGAACAATAGGATTATATTAATATGCTTGTTTTAATACATTATTTTTTCTATAGTAACAGCTCATACACGTTGGTGTTTAACAAAGAAAAATGTATAATCGTTGATATGGTAATGTTTTTGTTAGGTGACAATGTTACGAGGAAGGGCACGGCTGACCTGGCAGCTACGCACGCATGATGGCTGGTAAACTCATAGATAAAACTATAATGAACAGAATACAGTGAAAAATTAAACAAAAAATGATTTCCTACATGAAAGCAAACATCCTAATGCTTACTACATGTCAAACGTTATATTTGGCTTTTAGCACTATGCTGTGAACCTCAGACTCTTAGACAAAAAATCTATCTTTTTTTTAAGTTATGAATCATCCATTGGGGAGCTACTTTTTTCTAGGAGGCTTAATATTTTTTTGTGAATGTGGACCCACAGCATGGGTATTTTCTAGTCCACAAAATTTTCTGATATCCAGGCTTGCTGTGAGCACACTCGACCCTTGACCTTGAGCCTCAGCTGCCCATAATTCCTACCTGACATGGCAACTGAGGCATGGAGATCAGCTCCTCACTGAGGGTCAGCGCTGTCCCATTTTTTTTCACAGAATTCTACATGATGAATGAAGGCTGTGCCAAATTGGGACCAGTCACAATCAGGAGCTTTTTGACACGATAGGATACTATAAATTCACAGGATTAACCCTGACTTGTCCATGTCAGTAGCCTGAATGATTAAATCCTGGATTGTTGGATCGAAACTTTAGACTGAATATATGTTATAGACTGAAAGGTCCATGAATATCCATTATTAGCTTAGTTTCTTAAAGGGATAATGATCCTGTGTACTTTTAAACATTGCAGCAAAAACCCTAACATTTTGTCAGGTTAATTTAGAGACTTCTCCAACCATGATGTTGCTTTTTTGGGAGTTTCAGAAGTAAAGAAATTCTTCAGTTGCCTCATAAGCCCTTGCAATTCTTCATACTATGGATCTATGGGATTAAATAAAGTGGTGTGGATTACAGTTTAGATGCATAACCACAAGGATTTCTGCATTAAGACTCTACAAATCCCCTCTTCTGGGAAACCAGAGAGGAGAAATAAGAACCATTGAGAACAGATCTAAACCTTTCATCATTATTCCAAATGTGGTCGAGGTATTGGGGACTTTTTTAGTGTCCCAGGAATCTCTACCTTTAAAACTGAAATGGGTTTCCACTCTAATGGATCATTTAGAGCATAACAGATTATCCAGTGTTATTCAAGCTGAATTTTACGAGCAAACCAGTATGCATTTTATGACTCACTCTTTCCTCAGCACCTGTGTTGGCCTGTACGCCCCAGCATACAGACCCTAAGTGAGTCGCTTCACTCCCTTTCTCCTCCTGTAAATGTCGTGATTTATCTTATATTTGGCTAACCCTGCACTGAACCTGCCGTTTGGGACTCCGACCCTTCTCCTTGAACATATGCATGGTGCTCGGTAACTCTGTGACCCACATGCTTCTCCCAGCTTTGGAAAGGGCCGATCTGGGGCAATGAAAACCAGTCCCCGCAAGAGGCTCCTATTTCCCTGAGCTGAGCACATTCCCCTTTTTTTCCATGTCTGCTGAGCAGGTCAAATACGGATCACAGTGCGTGCAGGGTGTTGTAATCTTTTGATGAAGGTGTTTGCAGCACTTGATGATTCAAATGATCATTTAGGAGGCTTGTTTGGCAGCCAGAGGTTGGGCATTTCCCCATTTTTCTCTTTCACTTTTGCATTGTTGAGACTTGCACTTCAAGCCGTGATTGAGGTGAGCTCATAGTCTGTTGAGTGATCCTTAATCTGTGCACAAGACAAAATCCTGTTGATTTAGTGTCAGGCATGTTGTCTTCAGACAAGTTAAGAGTTTATTAGCCACAACTTTCTTAGAAAAAAGTTGAAGTCCTAAGGGTTCATCAGTTGTCTGTCTGGGGGAAACCATAAAGGGTCTGTGGAGAAACCTACAACAGTGTTTTGAAAACATTTAAGAAGCAAAGAACCCTTAACTACCCCTAGAACAACTTAATGAACCACTGAAGAACCCTTTCATAACAAACTAGCAGACTGGTGTACAACCTCAAGCTACTGCCATTTGGCATTTTTAAAAGCAATTGCTATGCCAAGAACCCCTTTTCTGAGAGTATATGCACAACAAACTGGCAATTCAGTGTAAATCCCCGGGCTACTGCTATATGGCATCTTTTAAAGCACTAACCACCCCAAGACCCCCTTAAAGGACCATTGATTAACCTTGTTTTCTAATAAATTTATTCCTAACAAACTGCCAAATTGGTGTACAACCCCAGGCTACTGCCATTTGGCATTTTTAAAAGCATTACCTATGCCAATAACCTCTTATAGACCCAGTGAAGAACCCTTTTTCTCAGAGTGTATACCTAACACACTGGTGTACAAGTGTATACCTAACAAACTGGTGTACAAGCCCAGGCTACTGCTATGTAGTATCCTTAAAAGCATAAACTATGCCAAGAACCTCTTTAAAGAACCTTAAAGAGCCTTTTTTCTAAGAATGTACACCTAACAAACTGGCAAATTGGAGTACAACCTCAGAGTACTGCTACATCTCAGATTTATAAAGTTAGTATCTTCTTTATGTAAAAAAAAAAGGTTTGTGGGAGATACCTATGTTGGCTGAAAGAAGCAGAAGCACAACACACCGACATTACGACCACAAGTGACGTATGCTATCTAGTTAGCTAGCTAGCTGTTAGCAAACATTTTCAATCTTGCCTGGCTTTAGCATGAATGTCCTTCTTGGTCTTTAAATTGTAACAATAATGTAACTTGGTTAATACACTCTATTTTGAAAGCATCAGTTAAAAAAACGTAATGAGGTTATAATCGGCTGATTATTGGCTAGCTAGATAGTAGGACTGTACAATGAATCATGCTTTCATCATTATTGTGACAAATACCTTGTAAAGAGCTGTGATAAAAGAATGGAAGTTGGATAAACAGCACTGCTCAAAAACATGACTGCAGCCGGGGGTCGTGACTGGAAAGAATGAGTTATACTTTATACTCATACTGTTTACACTCTACATTAACATGATGGTAACTCTGTTCCCATATTACAGACCCATTCCTAGCAACTACACCCATTCCCAAAAACAAAGTATGCCCAAATAACTAAGTATCCAGCTGTGCAGTGCCCACAAGGCTTCATGGGGTGGCTACCCCACTCCTGCTGATGCTACATTATTATTAGATACTGAAAAAAGATGAGTGCTACAGGGTCAAATTCTGGAAAATCAACAAGCAGCATGAATATAAGTAAGGAGGAATTGGTACAGAAAAGCAGAGGCACAAAATGATGGTCATGCTTTCTAGTTTTCTATGTTTCTCAGTTTTTCACTCAGTAGTCAGTGTAATATGAATAGTTGGAGTTTAGTCAGATTTGAATTTTGGCATTAAGCCACAGGAAGTGTAGGATTTAAATCATTACATTTCTACACTCAGCATTTAGTTTTCATGTTCAGTTCAGTAAATCCTAAAGAATCTTTCGAAGGCAAGCTGTGAACTCTGCATAACTCTGTGAACTATGTATATGTACCTAATGTGTAGGAGCAGATAGATAATCTTAATGGTTCAGTGATTCGTGTTTAAATATTTGCAGGTTGTCATAAAACAGACTTTAAGCACGGTCACCTGTTATATTGTGCAACTTTGCTCTTAGGCCATAGAGTGCAAGTTGCTAAATGCAGCTGCCTGCTGCCTGCATGTTTTCTATCTCCCACACCACCCCATTGCTGCGTTTCCTCCACTGGCTCCCTGTCCCTGCCTGCATCAGATTTAAAACACTTATGTTTACCTACAAAGCCAAAAACAGGCTACTGTCTACCTTAAGGCACTTACTGAACCCTGCTGTACACCACATTCCCTTCGAGCCCCTATCATTAACCCATCATCCCTCAAGGTAGAAGGAAGTCATGCATCAATACTCTTCTCTGTCCTGGTACCCAGATGGTGGAATGAACTTCCCCTGGCTGTCCAACCAGCTGAAACATCAAATGAAGAATGAAGACCTACCTCTTCACCAAGCACTTAAATGAGCATGAAATAAAAAAAGGGGGAAAAAAAAAAACTTGGCTTGTACTGTTTTTGCTGCTGTACTAACTCCTCTCCAGCATGGTTTTAGCTTGAAAGTATTCTTATAACCTATTTGTTCTTACGTGAGCATATTTTTGTTGACTAAAAAGCACTTCTGTTACTCTCCCAGGATAAAGGTGTCTACAAAATACTGTAGATATAAACACAGAGTACATATATTACTGTAATTGCGTGCCAAATTAATGTCTGATGAGCATGTATTAAATTTGCAGAAGCCAGTTTCCACCAGACAACGACAAATATTCTGGCGGAAACTGGTTTTACTAATGAGAGCGTGTATCAAAGCTATGCTTCAGCATCTCAAAATGATCAAAATGTGCCAATGTTGGCTTTATATTAGATATTCACCACACACTCAAACCTCCAATACCAACATTATGAAAATACAGTGAAAAGGTGAAAAGGTTTACATTCATACATATGAACAGAACATAGATCTTGTATTTTGTAGTCTTTTTAATGCATCTCACAGCCTCTAATTTGTGTTACGCAAAGAGTGGATGTGCAGTTATGACTCATAACGACTATCAAGAACAAATAGTACTCGCCAAAACCTAATTTAGATTTTGTTTTCTAGATGTACTTTGCATGTAACGTAATTCATGCAGTTAATCCTTATGAATCACCTAGCATGTGTTATAGCATGTGATATTTTAATAAATCGGCACGCTGAACAAGGCCACGTGCTACAGATCAACATCAGGTTTTGTAGAACGGCTCACTGTCTGTGGAGATCTTTAACATTCACCTCTTGACAGGGCTACACTCTCTCTTTCTCTCTCTCTCTCTCACACACACACATACACATACGCACACACTCTCTGAGCTCATTTCCTGAGCTGGAAAAAAGCTGCCATGGTGTCACATTCGTTAAGGAGATGTCCACCCAAAACTGGCAACGATGTGAAGCTCAAATCCCTTCAGGAATATCTGACATTTTTCCTAGAACACCCCAAAATTGTGTTTTACCTCCAAACTGTTTTTTTTTATTCAAAAGCTGTATTTTGAGTGACATTAGTTTGTTAAAAAATAGATTGTTTTTTATAAGAGAAGGTTAAATACAAATTCGAAGGCTCTTTCCATGAGTCTGTTTGCTTTTCTTTGCTGATCGAACAGTTCAAAATCCAGTCTTTAAACCAGCAAAACCTGACCAGAGGTCAGTGGTGCAGTCTGAACAACACCGAGCAACAATGTTCCATACTGTCTCCTTATTTCTCCTCCATTAAAAGTCTCTAGAAAACTCTGCAAAGACAGCTGACTCCTCGATTCATGACTTTTTTCGTTGTTTCTGATCAGCTGCGTCCGGCACACAGAAGTGTAACACACTCCATTTTTAATTAAGGGCACATACAATCTTTCTGTAGTGGTTCTTATGTCCGTCCTTTGAAAGTGTTCATGCACGTGTAGGTTCCAGAGAACCTGTGGATTTCCTCCAGAGCACTTTGGGGTAAGATGCTGTTTTAAGAGATGAACACAGAAAGAAAGTGTGTTAGAAACTAAAAAAAAATATGACATATTCTGTAGTTTCTGCATGTGTTTACTGCATAGAGAGAGACCAGAGATTAAACTGGATGGGAGCAAACAGGGTGGGCGGAGCTTTGTTACTTTAGATGGAAATCAAATCACTGTTCAACGTGAAATATTGACAGGCAGACGACCCCTAAACAGCTACACGGTATGCTACCACCCCAACCGATCCGGGCCCCTTTGTGATTTCTCTCATCTTGCTGATTTTTCATCTTGTGCAAGTTTTCAATCCTTCCTGGTGTTTGATAGTTGTTGTTTTTTTTAACTTCCTACATAAATGAATTAATAAAGCATTCTGTCACAGGCTGAGTATGCAAGTTCATTGCATAATGCTGATACTATGGACCTAATAACTTTCAGAAAAAAGTTTTGTGAATGTTTAACAGTTATAAGTTAAACAGAAAACCACTTTGCTGTAGGGTTCTACATGAAACTGTTAAAGTTTCCAGACTATTCTTTCACTCCGACGCTGATGATACACCATGTTATCAGTGTTGAGAACTCCACATAACAACAAATACACCCAACTGTACTGTTCCATCACCTCCCAGTTTAACCTCTCATACAGAACATACCTTTTGAGGATAACCAGTGCATTCATGGTCCATGGAAGATAAACGAAGGCTGTTCTGGTTCTGACTGCGTCCACTGTTCTCTGTGCAACTACCTCTGGTTTCAACGGTGGGAAGAGTTTAGGGAACCTGTTGAAACCAAACGAAATATGGGTTAAAACATGTCATGGCCATTTCAAAATACCATACATATCACGATAAATAGTGGTTATAAAAATACATACACATCCCTGGGGATCCTGAGGGTCAGGACCAAACATATCATGATAATTAATATGTATCAAACTATTTAGTGAAACAATAGTGTCACATTTTTACAAACATGTGAAAGATTTCATTTACAATTTTATTTAATGTTTATATATATAAAAAAAAGATTTAATACAAAAACAGAACGAAAATCTATTTTAGCATCGCATCATCCCAATTAAGATCTTAGGACAGAAATAGAAAAACTAAAAGCAACAGAGTTTGGACCTTGAGGCACGAGAAGTGTGTTGTGGGAATATTTATTATGATATTAGTAAATTATCAGAATTTTGCCAAAGAGATTTTACCAAATATGAGAGAAATTGAATATGACAGGGATTAATTCATTTTAGATTTCTCATATATGTAAAAACAATTTAAAAATAAACTTTTATTTCATCTTGTTAGGCCAAAATTACCTTAAATGATCTCTGTATTATTATTATTATTATTGTTATTGTTGCTGTCATTTTTTAACTTTCATTTTATAATGTTTTATAATCAAGCATAACCTTATATTTTTCTTTGTATCTGTTGTATTATTTTTTTAAATAGCTGTTTATGTTCATTACAGAAAGTCAAGCAAACAAGGATAGTTTTTTTCATATATTTTTTCATATTGTTCAATTTTAAGAACAAACTAAAAATGGCATCTTGATCTAAGCACAACATATGGATTTATGGTGTATAAATTGTGATTTTTCAAATTCAGATATATACTGTTTCTGATTAAAATGTCAACTTCATATGGCTGATTTTAACTCAAATATAACCAGGATTAAATGAATATTATAAAATACGTCCTGCAGAAGCAGATCTGACATCTCACCTCACTCTCATGCCCTGGAACATCTCGGTGTTGGTGTGGAAGGGGAGCACGGTGGTACATCCCACCCCGGGGCAGTCCAAAAGGCCGAGGGTCAGGCTCTCCATGAAGGCCAGAGACGAGGCCTTGGACGTGCAGTAGTCTATTGTGCCAGGTATGGGTGAGAGAGACAGGATAGAGTTGACGCAGACGACGTGGCCCGTCTGCAGCTCCAGCATACGAGGCAGGAACGCTTTTGTAGTCTGGGAGATGAAAAGAACAACAAACAACTATGAGAAAGGTAATTGTATCGAATCTCATGCAGGTGTTTGGAACTCAGACAGGGGAAAAAAATCATGTGAAGAATGTCGTAACCGCAAGTGAGGTTTTCCATTTCTTAAGAAGACACGTACAATTCGCTCATCCTGAGATAAACCTGTTTGATCTCGTGTCAAGCCAGGAAAAAGTCCAGATGCAGGTTTGGAGAGGTCTAGACACACACTGGGATGTGCCAAGTGTTTTGACAGGAAGTCTGAAATTTGGAATTTCCCTCGTTCTTACACCAAATGATGCCACTGGGAGAACCACTAGTGCTTCTATCCTTCTCTACACGTAAGCCTGATTTGTGTTTCCTTCTAAACAGGGTTCTGAAGCCTTCAGAAGGTCAGAAATTGATGGGAAACTGAAACTATACACCCTCTCCGAGTATAAAAGCTTATCGATCCTCCATCTGGGACGAATAATATCAATCTATCGAAATCTTTTTTTACAGTGAGATAAAAGTGCTGTTCCCTTTTAACTGAAGCGGCTCATAATGATTTTACAGATCAGGTAGTAAAGATAAATTCGACGCTGTTTCACTGTTAAGACTTTTCAACAAAGTCTACCATGTTTTGACCGAAAATGAAACAATGTAGTGTTTGTCAACACTTGGTTGATATGTAAGTAATATAACACAACAGGGCATGCTGTTAGAGGAAAACAATCAATGATGAGTTGGTGTGATGTGGGCATCATACTTTTTATTTTAATTATGCAAGTGTTATATTTAATGTGGACTGTGCATGAAACAATTTAGTGTTATTACTTTTAACAGCTATAAGCAGTCATTTCTCATTTCCTCTCTCTTGACCTTAATTAGGCAAGAAATTAGTAGAAACCTTCATCATATTAACGCTTGATGATGATTTTGCTTTAAATACTTTAATGTATTTATCATTAGTCTTGTATTATGTGGAGTGTCCAGCGTACAAGTCCCTCTGAATGAGCTGTTACTATAGAAATGATAAAGTATTAGAACGAGTGAGTTAATGTTAGCCTGTGATTTGAATTACAGCCGGCACTATTCTCAGACCTGCTATAATGGAAAATTAATCAACACCTTCTGACCTATTAGAATTGAGAATTCAACAGCATTTTGGTATAAAACAGTTGAACATATGCTTTTTGTCGGTTGTTTGAAACTGTTTTCTCTTTAAACTCAACTCCATGGAGTTGGTTCTTATGGAGTCATTGTTTTTTCTTGGAGAGTAAATGTCAGTTTAATAGCAACAGAACAAGTCGAAAATGAGTTATGCAAGTGGTACGCTTTAATAAATAAGACCTGAGGAAAGTTTTAAAGCTTTAAAAACATTGTAGCTTATCGTGTCATGTAAACCTGCAACAGGCATTAACAATTTATTCGGAATAGGCTTTTAAATAAATATTTCCCATTAGACGGGGCGATTGCTTCGTCTTTCTTATATGAAGCCAAAACAAAAACTAGAACACCATCACAGCTGAAGCTGAGATGTGATTTGAACACAATCACATGTGCACCTATTAACACTTCCTGTATACTACCCCGCCCCCTTGTTTGGTGAACAGACTACAAATAGCTAAGAACGTTCCAGATGTTCAGATGTTCACTGCAGCGACTCACCCAGAACTGCCCCATTGTGTTGATGTGCTGCGACTTCAGCAGGGCGTCATCATCGCTGTCCATCAGACTCTTCCCATGCACCACTGCGGCATTGTTCACCAGGATGGTGACGTCTCCGACCTGTCATGATGAAGAAAACAAGACACGGACCACCTGTAAGATCCCACACGAGAGTGACCCACTTACTCATCTGGCTGTGTTCCCACAGTGACAGGAGCTGAAAGCCAGCTGTACAACACATTCTTATCGTCTTTAGACATTTTAAGTGAGGAGTTATCTATATCTCTATCTGGTGGGGGGTGGGGGTTCGAGCTAGTAGATGAGTCTGTTCCATCATTGGAGGTCGAATAGAAATACGACTTCCTCTTGAGCTCATGTTCTGTGCTCTACTTAATTTAATCATGGTTGTCCCATTGACCTAGACAGTACTGAACAATTTAATTTAAAATACCCAATGAATTTATCTTATTTATTAACGATTTAAACAATATATAGAAATACACACTCAACACCTTGATTCTCCTGCTTCTGGAACCAATGACAGCAGGTATGAAGCGTGATTGTGAAAAATTAAATAAATAGAAATAGAAATAGAAATAGAAATAAAAAGTTGGTTTTAATTGCACCTTTCATTTTTTACCTCTTTATTATGAAGTCCAAATGGACTCCATCACTGTAATAATAAATCTTTTTAATACGATTTTGCATATTATTTACATTTAGGGAATTAAAGCAACAAGACAATATTCATTTTTGGTATTTTTTAGCAAACTTCTAAAGTGGATCATGTGAAGGTAAGTGTTAAGCACTTGGATGTACATGTGATTTTAAACAACAGGTATCCATAATTACCTTTTCTCGTACCACTTTGGCTTGCTTATACACTTCCTCCCTGTTGGCCACGTCGCATATAAAGTAGTGGCACTCCGTCCCCATGAGCGTTATCTCCTCACAGGTGTCCTTCAGGCATTTCTCTGTGCGGCCCCACAGAATCAGCTGGCAGGACAAAGGGATTGTAGGTCAAGGCACAAAAATATGTGGAATAGTGCATATCCAAGACAAGGTAATTTTAAGAAAACAGCTTTTTTTTTTTTTTTTAAACTGCTGCTTCAGTTGAAAATAGGAAATGTTTAGTAGGATTGTAACATTTCCGCTCTAACCACACCCTTCTTGCAGAATCTCTAACCATGCCCTCCTGCTCATACGAAACTCTAGCCACGCCCACTCACTCCCACAGAAACTCTAATCAGGCCCACTCGCTCCAACAGAAACTCTAACCACGCCATCTCGTTCCCACAGAAACTCTAACAACGCCCACTCGCTCCAACAGAAACTCTATAAAACACTCTTCCACTCCCACAAAAACATTGTACATGCCCAAACACCACTGCAGAAAATCGATCTATGCCCTCAGCTTCTGCAGAAACTATATCCACGCTTTTCGTCTCCTGCAGAGTCTCTCCACGCCCTTCCTCTCCTGCAGAATCTCTAACCCCGCCCACAGTTCTGCACGATCTCTACCACGCCCTTCCACTCCTGCAGAATCCCTAACCCCGCCCACACTCCTGCACAATCTCTAACCACGCCCTTCCGCTCCTGCAGAATCTCTAACCCCGCCCACACTCCTGCACAATCTCTAACCACGCCCTTCCGCTCCTGTAGAATCTCTAACCACGCCCACACTCCTGCACAATCTCTAACCACGCCCTTCCGCTCCTGCAGAATCTCTAACCCCGCCCACACTCCTGCACAATCTCTAACCACGCCCTTCCACTCCTGCAGAATCCCTAACCACGCCCACACTCCTGCACAATCTCTAACCACGCCCTTCCGCTCCTGCAGAATCTCTAACCCCGCCCACACTCCTGCACAATCTCTAACCACGCCCTTCCGCTCCTGTAGAATCTCTAACCACGCCCTTCCGCTCCTGTAGAATCTCTAACCACGCCCTTCCGCTCCTGTAGAATCTCTAACCACGCCCTTCCGCCCCATGCAGAATCTCTAACCACGCCCTTCCGCCCCATGCAGAATCTCTAACCACGCCCTTCCACTCCATGCAGAATCTCTAACCACGCCCTTCCACTCCTGCACTATCTCTAACCATGCCCTTCCACTCATTTAGAATCTCTAAACACACCCTTCCGCTCCTGCACAATCACTAATCGTACTTATGGCAAGACAATATTTTGTAAAGGATGGTGTAAGTCAAAATTTTACTTTCTGAATAAGAGTGCAGAGAATTTACAAGATCCCTCCGCTATTGCTAGCGAAGTTCTGGTTCTCTTCTACACAGAAAATGGGGGGAAAATTGCAGTTCACATGTAAGATATAGATTCCTTTTCTCTGTGACCTGTTAGGGTGAGGAAAAGAAAAGTGGCTATTACTGAGAGAACAGCGAGGCCACACAGACATCAGGAGGATTAAGAGAGATGACCGTGTGAGGGAATTGGCCAGGACAGGGACACGGGGGGCCGTGATTGGGCAATTAGATCTGTCAGTCTGTGGGGTCAGGGAAAGGTAATGAAATAAGGGATGATGCTGCCTATTCTTCATCTCTTGCTCTCTCTCACACATTCTTGGTATCATTACACGGCCTGGTGGGCAGATGAGTTTAGTCATTTTCTGCTCCAAGACGCTGGAAACACTGCTGAAAAGTGTGTGAGAGAAGAAGAGGCGAGCAAACGATGAGGTGGCTAAAATCATAGATTGTATTTGACAACTCAAAGCAATGATGTGTGAAACAAATTATACACAAATTTACAGCTTTGGTCTGCCACTGTATTTGACGACATGACATGATATAATATTGAAGTGCGTGTGCAGGCAAAAAAAAAAATCTTTTAAAGTGCACACAAATGTATGCACTTCCTGCCTGACTGAACTCATTTCTTCAGCCGTGATAAGGCGCCGCTGTCAGTAATTGCTCCACATTTATCCACATTCTTGTGGGAAATTCCTCTCCAATGTGTAAGAGTGCAATTAAACTCATTCTTACTTTCTAAACTGCCAAACCCAGGCCTTTTTATATCCTGTAACTGCACAGGATCCTGACGAAAGAAGGCTTTGCTGAATCGTTTAAAATCCACTTCTATTATCTGCATATAAAATGCTATTTAGGTTAACAAAATGCTCTTTGCAATAACATTCTTAAGCATAGCCTCCCATCCAGTAAACCTCAGGGCTCTCGACTCAGTGTTTTTGCTATTCCAATCTACTAAATCCAGCCAGTGGAGATCATTTATCGGCGCACAGCAGGACTAACAGGAGCATGCCTCGCAGCGTTTGCTTTACGGATGAGAGGCAGTTTAGAGAAATGCTTTTGCGTCAGCTCCTGGGCCTCGCGTGATTGGATTCTGCAGGATAACCCTGACCAGGTATCTTTGCGTGTCTCTGCTCTGTTTGCACGGCTGATGAGGCAATTAGTGGAAAGATCTAGATTGATCTTATAATGGGATTTGACAACAAACTTGATATTTTCTTTGGAGGACACACATCACAATACAATCCCTGTGTGTCATTTATCTGAGAGTCTTATCATGAAAAGTCTTTAAAGTAAGCAACGGCTGACTCTACATTAGCATACAGTAGGGTAATACAACAAGCCACAGGCTATCGCTAATCCTTTTATAGGGAGGGACACCTATACTGAACTGCCCTGAACATATAGAAACCAGAGTTTTTAATTTAATTTGTAGCAAAGCGACACCAGCAATTACAATGCTACATGTTTGCAAGCACAGTGTTTAATGTTTATAGCATGTTCACCCCATTCTCGATTCTGATTGGTCAGAAGCTTGAACAGCAGTCCAACTACAAATTAAAATCACAGGTTAATAGTAATATTATGCATCTATTATTCGAATATCTTATCGTTTCTATAGTAACAACTCATTCACAAGGACCTGAATGAGGAACGCTTCACGTAATTTAAGCTCAACAGTCCAATAAACATATTCGAAATGTGTTACTTAACAAAGCGTGTAACTGTTGATATGGTGAAATTTTCTGTGAGGAGACTGTTATTTAATATTTATGGAAGGAGTCTCCAGTGTCAGTGCTTTTTGTAACAGTCCATGATAACGCTGTTCCTTTAAGTCTTTCCTTAAAGGACGCACCGGTTATTTTTCATAAAGGATAAATAACACTAATCGTTAATCTTTAGTTTTTCGACCACTGTGCATGTACACAGCGTTACCAGAGAGCAAAAAAAATGGCTTCCATAGTGATAAACTACATAAAAAATGCTCACTTCTTGAAGGCTGATCATTTAAAGCAAATTATTCAGTAACTGGAGACTGGATGAAGGGGCTAAAATAGAGCAGTGTGTTTCAAATTTATGCCACGTCTCTTTTCTTCCCTGGCAGGACACAGTGTTTATTGGCAGCACAAATTCCACATGTGCTGTATTTACAGTGTTTTCCCTTAACCAGATTACTCAAATGTATGTGAACACGATGATCAGATTATTGCCCAAATCTAATTTTTGTAAACACCCTGTGTCTTAACAGTAGTGACTTTGTGTGTGTGTGTGTGTGTGTGTGAAAGCAGGGGGGCGGAGAAGAAGGCCACCAGGAGTTCAGGAGGCAGTCGCCTGCCGCTGTCTAATTAGTGTGGAGACAGCGGGGTCAGCCACAGGGCACTGCCCAGCTGGGAGCTGTATGCAGCACTGCTGCCCTCCCCCACCACACACACACACACACACACACACACACACACACATAAAGCAAGAGTGCAATTTACATGAGGCTCACTTCCTTAACACCTCACTACCAGTTCCAGCTTCGGCACCTTTAGTAGCTGTCATTGTGCCTGAGGCGATGACCAGAGAACCGACGAGAACTTTGTGATCTGTTAGGATCTGACATGCACAAATGCTCAGTCCTGGAACCTCAAAGGCCTCATACAGATGCGCTTCGGCATAGAACTTCAACCTCATCCAAGTTTAGAGTTAAGATCAGACCTCTCTGCTTGCAGCTAGTGAGCGTGTCAGGCTGCACCTGGAGCTGCGGGTGGTGTGTCGGGGTCTTTTCTGCTTTCTGAAGGTGCATTTATGGTGCAGGCTTCTCAGAGTTGCTTAAGAATGGGCCGATTGTGGAGCTGGCGAGTGCAGGTGCCGTTCCTAAAGCCTTCACACCTTGACAATGAGCGACGTGCTGAGAGCTTCCTTTGTCGCGCAGCTGTAAAGAACAAAGTCTTTATGGGAGGGGAATGACGAGTACAAGCAATAGTTCTCAGGAGAGGTTTCATCTGCCGTTGCAGGAAATCAGAATGTTTACTGAATGCCTCCTGGAAAAAACAGAATGCTGCTGGTATTTTTAGTAGTGTTGGTTAGTCAGTGGTTAGGTTGAGTTTAAAAAAAAAAAAAACCTTCATCATTGTGGTCACTGAGGCATCGCAGGCCTGCAGTCGTGAAGTACGGAAAACTAAGAAGCCATTCAGTTCCCTTCCTTTCTGAGTGTAAGAAAATTCCTGATGCTAAGATAAGCTAGATTTATACTTATTTATCTACTTAATGTAACAGCAAGATGGCATCTGCAATTAGGATATGCATTCTTAAACATGAAGGTGGCAAAAGCGGTTCTTTAGAGAATGTCAGAACCTGGATTGATTAACCACTTTAAAGAGAACTGATCAAATTTCCTCATCATAAATGCTACCATTATGTGGAAGGAATCTTTATGGGTTTGTGGGGACAATGTATTTTATTCAGCTTCTGGTCCCTGTTTACACTTTCTTGAGTTTTAGGATTATATTCAGAGAAAAAAAAATCTAAATGTAAATGCACCCAAAACAGATTTGAGATGCATTTTAGCCACGTTATATGACGTGTAACTACATCTGTCTCTCCGAGCCACAACATCAACCAAAACAGTTAAAGCATGTGCTCCATGAATGCCCGTGTTTCTTTAGAAAGACTGAAAATGGCATGAAACATCATGAAAATGCATAAATCTTATTTATACATCAACTAAAAGGGACAAACGACGCTGGAATTTTGTGTTTGAATGTAACGAGATAATTTGCATATCGACATGTAAAACAGCAATCGGATTTCAGTCTTGCTAACCAAGTGTTAAATCTTACAATATGGATACCAGTTGCACGAAATATCATGACCCAGGTGTAAATGGGGTCCTTTTACTTTCCAGTTTCTGAAAACGTAAAGTCACAGCTTTCCTTCCAAAGAACGCTAAATAAACATCTCACAGAAAACGTCAGCTTTTCAGAAACTTTTCTTTTTAAGACTGTGAGTGAGAGATGGATGAATTCTGTCGCAGCTTTCCAAGTATTTACAGCATTACATCAGTATTTTTAGATTGTGCATCACTACTTTAAAATGTCAACAGTCCCACCCCCCTTTGCAGTCCAAATGAAAGTGCTTAGGGGACATGAAGGAGTGAAAGAGTGAGTGAGGGCTTGGTGTTTTTGAATTGGATGGGTTTTTTTTTTTTATGTCCAGTTTCTATTTCAAGTATGAGAGCCTCAGTGGATGTGTGCATGTTTAGGATGGAGTGAAGCAGCTGCCACATTTCGTACGTGCTCTTAGCTTTCCACAAGATGTCATCGCATCCTGGTTTGTTTCCAGGCCTGACAGGCCAAGCGTTACGACTCACAGTGGCTAGAGTGCAAATATGACCAAAGTCCAAAGTACATAAAGCTCTAAAACCCATAATAACCCATAATATTTATACATACATATATGTTTATTACATGGCTGTAAATGTTTACC
>CM040994.1:16767753-16794931 GCA_022985145.1 Pangasius djambal
TTTTTTTTTTTTTTTTTTTTTTTTTTTTTTTAAAAATTTTTGGGTGTTTTTTTTTTTTTTTTTTTTTTTTTTTTTTTTTTTTTTTCTTATTTTTTTTTTTTTTTTTTTTTTTTTTTTTTTTTTTTTTTACAAATTTGTGGTTGGATTCCATTCGATTTCAAGGTCCAACCACTAACCCTGCCCCTAACTTGAACCTTAGCCTACTGTTCTATTTATCTTTTCATACAAATTAAGCTTTTGTTATACACTTGCACAAGCGAGACCATATTGTATTCCTTATGTCTGATTCCTTATATTAGTGATACAGTTATAAATATAACTGTATCACTAATATAAGGAATCAGACACAAAAGGGGCATGCAGTTATAGGAAAATAATCAACAACAGGGTGGTGTGATGTGGCCTGATGCAATGCAGAGTTACTGTTACCAACCTGAAGTTATTTTCCAATAACAGCACAACCAGAGGTGTTTTACTCCTCTTATACCACAGCAAAATTGCCAACGATTACAGTTTTTATTTTTTGATGAACAACATGGTGTATTTATCGTCCACTTACGGTTAGGTTTAATGTTATGGAACATCCACCAAACAAGTTAATTCCTGTTATAACGTATGTTAACGCAGCTATAACCTGTCATTCCTTCACCAGCCTATATTTTTTTTCTTTCTCTTGAAGTTAAGAAGACAAAAAATCCTCAGCTTGTCATGTCACTAAGAACCCACAATGAGCAAAGTTCTCTGTCCTGATGTCAGAAAACTTAAAAGAAAAACTCTGAATGTTACAAAAAGCTGACGCTGGAGACTCCTTCCAAAAACGTTAAATAAAAGTCTCCTCATAGAAGACAAGTCTGGACAAGTCATGCAACGATATTGTATTAGAACAAGCGCATTAAATTAATATCAGCCTGTGACTGGAATTACAGACAACACTTCTGTTAGAGTTGCTGATATGGAAAATTCTGCCAATATTAGGACATTTAAGTCAGTAGCTAGCCCGTTTTCTTCTTCAGGTCTCTCATGTTTCCTGCCCCTTTCACTGTGCAGACTGAAACAACAGTTTCCCAATCTCACACACATGTTGTGCAACAGCAGGTTACGTAAAGTTTAACAAGGTGTCTATGAGTTCTGGAATCATAACAATGATATTTATGATGTGATGGGGGAAAAAAAGCACAGTAACGCTAACGAAATCTACGGATTAGCTTAGCTATAATGTAAATTAGCATGTCTATAGGTGTAATGTAATGAAATTTCAACTACATGCACATCTCTGCTCTGAAGATATCAGCCAAAGTCTGTTTTGAGGACGCTTTATTAGTCACTGTTACCTTGCATTCATTTCAGAGCGCTCCTTTCACCTACTCAAGCCTTGAAATTATGGCGCGATCACGGATCTGTCCGCTAAAAAAATCTCAGGATTCTATCATCTTAGACTAGTGATCGATTTCAAGTGAAATCTATTGAAGTGTAACAAATGGGTGTCAGTTGTCCCTGAGACGTCATTTCTTTTACATTTTTACGTTTTTACGGTTCAAAAAAGAACTTGTATACAACTCTTCGACCATATTGTAGCACTTCTATACTTGAGGACGTTTTAAAGATACGCAGTATATTTCATGATATTTAGTTGTGCTGAGCTTTTGCTAAAAAAACAAAATAAAACAAACAAAAATAAAAGGATTTATCAAGAATAATACAAAAAATAGATTTTAAGATCCAATCAGTGACGTGTTACAGTCAATAACAGTGGTGTTTAAAGCATTGAGACCTGAAGATGACCATAAAAATGTATCATTATTGGAATATATCGCGATATTGGTATCACATCATCATACTGCCCAGCCATAGAAGAAACAATACTTAGAAAAATCAGCATTTTTCCATCGACAGCTTTTGTGTGGTATGCAAAAATCTAAAAGTGTTACACTTCTGACTCAGTTAGAGCTGAGTGATATGATAATGTGATATAAACATTGCAATATATTATCATCACGATACATGTTTAAGGGTATCATCAGGTCTCGGTGCATTTAACCCCACCGTTGCTCACAGCTAAAAAAGGCATTAAAAGATTGAAATTAAATTGAACATTTTGGTACTGAATATTACAGTTGTCCATGACATGAGAACCAAATGTGCACGTCATTTTTACACTTTTATATTTTTACAGATAAAAACGAAACAAACTTTCTGTACAACTTTTCAGCTGTGATTTTGTTGTAAGAGAGAGAGAGACAAGAAACAAAATGACAGTATATGTATAAAGATCGTAGCGCTTCTATACTTGATGACATTTTAAAGTTACACTATACATATCATGATATTTAGTTTTGCCAAAAAAAAAAAAAAAAAAAAAAAAAAAGACAAACACAAAGGTTGAGCCACAAATCAAATGGAATATTTTGGTACTCAACGTTTCATGCCCCCTCATATACAGATTTCATATACGAAATATACCTATGCATATCGTGAAAGTATCTTGAAGTATCGTGATTATGATCTGACATATCGTCCAGGACTAATAATTCATCTGTGCGCGTCTTGCAGTGTAACTGTGAGAGCAACTGCGTAAACCCGCGCGCAATCTTCTGCCTATTGTTCCTTATTATTATTATTATTATTATTATTATTATTATTATTATTATCGTTTTTAGATTTGGTGTTTACCTTCTTTGCCCCGCACTTGGCGAACTCTCGGGCCAGGTGCCGACCGATGCCGCGTCCTCCTCCGGTAATGAGCACCACATCCCCGGACAGATCTTTGCGTTTGCCCGGGATGAAGAAGCGCACGAGCGCTTTCACAGCGCAGCACAAGATCTGAAGAGGCAAAAGCAGCACGGAGCACAGCGTCCTCAGGTCCATGTCGATCCCGTCCGGTCCGGTTCAGTGGTGCCGCGTGCGGTACGGTGCTGTGCTGTGCTGTGCGTGCAGTGCTGTGAGGTGCGGTGCGGTGCGGTGCTGCGCGTGCAAGCCTTCACAGTCACCCCTTCTGACGAACTTCTTGATTCTCCACAAAAATATTGCTTTTTTTTTTTCTTTTCTTTTTCTCCTTTTATTCCAGTTTGACCTCGTGCGGCTTTAGTGCGGACGCTTTGCTCGCGCGTTCTGGCTTCCCTATTTATTTACGCGTTCACGCGCCTCAGTCCACGAGCAATAACAAACTTCTATATAAATAACTGGAGACTTTCTTCTGCGCGCGCGGAGTGATCACCCGTAGTGACGGCGTCGCCTCGCGCTGGGGTGAGCGAGACTCTCAGCTCCAGCCGCCGCCACGAGGGACTTTTTAAAGTGACCGTTAATCCTGATTGACAGCTCGCGGGCTGAGGGAGAAGTTCGCCGCCGTCGCCCTCATACCTAAAAAGCCCGGATCGAGTCGATTATACAGTACCTGCGGCGCGAGCGCACCACCACGGGAGGACTGCAGGTGCTCATTCAACACCGGGAATGTTGTCGCGAGCTTGTTTTCGCGTGCTAAGTCCCCTCCCCCTCGCAACGTTCCGTCACCTCGCGGCAGCCTTGTCGCCTTTCCAAACGGCGGGTCACGTGCCCGGTTCTCTCGCCAGTTTTGTGGACTTTTGGATGGAAAATGTTGGTTGAAATGTTGGATTAATAAGATTGTGCAACGTCTCTAAAGCTGTTGTGTTGTGCAACAAAATGGCCGAACAGGTTTGTTGTTGTTGTGTCATGTGTGATTGAAGAGCAGCAGACTATCAGACAGTGTAAGATTTCTTCCAACCGGTTGGACAAGAAGTTTTCGGTAAGTGTATGAAGTTACATGACGCAGCCTGCAAGTCATAAAATGGCAGAATGCAACATTAAAAATATGTGAGAAACATTTTAAAGGGCTCAATATGTAAATTAAATTATGAACACTAATAATGTTTATGTTTAAAAAAAAACCTGAAATGGTTGAACCTCCTTGTGTCCAGGGGCGTGGCCAGAACTTTTACAGTGGGGTGGCCAGGTTAGGCCTAATGACTTTACTGGGGTGGCAGTCTAGGCTGAGGCAAACTACTAATCTGTATCCACACAAAATGACATAATGTGGCTCGTCTGATGTGTGTATGACCTGAGATACACCTAAGCTACAAAAATGTCATAGCTATCATAACATCTTATGAAGTATGCTAGCATTAAGAATTCAATATCATAAGCTAACGCAACCTAACAATGAACTGACAAAAAAAAAATCAAATGATTAGGTACCATTAGCTAATAATATGATTTGATGATTAATGATATTCCTTATTTGCAGGTATAACATTATATCATTAATGCAAAAAAAAAAAAAGTTTACATAAAGGTTTACCTATGTTTTGCTCACCTGTTTGTTCATTGTTGTCGGTGAGGCCAAGGAATAGTAACTTCTGTTTTAGCTAGCTAACCTTGCTTTTCTTCTGTGATATTACACACCTTGTCATGACAATGATGAAATGAACTTTCAAATTCTTAAAGATGAGGTAGTCTTATCTGGCCTTACAAACTTTAGCTGACTTAACTAGCTGGCTAGCTAACTGCTAGTGAACATCGCACATTTATTACAGGTCAATTCAAACATGGCCGTTCCCACTGTATTTACATGAACATCCAACTATTGTTGTATTTCTCACTTTGGAAGCCAATATTTTCTCGAAATGGCTCAAATGAAGACCTTTCTTAACATGTTTCTCAGTGTTGCTGAACATATCAAAGTCTGGTTAGCAGGGATGCTAAGTGTAGTTACAGCACAAATTTAGTTGTATGAAGTCTTTTCTTAGTTTCCTAGTTAAAATTAGCTAAGTTAGTTAGCTAGCTAACATTAGCTGAAGCATAAACTTTAGTTTGACTAGTGATGGCAACTTGTAATTCCCAGTCTAGAAATCAGGAAAAACCAAAGTAAACACCCCCTCAACTTAAAATACTCTTCAACTTAGCTAGTCTTCTCAACTATGAGTTCCTTCCCAGTTTATGGGATGACATTAAAATCAACATGGCTGCGCACAGAGTCAGAAGTAAAAATTATACAGATCATTGTTCTAACAGGAAAATATATATCCCTCATCACTTAGCTTGCTAGCTTTTTGCCAACAAAAGACAAACATGGAGATGGCAATGTTTTTTCCCACTTTGTATGTTGAATGTGCCGAGGTCAAAAAATGACATCATTCCAACCTGTGATTTAACACTTACATGGTAAGTTAGCTAGCATGCTAGTGTTGGTGAGATAGCTAACATTAATGTTATGTGAAAGATGGTTAGTGAAAACAAATTGTGTGACATTTGTAAAAGGTTTGTTGTCACTCCATAGTGATTTCACCTTTTGAGGTTTTCTTACCTAATATGTGTGTTGGCTGGGCAGCATTAGCTAAACTACATTATACTGTACTTATATTTTAAAAGAGCAATTTAAGGACTGGAAAAGAGCTTCGTCTGTCTAGAGTAGGGCTTTATATCTTTGGTGTGCACAGAGTATCCCAAAAGTCTCCATACATAGGGGAAATTAACACTTTTTAGCAAAATGTCTTCCAAAATTTTTCATACTTATTTTCTATTCTATATTTTCGTCATATAGTCTCTGAGAAAGCCTTTGACAGAAGAAGAACATATTGAAATCATTCTCAGGCTGGATCAGGAAGCTGTCGCAAGGTTGCGATGGACTTTAACAGGAAACATAGCAAGTGCATCACACACGACACTGTTGCCAAACTTATTAACAGATTCAGAACAACTGGAAGGGTTGCGGACCAACCGAGAAGTGGACGTCCATGACCATCCACTGACGACGACACAACCGACATGGTGCTGGCAAACACAGTCCCCTATGTATGGAGCCTTTGGGATGCCCTGTGTGCAGTATTACAGTATACTCTACACCACTAGGAGTCAGTATAGAGATTTAAGGCCATTGTTATATCATAAAAGATAGGACTGTCTTTACTGGTGAAGATCAATTTACCATTGTCAAAGAAAAAGTTGGGAAATAAAGTGAGAAATCAAGAAACCAAGAAATTCAATTCCAGTTTGAAATTCAATTTCAGATGGTATTATACACATTTAAAGTAATAACATACAAATTCAGATTTTTGCATTTAATGGCATGATTCTAACTCCATAAACCTGAAGCCTGCTTCCGAGGCCTGTAGTGCAACAACACTCCTGTTCCTGTGTATTCATCATCACACAGTCATCTGTTTTCACTAAAGCCAGGCCAAAATAATCCTGTAAAAAGGTGTTGAAGGCTGTAATAGCACGGCCCTATACGCTGGAATAACAGTGACTGGCTGTGTGTCGCTGACTGGCGTGTTATTGAATGTTGTCGAGTGTTCCTGGGTATGTTGCGTATGTCACTATTAGATACTTTTCTCCAAAATCCTCAGCCAGCATTAAGATAAACCCCACCAAAGCCTCCAGGCCTGGGCGAGAAGCACGGTTTCCTCTGGCTGCTGAAGCCCCAGAACACGGGGACCTTTGTAAATACCTCTTAAACCTCCCAGACTGTAAATCCAGGAGCCAGCGCAGAGATTCCAGCCTGTGATTTTTGGCCCCGGCTCTCGGCTTTTACTGGGGAAAGCTGAATGGAGGACTGCTCGAACTGGAACAGCCGCACAATGGGCGCTTTGTACCGGCATGAGCTTCTTAGTAATGGCCCAGAGCCTCTCTGGAAAGGCTAAATGGTTGTCTAGTTGTGGAAAATGTGTCACGGTGAAATGTGCCTTGCTGCAGACCTGCCTCTGGACTGCCTTTTTCAGCAGCAAAGAAGTAAAGAAGCTCGTGAATTTGATATCAAACAACAGTTATCAAAGCAACCTAAAGACAGATACGTTTTGTACAGGTTTTAACACGTCTAAGACATAGAGCAGTAAATGTTCAGATCTGTTGCCAGATCTGCATTAAAAAACCTTTAATGGTTAATGAACCAAAACTACAATAAATTCTAAAAATAAATAATATCAAAATTATCACCATATAAACTATGCAGTAAGAGTAGAGATATTCAGGGAAAAAAATGAACTACTAAAATAAAATCCAGTTTAGTTTCATACATCTCAAAAGAAAATACAACCAAAATTAATATAACTTTTTTTTAAATTGAAGTTATGACTTTGACAATATAAAAAATATTTTAAGAAATGAATTGACTAATGACTATTGGTCCCAGACCATAAAGTTTTGATCTATTCTATATTTTATTCCACTGATGAAGGGTAAAAATAGAAAAAAGCTAAACATCCCATGTTAGTTCTGTATGAGTCTGTACCATCATTCAATCCTTTAAGTGGCTACTGTATTAATTATTTCTGTAATTGAAACATGAATAATCCTGTTATAGTTATAAAAAACCAGGAAGTGCCTTTGCCTATGGGTAGATAGTGAAGGACAACCCAGTTTTCTATAAAATAAAATATTGTAATATTTAAAAGTCACAAAATACAAAACATTTGAAATAAAACAGTATTCAGAAACACAGATTCTATCAATATTATTTTATAATTTTGTAGATGCTGGTATTAATAACAATTAACCCAGTGGATGTATGCAAAAAAAAAAAAAAGAAAAGGAAAAAGAAATCAGCAGCAGGTAGAAAGTAATCCAATTCTGCAGAGGAACAGTGGACCTGGCAACTTGCCCTTGTGTGTATGTGCTGAAGCAGTTGTCTTTCATCAGTTAGCGTGTCACTGCCATCTACAGATCAACAATGAAAAGTTCATGTTAAACCAAGCTCAGTTAGTTCTTTCTTCTTTTATCCTAAGGAGAAAACATTGCAAACACAGCACAGATATAAAAGCTTTAGCATAAGTGTTAACTTTTCTTACACTTACTGAGTCACTTATGTGACTATTATACATTATATATGGTTACATCCAGTATATGTACATATAAAGCATCTTAGAAGGCCCAACACATCAAAGCTACATAGGTAGAAGACCACACCAGGGTCCACTGCTCTCTCCCAAGAACAGGAATCTGAGGCTACAATGGGCACAGGCTCACAGAATCCGGACTGCTGAAGATCGAAAAACCATCGCCCGGTCGTTTTTTTCCCCAGTCAGCTTGTGATCTTGTGCCCAATGTAGCGTCAGATTCCTGTTCTTGTCTGACCAGAATGGAAACTGATGTGATCTTCTGCTGTTGTAGCTCAACGTCTGCTGTTGTCCACCTCAATGTTTGATGTGTTGTGCATTTTGAGATACTTTTCTGCTCACCACGGTCGTAAAGAGTGTTTGTTTTTGACTTATCGTTGCCTTCCTGTTACCTCCAACCAGTCTGGCCATTCTCCTCCGACCTCTCTCATCAACAAGGCATTTCCTTCTGCAGATCATCCCCTCACTGGATGATTTTTATTTTTTGTAACGTACTGTGTAAACTCTAGAGACTGTTGTGTGTGAAAATCCCAGGAGATTTCTGAAACACTCAAACAAGCCCATCTGGCACCAGCAACCGCACCACGGTTAAAGCCACTGAGATCACGTTTTTTTTTCTCTCCCTTATGATGTTAGATGTGAACATTAACTAAACATAAGATGATTGGATATCTGCATGAATATATGTAACTGGTTAAACTGGTAAGTATATAAAAGTATCGAAATTACCATTTAAATTAAGTATATGCCTAAATGAATCTTGAAGGAAAATGCATTTGTGTGTGTTACAGGTATAGATTTTGGTTTAGAAACAGCCCGTCTTTATTAAAACATCGATTTTTGCACTAGTAAAAGTTGATCTGTCTCCTTTGGGTATTTGTACGGAAACCCTAAGAGGCCGTGCATTATTAATTTTTTTTTTTCCTTTCTTGTTTCCTCATGCTCTCGACTTAATTTTCTAGTGACCTCGTTGTTTTCTCGTGATCGCGATTAAATTCTTCTGTGTACTTGACATAACAGCTTGTCGTTTTTATTGTTCTGGAGGCAGCAAAAGCTTAGCGCAGTCCCGCAGCTTCATGGAATAACACACTCGTTTTTACTTTGATCAGGGACTCACTGGACTGAAGTGTCTGACACTCGAGAAGGAGGCTGTCAGATCTACACCCCGCTCTCTTATTGCGGAGATAAAGTCCATCTCTACAGTGGGCAATTATAAAATTTATGACGGCGATGGCGAAGACGCCAATGCGCATGCGACGCCAGTCCCTTTCACAAGGCGCGAGACTTTCCTGTGATAGAATTATGTCGTGAGAGAGCAGCTTCTTATGTCGAGATTAAGAAAAAATGAAGCGGCGGTCATGAGAAAACAGTTTGGTTTGACAAGATCACGAGAAAATTAAGTCAAGATCACAAGAAAACTGTTTATGTTGAGATCACGAGAAAATTAAGTCATGATCGCGAGAAAACAAGAAAGATAAAAAAAACCGCACGGCCTCGTAGGGCTTCTGTACATTCGGCTCGCCGCATCCGTATGTAAACTTTTTGGAAAATGTTTGTACAGTGCGTATTTGAATCTCATTCACCATAAAGAAACAGAAGAGATGACCCACAGTTGAGAGTTTGTTATTTAATTATCTCCCTTTGCAGGGTGACTACATATACCGGTGTTCCTAATAAAGTGGCATGTATGCACAAACGTGCTTCCTGAGTAAAAAGACAGAAAGGAAATTTCCATTTGCATTGCTATTTTTTATGCACTTGCGTACACTTGCTGAGTTGTGTGACAGTTACTGTTAACATTCACATGTTAGTGTTAACACTGACCTCCAATCTTAGGAGTACTGACAGACGTTAATATAATAATTGAAAAAAGTATGAGTAAAAATGAAAGTTAAAACTTTACAAAATTAGTTTTTTCTAATAATATCTTAGCATACACTCTTTGTCCATGTTTGCTTCTTATCATAATGGTGCAACATCTGTAAAATCCAACACACTAAATATCTTCTTGCTATAAATAACTTTTTTTTAAAAAAAAATCCTCTCCCTTTTGTCCTAACTTTCTGCTAACTGTAGAGTGTGTGTTAGTGAATAAACTGGCACTTTGTCCCACTGTACAGCAGAATTGGCATAAATATAGTTAAAGGTGCAATAAATTCAATTTCATCCTTTTAGGAGCTGATTTCTGTCACTATTAACCCAAATGTGCTTAAAGCCAAAAAATATTATGCTTAAAAATATTCCATGCAACAAGCTGTGTGTTAACAGTCATGAACTTGGCAGGTCATTTGGAGGAGATCCGGCACTGGTGTGATTATGCAAGACCCAAGATAACATTGACACCGAGCTATAAGACGGAAAGACGTGTTTGGACTGCTGATTGTCTCGCCCCGACGCAGTCATGGACATAGGAAGTGCAATTCTGATTATTGGTTTTGCTGCACTGGTTGCAGCTTTTTGCTTATTGGTAATCGGATTGGTGTTTTCCGAGGTAATGAACTCTGAAATTCCTCCTGGAGTTAGCAATCGTGGAAAACTTCACCTTGTGCACTGCTGGATGGTGGGGCTAGCGGTTGGGGTGAGTGTGTTCATATGACTTGTTGAGGATTTTTACATTTCTATTGCCATAAAATCTTCAAAAGTGGAATATACTGTATATAATATATATTTTATACAGTATATAAACATTACATTTCGCATGCTTGTTTCAATTTGAGCGCTCTAGTTTAATCCGGTTGTACATTAATCTGTGTTTGAACAGTAGACAGGTAACATGTTTATCTTTCATTACCTTTCACATCCTTTTTTTTTTTTTTTTTGCCGCAGGGCAAGTTGTCGTATAACTCGGTGCTCGATACAAAGTCCATCTAAGTGAATTTGTGCTATATTAAAATAAAATAGGACAGCCCTTATTTCCAAAAAGCTTCGATTATTTATTTCATTGTTAAATTTGTATTATTTTATTGTTCCATTTTTTAAAATCATATTAAACATCCATTATTAAAGTCACAATCTGTACGCTTTTAAATAATAAAGTCGATCACATCTGCTGATGTGGATATAATCAAGGGAGTCAAAGTGATTCATATGTAAACACACTGAAACAGTTCAAGGTCAAAAACACGTCCAGTCATTATTCTTCGATAATTTTGAGATTTATCTGCTAAACTCCAGAGGGACGTGTAGAATAATAAATCGTTTAATGTTTTCAATGCCCCAGAAATGACCCAGAATCGGCTAAAAACATCTCTACATCTTTCCCCTCATTAAATATGCCATTATCTATGAATATACATGAATATGCACATTAAAAAACACCCCTAAATGTCCTCTGAGCTTTACACCAAAGATAGGAAAAGGGAAGGAAATGATTCAATAATAATCAACATTCCTAATAACGTTCACTTTTGTAACAGCGCTAGTTTATGACATAAAATACAGATCTGTCATAATATACGGTATGTTGTCATGTAATTATTTTTATTATATACAGTTAGCAGAACTCTTAAGTATGCTAGTTGTAGCCCTTGGTAGCTTAGCACTTGATAGCTTAGGGATTGATTTTAATTAGCTAGCTAATCGAAAATTACCTAGCTAACTAAAATTAGCCGCTGACCAACATAGTTATTATTGACTACGTTGCTAACTAACATTACGAAAACAATAACCAGTAGTTGGCTAATGCTTGTTAAGCTAGCTGGCATGCTAGTGTTTTGAGGTCACTGACACTAATGCTAGGTGAAAGTTGAAGTGGCGAATGGTGAATGTTTCTTAGTGTTTGAAATGTTCAGATTTTCAATGAAGATTGCTTACTTAAGAGCCCACATATGGGTGTGATGGTCAGGTGTGTACATACTTCTGGCCATATTAGCAAATAGGTTAGCACACGGGTAGCTAACATTTTACCAGGTAATCCTCTAATCTGTAGCGCTTCACAAACTGACGTCACAACTTCAGCTCATATGTGGCCCCACCCCTAAATCTTATACATACAGAAGTACTGAGGAAGTTTCTGTTTAAATGGAAAGTTTTTAAAAAAAATTTTTTAACCTCTCTGATAAATCATGCCTCAGGGTCGAATCCTGGAGCGCCTGGGTTTGTGTGATCAGGTACGTTTCACTCGATGGTGTACGGATTGCATAATTGGCCGTAAACGTCCCCATCCTGCTGGTCTTCGCATTAAAGACTCGACCTTTGCTGGAGTGCCAGTGAGGATCTACGAGCCCACTGCTGTTTCAGAGCACAAAAGACGAGGACTCGTGTATTTTCATGGAGGAGGATGGGTCGTTGGCAGCATCGGTGAGACACACAGCTTGTTTGTTTGTTTTTTTCGTTGTTTGTTTTGTTTGAATGATCAGCAATGTCATCTTTTCTACACGCTCATTAGACATGTACGATGAAGTTTGCCGGAACATTGCGAAAGAGAGCGATACTGTAGTCGTGTCTGTTGGGTAAGAAACACTAAGCGTCTCTTTTACAAAAATTTTTAAAACTCTGTCTTTCCAAAAAAAAAAAAAAAAAAAGCTTTATGTAAGAATTTTGAAGAATGTTTAAAATGTAATTTTTTTAATTATTGTGTTATACCAAATTTTAATTAAATATAAATTAAAACAAGAATTTAAGAGTTTTAAAATCATTTTGTTTAAATTATGTTGTGTAAGAAAAGTAAAATATCCATTCATTTCATTTTTTGTTTGGTTGGTTTATACTTGGTTTATAGTACGGTTTATACTTTTAAACCTTTATATTATAATTACATCCAAAGAAAATTAATTTAAAGGTTTGTAATTAAATTTAAAAATGGAATTAAATTGAAATATATACAGTTGTTTTACACTTTTAAACATTTTTTAAATATAATATTTGCATGTTTTTATATAGTAGAATTGTCATTCTTATAATACTACTTTTTCTCATTTTTTAAAATAATAATATAATAAGAAAATAATAATAAATAATTCATATTTATATATTAATTTAAAGCTTATAGGTTTATGATTATTCAGTAATCATGTATTGTGATATTTGTACTCTGAAATTATTTTTGAAATGATTTATTCATTCATTTGTTATGAAAGTATAATAAAACATTGTGCTGTTTGTTATCCTGAAAGTTACAGACTCGCTCCTGAGCACCGCTATCCTGCCGCATTAGATGATTGCGAGCTCGCTACGCATCATTTCCTGTCTGTGGCGGCCGAGTTCAATGTGGACCCGCTCCGTGTGGCAGTGGGAGGAGACAGTGCAGGCGGTAATCTGGCAGCCGCTCTCGGCCAGAGGCTGGCCGCGAGCCCGGACAGGCATCTGCCGTCACCCTGTGCCCTCGTCCTCATCTACCCGGCTCTGCAGATGGCCGACTTTAGCCTGCCCTCTTATCGGCAAAACCACGCTGTGCCTTTATTGTTCCTCGCCCGTATGGTCTTCTACTACCTCCAGTACCTAAATGGTGACATGTCCGTGTGCCAGGATGTGATCGAGGGCAGACATGTTCCTGCCGAGCTAAAACTGCACTACAGCAAATGGCTCGACCCCTCGAACCTCCCACCTGAATTCCAAGATGGCACCCGAAAGCAGGTGGCGACGGCCCACGATGGCGAAGTGTATCACATAGTTAAAGGCGGTCTCGAGCCAGGGATTTCACCTTTGCTGGCTGAGGACGAAGTGCTTCGCCTCACGCCACCCACTTTTATCCTGACCTGCCAGTACGACGTGCTGAGGGATGATGGGATTCTGTACAGGAAGAGGCTGCAGGATCTGGGAGTCGAGGTCACATGGTATAACATCCCTGACGGCTTCCATGGCATTCTGAGTCTTTCCAGCAAGGGCTGGCTGGGCTTCCCTGCTGGAGTGAGGGCCATGGAGCACATTGTCAGCTACATAAAGACGCTCTGAGGCCCAGAAGTTCAAAGTCCAAGTTGTTGTCAATAACCTGATACAAAACCACGCATTTTTGTTTAATTTTTCAGTCAAAGATCATAGCCTATTTGGTCAGGCCCCCAAGTGGTGTACAGGCCAGCGTCCACGGTCTGATTATTGTGCAGAAATAGCTTTTATATAAAGAACATAGCGACAATATCAACAAAAGCTGCATGTCATCATTCAAATTAATAAATTGTCTATCCATGTATGAAAGATGAGCTTTCTCTGTCTATTTGTTGTGATGCACTCAATAACTGAACACACGTGTCGCTGCGGGACTTTACGGGTAGAAACAAAGGCTATATCGTAGTTAATTAAGAAAAATTACACATTTTTAAACCATGATCTATTTTGGTCTGTCCTCTCATTTAAGGCGTTGGTGTGCAGTGCTAATTTTTGGGACAGTAAGACTTAAATTGAGTTTAAAAACCCGGGAAATTACCCTATTTTGCCCTCTGAACAAACAGGCTGATAAATCTCTGCATAAATAATTCTTTTAGAGATGGAGCTGCAGAGGGAAATGAAGATTCATGAAAGAATTCATGAAAGTATGTTAATTAATGGAGTTCAGTAGCTGCCCATAGACTTCCATTGTAAGTAAGTATTAAGTATTGATTTAGTACAGGGTAATGTGTCAGTTCTTGTCTGTGGTAATCAAATGTAAGAGGATAAAACCGCTCGAGTGCTTCTTAATAATAAGTCCAAGGAAATATTACGGACATATAATAAAAAATGAACATTGTGGTGACATAAAGGAATAAATCAACCTGGACTTACAGCACATAAATGCTCTTCCATTTGTCTTGTATGAAATTGTCAGAAAACTATGAACCGGAAACTACGAGCCATTCTCAGTGGGCAGCGATCCAAATGCAAAATGAGATGTGCAAACGTCTACAGCGCATGCAAAAGTCTGTGCACCCTTTAGGACAAAATGGCCAACATAAATTAGTACTGTTAATGATTAATGTGTATTAGCTCACTCATTGTGTAAACTGTGTATGTTAAGATAATAATGGTAAAAACAACAACAACAACGATGGTATTACAATAAAGTTAGCATCTCCCTTTCTGAATGTGATCCTTTGTCCAACTTCTGCATATTTTATGTATATTTGTAAAATAGATTCTGTATAAAACATTATTTTGGCTCATTAACCTGGTTATTTTATGTCAGTTTCTGTAAATGTGCGTTTTTTTTAATGGCTGTGTAGCTACTTATCTACTTCTTGGGCCTTGCAGGCGAAGCCTCATTTATAAATTCAAAGTGAAATTCATCATGAGGAATCTGAGCTTCTTTCTTAATGAGTGTTTACCGTTTCTATAGTGACAGACCCCTCCCTCCTCCCCCCTGCTGTGACAGCTGCTATCATTTCGCTCCTCCATCCAAATGAAAATGTGCCAGAGTTTCTGTTGCATGAGGACACGGTGAAGTTGCATTATGCAGGAAAAGGACATGGCGTATGATAAATGGAAGCAGCCGGGCTGGAGGATTGAGCAGAAATACTCCAACAAAGTGCTCATAGGCAACTGGGCCGAGGAGAGACTGCAGGTATCACTTTACGCCTCCTGCATTGCATTATTTTAGTGACACAGAACAAACTTCAATGATGAAATGTAATGTAATAACGTGCAAGTGACGTTATTGTGAATTCATTTTTCCAACTGTTGTGGGAACATAAAATTCTCATACAGTATGTGAATGTTTCATTTACACACTACCTTTGCAAACTTAAATATTAAATTTAATAGATATAATATGAAAATAACATTCATTTAACTTTACAACTCCATTGTTACCTTGCATTGTTCCTAGTAAGATAGAATAGTGTTATTATACTCCCTCTAGAAAGAATATGTTTAGAAATAAAATAATTTGCCACTGGAATAGCACAAATCCAAGTGTGAAATGAGCAAAAATGTCTATAAAACACTCGATCATCACGTATTTGCTTTACTAGGCTATCATCTCACAATGAGAAACATTAAATACGTTTGTCTATATACATGATCTTGAATATAGGGTATATAGAAATTAGGATATAAGTGCTATAACGTAACTGTTGCTGCGTGATGAATTACTTTCAACTAATTTAATATTTTCAATTCTCAATCAGCTTTCATTATTCAAGGAACATACACTTTAACAATTAGTTAGAAATGTGAAAAACAATTATTGGGTGTTTAGCTTTAAAACTGAGTTTCTTTTGTGCACCAGAACCCTTTCAGCAGGCAAAGAACCTTTAAATATCGAAATAACCGTAGACATACATATGACATGCAGTATTTACATTGACATGTATGACATTAAATACTACTACACAATATACAGCAGAAAATCTTCATTTAATACCGCTAAAGCTTGTTGGTTCGTCCCACTAAGGGAACCCTTAAAGGTGTGTTTTCCAAGTGGAACCTATTCAGAAAGCTAAGCAAGATAGAGACACGACTCCAGCTTTAAGTCTGTTATATTGTAGTATTTATTTCCGAAGCAATAACACATTCAGGCAGAGGCGTCATTATTGTAATGGCAGATAAACTGTTGCTTTTACAAGAACTTAACAAATTCAGTAAGCAAAACTCTGACATGTCTCTAATCTGACAGTTATTCTGTCTGAGCATCTTGTTCCTGCAAAATACATTCTTCATCTGTTTCTAATTTTCTCACTTCCAGGTAAATAGCATATAAAATGGTCATTAAAAAACGTTATGTACTTCCAAAATGTTGATAAGGCTGTTCTGAATTTCCTAGGAGATGCAAACAGGAGTCTTGCCTCTTTGTCTTTATTCTGGAAGAAATCGTTTCCTCGTTTCATGTGCACATTTATTTACGCTCAGTCACAATCACCAGACGCCTGCTGTTCTTGCAAACAGTCGGCCTCCAAACTGTGATAATTCGCACTCTGCGATTCAGACCCCGATAGGGCAAGATTTCCTTCGGCAAGACTCGAGATCTTTGCAAAAGTGATTAGAGGTGTGCGATTAAGCTTACTCAGCACAGCCGGGGTGTTTAAATAGTAGACAAATAGCACTGCCTTGGCCGCCTGTTCATACGACTCTGAGAGAAAGATGTGCTGGAAAAACGGCAGCGATCGATGAGGCTGCTGATTGTGCTCTTCGATTGCTGAGTGCTCCTGTTGGGCCATTTTTTTTTAAATTTTTTTTATTTTTAGCCACTTTTACACTTGGCTATTTTTGGCTACTTCATGCCTTCTGTGTGTGTGTGTGTATGTGTGTGTGTGTGACAGTTCTCTCGGGAGTGTAAGACAGCAAACAGCAGCAATAGGCTGGACTTCCGGCCTCAGACAGATCACAGGCCGGATGTGATCGTGAGAAGGACAGCACTGCGTCGATCTGAGGTTTGAGTTAAGTGATTAAAAAATGTACATGATCGTGTTATTAAAAATACACACAAACATGATGAAGATTCGTTTTTGGTCATCAATTCATGCCATTCATGCCATGTGGGAGAATTTGTGAGGATGGGAAAACCTCGCATTGTTCTATCTTGAAAGTGTTTGAACAGTTTATTTCATTTACTAGATAAAAAATGGTGGTTGTAGTTTTTAATCAGAAACGATCTAGCATTATCATATAGCTGTGTAATGTTACTCATCTCTTTCTAATCTATAACAGAACTAAAGTATGTTGTGAAATTTCAGTTGAAACCAGAATTTATTTCCTTGGAGCTGCAGAAATCAGGGCATTTATGCATTTATCCCGGCAAGAAAGTGGTATTTATGATTTATGATCATAAATGCAGCATAAAACTGACATAATGTTATGTTAGCATTACTAGTGAATGACATCATAGCTGTTATAATGTTTTACCACTTGTGAAAACATAACATAAAAAATCCCATCCATCAAATTCTCTTCATATCAGAATAACAAATATCAAATGTTTTATGGCACAGCTATAGATTTAGCAGTAACGTGTCGTGTTAGAAATCCTTTTCTAAAATATTATATATGAGAAGTGGCAGCAGACATCGCTAAGTCGAGTGTTATGACAGTTGTGATAATGTTATAATGTGACATAAAACTTAAAAAGATGTAGTAAAACTAGAGAGAAGACCTGACAAAAGCTGTAAACACAATTGCAGCTCATTACAGTTTAACATTTGATATGACATGGTTATGTCAGTCTTATGCGGGGTTCAAGTAAAGTGATACCTTATTTTCTTATGTTTTTAAATGTCGTGGAATGAGCCGGGCATGTACTGTATGTGGCTTAAAATTAAAAAAAAAAAAAAAAAAAAAAAAAAGAATTTCTGATTTGTTTGTATAATCCATGTGTCCAGGGTCTTCCCACCAGACTCCTCTTCTCCCATCATAACACACCCTCCTCACATTACCTGGTCACTCTATATGACGAGTCTTATGGGCGACGTAGCTCCTCTGGCCTTCCCGAGCTCCGCACATGGCACACTGACAAGATGGGTTCGGTCCCTGAGAAGTCAGACCATCCGCTTCATGGTATTAACCCTTGTACTCTGTTCACAACTTACCCCCCAAGGATATGAGTTTATATCTGCGTTTATAGCCAGTTATATCCAGTTTATAACCAATAATTTTCATGTCAACCATTAACACAATGAACAATAGACTAACACCTAAGGGTGTGTTAAAAGGCTACATGAAACCCACATAAGCCCTACCTGACAACCGCCATCCACTTACATTAATAGCAATAAGTCAATTTTAACGTCAGGTTGACACAACACTTGAGTCTAGTGACATAAGGTCATGTTAAGACACTTTCCAGAATGATGTATGTTCGAACATTGCATGTTAGAATGTTAGACTTCTGGTATGTCGTAGTCATATGACGGTAATAATGCGACATAGTATCAAACATCTAAACCATACATTCAGGGTCGGATTCTGTCATTAGCGTGTCATGACATTATCATAAACTTTAGTAAAATTAGTACCCAGTTTACCTCATGTCAAGGAAAATATATACGTAATTCATTGTCAGTAAAGCATCATCACTTTGCCATACATATTCATAAAACATTTATATTACTATATATGAGATATATCAAACACAGTGTAGAGAAACTATACATAGCCCTGTCGTTAGAGTGTCAGAGACGTTTTACCTTTCACTTTATGTTACCCTTATGTCACTTGAATCAGGTGTTATGTCATCTTGACATTAATATTGACAAAAGCAGCTTATATGACAGCTGATGTTTGTTAAAATATTAATGTAGGTTTAAATCAGTTGTCATGATGAACTGTACGATAACTGCTTCCGTTGGATGATATATTGTCCCAGAAATAATTGCGATAAGCGATATTATTGTCAATTTATGACCATTTTATGCCAGTGATATATTATAATAACATAATAATGCAAGTGCACCCTTTCAAAGAGCAATGAATTTTTTATTCTTAAGAATATTCAGACACTGGAATTGGAATGTCAAAAAATATAAAATATCCTAAATAAATAAAGCATAAATAAAAAAACACACAACCAAAACAATAAAGAAAATGGACTCTCGGGCTCCGTTAACAAAAATTGCACGAAATATTAAACATTTGGCACAGGAGTGTAGGAGTCATTCATTCCTTAAGAGGCAATATACTGACAATCCAGTTTCTCGATGGTTAGGAGCTTTGATAACAAAAAGTGCAAAGTAACATCATATTAGCTATAAGTTAGATATAAGTAACAATAACTCGAATAAAGTGACATGTTTGACATGAAGTCAGTTTAGGACTCCTCCTTTTTAGAATGTCTCTGGACATAACACAAAGGGGCTTGTGTGGAGATTTTCCTTCTACAGTTTCTTCCCTGACCTACTTTGCTCAGTAAAGTGGAGTGAAAGTGTACTTACTGGGATAGAATAAACACAAATGAGTACACTATTGTAATATAAAATTGCGAATACTTTATGCTTTAGTTATTCATTGTTCGTGTTTTAGTGCGTTGTTACAGAAAGGGCGTATTCATAACGTGACTTACCATTCTCCCTAGTGCCTTACTTAAGTTCAAGTTCACTTGTGCATTTGTGTCATTTTGTGCAGAAGTTGCACAGAAGTTGTAATATTATGTTCACGTTGTGTATGTCTTTTTAATCTCATATGTGTATAGGATGAGTTAATTAACCTGCTAGTGAAGCGCTTCAGTTTATTGCAATAGTTCATTCACTATTCAGCTTCAGCTCACGAGCTTAAGCGGCTCAATCCCCGACATTATTCACCATGAGTGCATTATTTGAAACACTAGAACTAGACTTTCTAGATTTTTCTTCTTCAAAAAGCATTGTTAGTGCATTGTTTGTATCTTGCGTGTCATTTTTTTCACAGTATGTTTTAATTCAAATCGGTGCTAGTGCTTGCTATACATCTTAACTTCGAATGCGTACAGTTTTTACATTCGAATGTGTATTTTTATCTTAAATTTAATGAAAACTCGAAAGTTCGAATTTTAATTTGACAGCCCTAGAGCAGACGAGAGGACAGAAGTAGCGCGAATGGCTTAAATGTTGGTGACATTCATCCTTATGTAAACAAACACGCATGTAAACACAATGGGCAATATCGAGGTCAGCAAAAACGATCAAAGGTCATGTCCATATATTGTACAATAAGTCGATAACGTAATTATCGTGACAGGCCTATGTCATGTCACTCTATGAGGAGTCATGTCACTCTATGAACACCTTTCTTAAGTAAGGTATTACACAGTACACATAGTAATAGATAAAGCTGTCTTAGGTGATTGGGAATAAGAAATTGTGTCATGCGACACGCCCTTTTCTTTTTAAGTGATCTGATATGTTGTTGTATTAGTGTTTATTCCACTTAAAATTTTAAAGTGGGCCTATTTATACTTACATAATTTAAATAATAATAGGTTAAATAATCTCATGAGTATGTCTTCTTGCATGCACCAGTAGAGTCAGTTCAATTTTCTTAATATGCCTTAGATGACATGTTATTCAAGGACTCTGAAGTAGACTTTTTTTTTTTTTGTAAAGTCGTGAAATTTGTTGCTTTGTCGCTTGCTTGCTGTTGCATTTTCAGTGTTCTGTCACAAGTAGCAGCAGTTAAAAGTTACGAGAATACGCTCCAAATCTGTCAGTGGGATAATTAATGATTGCAGTACAGAACAGCTGAGTCCTGCTCTCTCCTCCTTCCTTCTTATTCTTTCTCCTTCTCTTTCTCGCACACTCACACACACACACACACACACACACACGCGTACGTACATATTCCCAGGCCCCCCGACCAACTACGGTCTGACAGAGCTTTGGCGAGCGCAGCTGGAGAAGCAGCGGGCGGGGTCGCACATGCTCAGTATGTACAGAGCGGCGTATCCAGTGCACCCCACAGATGCATTCTGTCAGCCTCGACATGCCAGAGTGCCACGCCTGACCTCCATCAGAAAGAATGACCTGGAAATAAACCACATGCCAGGAAATGCTGCTAGACCAATGTCACCCCTGCCATGTGTGTAACCCTGTCTTTATCATATTTATTGTTCGGACAAATGCACATATATGTCATATTAGTTATTCTAAATAGCATCTATATACATCTTAATAAAGAAAATGATATTGTAAATATTGTCCATGCTGTTATTTAACACTTACCTTTCCTGGGATACAATTTTGAGAATATCTACGCTAGATGTTGAGTTTTAAAGTACGGCCAGTAAAAGTACAGATTGGAGTTAATGCTACTTAACTGCTTTATTTCTCTTATACCACAGCAGTTTACCAGCGATTACCAACAAACTGTTCACGTCACACATTTTATTTTATTTTATCAATTATTATGCAACATTTAGTTCCAGTCCACTGATGTGATTGGTCAAGCAGCGTTCCATGAGTGCTTATATTTCCTGTAACTGCACTGGAATGTTTCACTGTGTGTATCACTCCACTTGTGTGTGTTCACCATGTAAAATTCCACTTCCTAGTTGGAAACAGTTACAATAGTAGAATTAGTGACCTCATCAGCGGACATGGCAAATGATACTTCTCATGAATATAACTTTCGGCTTAAAATATGAAAGCTCGTCAGAGGGAGATGTAAAGGAAGAAGGGAAGCCAATTTCACCAGAAGCACCTTTAACAGGAATATACAAATCAATATGAGCTAACGAGCCAACATTATATAAAGTGAGTGTGGCTTCTTCGAGATCTACTTCAGAACAGAACATTTGGTCATGTTGTGTCCTAAATGTCACTTACCATATTAATTTCTTGTTTAAACTGTTGTATAAAAGCAATATCACACTTGTAATCTAAACGTAATAATAAACAGATTTTACGAATGTTATCTAAGCAATATGGCATGAGTAAGAGTACAGTTATGCTGGATATCTGGATACCTGCGGGCTCATGCCTACATCCGAATCACAGCCCTGACGATATTCAGTATAACTGCACCCTTGCTAGTGCCACATTGCTTAGTTATACATTTTTATTTGTTAGATAACCTTTGTAAAATCTGTTTATTATTAGCTTTAGAATACGTCGAGTGTCCACCATACAAGATACCATGAGTGAGTTGTTACTATAGAAATGATAATGCATTGGAATATGCGTATTAATATAAACCTGTGATTTGACTTGCACCTGGAACTTCCGCCAGAGCCGTGGATATAGAAAATTAATCAAGAAATCAACGGCGCTGTACTACTGTATAAAATGATTATTATGCACAAAAAGGTGCATTTTAATATGCTTTATGGCATATTTTTCTTCTCGTTGGCATCCCCAAGCACATTTTATGTTATCTTACTATTCTGATAGTTTTATAGCAACATTTGTGCTGGTTTGTGGCATAAAAATTAAATGCATGCACATTTTCTAATAATGCTTTATTTCTTTTACATTTTATATTTATGGATGTCACTCTAGACCCCATCAACAGCAGAATCACAGCCTTATTTTTTTTGTGTTATGTTTGAGAAACACTGTTTTGATTAACTTCCAAATGGGAAAAATGCTTAGGAAGGAAGGAGGATCATTTGTGATTAGTTTTTGCACATCCTGATTAAAGAAATAAATGTGCATATAATTATATGAAATGAGAATGTATATAATTTTACTTCATCCTTCAAAGAAAATGCTTTTGAATTTGAATTTATGTTCCTTAATAGAGAAATGTATCCCGGGAGAGTCTCAAATTCTCAAATAAAAATAAATCTACAATGAATATGCAAAGTGAACTTGTGGAGTCCAATTGAACTAAGAAACATCATTGATTTATTTTCTTGATACTTTACAATTGGGCTTGTTCAGGGTTCCTTTGCTGCATTTTTCATTTTAGAATGTAATTTCAAGCATTTTATCACTAATTTTCTATACAAGAAGGCTGTGTGTGTATGTATATATGTTCACAAGAGAGAGAGAAATAGAACCCGTGCTCATGAATTTACCCAATAACAGCCTGCAAATTCTATTTCTTGCCCAGATTTGGATGCAGGGTGGATATAATTTGCTTCGTTATTGTCCTAAAATAGCCTTGCTGAGCCATGCAACGTTCAAATCGGCCATGTGTGCTGGGAAACGGCTGACTTGTTCAGGGGGAGATTCTGAGGGGAACTGTCCAAACTCCCATCCCATTAGGTGTTTAATTACAACGAATCAAAGTATTTAATTACGCAATCAAGGACGCTTACATTTGACGGTCAACCATCTGTGTCACACTTGCCCTGCTGTCTGAAAATGCAGATCAATTCTGCAGCCCTCGCTAGTAGGTCCTACATTTTAACTGTGTGTGTGTGTGTGTGTGTGTGTGTGTGTGTTTTTCTTCCAAGTTTACTGTATGCACAACCAGTTTAGATTTTGTTGACTCACGGTAAACATCCACATGATGGTGCCATCGTTACAGATCATGAACAAGCGAGCAGGCAGGCATGGTACGGTATACCATTCAGTATTTTTTTCTTCTCAGCTTTGTTTGAAAGTCCTTGTCTTGTATTAAACCATCACAAAATTGATCACACATTTATTTATAAGGCACATTATATTCCAGGCTTTATTATTTCATTAGCATAATTTGAAAGATTTGCATTGAACAGCATAACTAAACAGCATAACTAAACTTATTTTATAGCACAGAGACCTACCAAGCAAATCATGAGTAGCACTCAGAATGTACATATACTTAATATAGAAAGTACAGTGTATATAATATATAATATTTTGATATATTACATATATAATATTTACATGTGACATACAGAAAGTGAAATTTGACATTTGACACTATCCTGAAAATATGATATGATCTCACTTGTTTGCATATGCACAACTCAAGTTACATGAAAAAATATGAATCTTAATGTTAGCATTCATCTTCAGTAACCGATTTATCCTTGTCCAGGTTGCACTGGATCCAGGGCCTATCCTGGGAACTCTGGGTGCGTGGTGGGAATCTATCCTGGATGGGATGCTAGTACCTCACTGGGAACCATGCACAAATTCATTCACACCTAAGGGTAATTTAGAGTAGCCAATCCGTTGGGAGGGGAGGAAACCCAGAAACATGTACAGTAATCCAAGCTCAGGATTGAACCCTGGAGCTATGAGGCAGCAATGCTACCCACTGTGCCACCAAGCCATCCCTCATGATATTATCTTGCTGAAAATATATTACATATTTGGAAACATAAAAAACACATTCAACACAAGTATTCAACAGCATTAGCCTTACTGCTTTCAGCATTCATTTGACTTACCTAAAAAGTGCTAAGCATAAAAGTCAAGACATTGATGTCAATGAAGGACAGTGGAAAAAAAAAAAAAGTCAACATTGGATAATTTATCATTTTGAATTATTCATGAGTTCAAGTTCTCAAATGGGCATGAGAGCAAAGCATGCCATGCATATCCTTATTCCATCCTTCATAAATCTTGGAAATGATGAGCATTTGTGTTATTCATTACACCAAATTGCAACATGGCTCCACTCTACATATTGATTAGCTGACATTTTGCTTATAGCATTTTGGAGCAGTATATTCGAGTGAAACACTTTAAGCAGTAGCACTAGACATTAGCAAGATTTAAGAGTTTACTTAGTCCCAAGAGTGGACTGAAAAACTCTGATAACAAACAACTCTCATTGGAACGGCAGATTTATCTCACTGGGATTGCACACTAAATCTGATCTAGCTTTACAATTACTGGCTTTAATAGCCTTGATATTTCACTTCAACTGCCACTGATTAAGACGACTGTGCATTCCAGTAACTTAATATGGTCTCCAACTATGAACTCTGAGTGCGTCAGTCTTTTTCTCGGCTGAGCTGACTGAACTCAAACGCTAGTTTGAAGAGTGCTTTTATCAGGCAGAGCAAGAACAAAAGGGAATAAAATGCCCTTAGCTGCTGTGAGGATTTGTAAATCATCCGCCACAAAGCCTGGAGATTTTTCATCAGCTAAGAACCTCATAGTGAACTGCCGACTTACACAGTAAATGACGTCATCCATAGCGATGCACTGAAAGGCAGGGCAGTGGGGAATTTGCTTGGAACAGCACTCATACCATAGCCTGGCCACAACATGGTAGCGATACACACTGATCCCCATGTAAGGGTTAACATCAAACCGATAGAGGAAGTTCCGAACTGCTACCATTTCTGTGGTCCTTTCTTTGCTGCCCACAATCAAGCTCTTCCTCCAGACATCAGTTTTGGGGTTGTAGCGCAAGAGCGTATACTTCAGGGTGCCACCAGAAACAAACAGTTCCCCGTTACAAGCAGTAGCTCGATGAGCAACAGCAAAAGTCTCATTGGGCAGTGGTGCAACAAAGGTCCATCTGTTAGTCCTGGGGTCATAACGCTCCACTGTGGATAGACACTCCCCTCCAATGGCATAGACATGGTCCTGTAGGGCTACGAGCTTGCAGTGAGGCCTGGCCTCATTCATTGGACAGATTTCACTCCAAATGGAGGTAATAGGGTTGTAGCAAAACACCTTCCTTGATGGTACTTTCCATTGGAAGCCTATAGCCACAAACAGGTAGTTGTCCATGGTGCACATTGCACAGCCTTTGGATAAGACTTCCTGGGGGATTCGGCACTGAAGGTGCCAGGTGTCTTTGTAATCATCATAATAGTAAAGTCCACTACATCCTCTAACATTGTAGGAGTCTGTAGACTGTGATGGACTTCTGGTCCAATCTGGGAAGTCCATGTCTGCCACCATGAGGCATCTTCTGCCTCTCCTGCGCTCTCTCTGGATCTGATCTCGCTCACCCGCCTTCAGTCGACCGTACAAGTTTGGATCTCGTAGGACCTGGAAGTAATTGTTTGACATAACTCTCAGAGCAGCCTGCTGAAGCGCATTATGTCCATGGTTCTTGGCAAGCATCAGTGCTTCCAGACAATTGCCCAAATCAAGTTTTCCAGTTAAACTCTCCAGTTCTGAATTTCCTATGTTCTCTACAGGAAAGTGAAAAAACTGGGCCCTAGCCACTGTTTCCACTTGTGGATCTTCAGAGGATTTCCAGCCAAATTCTTGTATTTCTGTAGGTGACTCTGGGGAGTTTGTTGAACGCTCTTTTGGAAGTGCTGGTGAGCGGCTACGGGTCACAGGAGGAGGGAAAGGGATCTGGAGTTCGGACTCTGCAGCAGCAGCAAGATAACTGTCCTTGCGAATTAGTCCATGTCTGAGAAGTCTTCCAGTTTCTGATCTGATGGGAGCTTGAGACACCCTATCTGAGTCATTTGAGAATTCCAGATCCCTAATGATTAAAGAGGAAGGCAAGGGACTTGGTGTTCGAGGTTTATCCATTACATTGGACAAAGTATTAGCTTCATATGGTCCATAAGTCGGACTTACTGAATGGGTGGGGCTTAAATCTGAAACCGACTGTGAGGATGTCTCGACAAAATAATCATAAATCTTACCACGAACTGCAGTACTTTGATCGCCAGGCCCCTCTATTACCAGGTTAGCATTCTCCACTTTGATCTCTGCCTTTGACTGGAAACTGGAAAAAGTACCAGGATGACCCATATTCTGCCTGAGCTCTCTGCCAACTTCAACTCCACCATCCATTTTTTTTAGCTGGCATGGCGAGCGACGTCCGCTGGGACTTGTTGACGCTTTGACATCTAAACCAGGTGTCAGTAGATTCAGTCCTGTTTTGCAGGCTTTTACCTCTCTCTCTGCCTTATCCCAGAAGTCCTCCATGTTATGCTCCACACCAGAGGAAGCCGAAGAATTTCCCTCTCTATTGGTCACAAAGTCCTCAGACTTTTTACAGTCTTTAATTTTACATTCCACACCAGAAGAAGGCAAGGGACTTCTCTCTGCATTGGTCACAAAATCCTCAGATGTTTTATCCACTTCTGTGTTGCAGTTCACACCAGAGAAAAGCCAGAAACTTTCCTCTTTGTTGGTCACAACGTCCGCAGACTTTGTATCCACTTC
>CM040994.1:16795031-16811841 GCA_022985145.1 Pangasius djambal
TACATTCCACACCAGAAGAAGGCAAGGGACTTCTCTCTGCATTGGTCACAAAATCCTCAGATGTTTTATCCACTTCTGTGTTGCAGTTCACACCAGAGAAAAGCCAGAAACTTTCCTCTTTGTTGGTCACAACGTCCGCAGACTTTGTATCCACTTCTATGTTGCGTTCCACAAAGGTTGGTGAGGAACTTCCCTCTGTGTTGGTCACAAAGTCCTCAAACTCTTTATTCTCTTCCTTTTTAACCATGGCATCTGTTTTTTGTAGTTGAAGAATGCCTTGCCCAGTATCCTCAGAGGACTGACTAGACCGGTTTTCTCCATCATATTCCTCTATTTCTCTTTCTTTCAGAGGTTCTAACACCGTTTTGCAAGGGCCGCAGGTTTCAGGACTTGGTTGAGTGTTCCTGGGATGAGGGAGTCTCTTCTTGGCCCGTGTTTGGCCTCGAGCCCTGGAGTTGTAATATCGGAAAACCCAGGTGACGAAAAGAATAGCAGCAGCAGACACAGTCAGCTTGGCCAGGAGCTGCATGTCAAAGCGCACTCCCAGCAAGTCCGCTATGGGCATTTCTGGTCGAGCAGGTTTGGCAGTCAACTGGATATTTAGTCTTTATTTCGGATGCCGAACCTAGCGCATCCCAGCCTGTGTAACTTGACGATGAATACAACTACAAACTGCCAGCTCTCTTTCTATTGTCAATGTGGGATAAGGAACCTGATACCTGCCCTTGTTGAATTTGCATGCTGCACACCATGAGGGTGGGACCGTGGGTGTTATTCCACCTGGTGCAGGCAATTGCTCTTAAACCACAGCTCTAGAGCTGATAAAGGACTGTCTATTGACATCTGTTGACTTTGAGTTATTTGCAGATGACAGTATACACACTCTTTTTTTCAGTACTTCAAACCATAAAATTGCATAAGATATTTTTGCACTTTTATTGATATTTTATTCATATTTTCAATGTTCAGAAAATAAGGATGGTTTGTCATTGATCAGTGTTGTATTCTATCTGCAGACTCTTAAAGTAATGAACATACCCAAGGTACTACAAGCACGTGGGTGTTGAATATTTGCATTTGTATTAAGGGTGGAGATGGCTGATATAAAACATTAAAAACACATACAGAAGTGCACAGACCAGGATGCAACTGTTTGCACAGTTGTCTCTGCCAATAAATCATCAAGAATTATTACATATGCATTAAATTCTCCCACTGTTTATAAGTTGTATAATATCTTACATATGCAAAGGAAAATTAGTCAGTATTCTTAAGCCAACCTCAAAAAATAGACTATAGTCATCTGTGAACCTGTTACACTTTGGTAATATTTTGAACATTGTGTTTTTCTTTTTTTTTTTTGTTACAACCTGATAGCACTGTCATGTAGATGCTCTAAAGAAACATGAACCAACAAGCACACTTGAATAGGTCTGAATAATTCATAGTTACACAGGCCTGCTCCTTCAACTCCTTACTTCTCATATGTCGAGTGGAACATTTTGGTGGATTGAGAAATGTGACAGTGAATTTGGCAACATGTTTTTTTGTCTTATAATTTCAATAGACCAAATAAATTTGATACAAGATCAAGTCTTGATCTTATGCTTTAAAAAGTGCTCTGTATGAAACTAAACTATTTATATTTTTACAGGCCTACGACAGTCATTATAAGGTATCACATAGGCTCTGTGACTTCATAAATTTACAGTATGATGCTTTATGAACAATGAATTTATAGAAGTACTGCTTATATGTCATAATGCATTGCCCTATTTGTGATGGTGATCAAAATACTATATACGAGTCTGTTATAATGCATTATGCATTACACTGACACTTTATGAATACATATATAATGCATTATGTGTACTGGATTCATTAAGCTGTACATTATAATGCATTGCCCAGTGTGTCTACTTTATATAACATGCCAACTACAATATTATAAACGAATATTATAATATGTTATGTAAACTAACATTATTAAATCATATGCTCATGCTTTAAAATGTGCTATGCATGCAAGTACATTTATACAGGTATGATGTAGGCTGTATGACACTTTATAAATATATATACAATGCATTATGAATGATTCAAATAAAGTATTATCAAAAGTTGTGTTATAAAATATTACCTTGGTTGTGATCTAGATACAGCACTATATGAAAGTTATAGTGCATTATAAATGTCTACAATGTTCTTATGGAGAGATATTATAATGCATTACATATCCTGACATTATGAAGTCATATAATTGTTTCATTTATGAAGCACTATGCATGCAATTAAAAGTAATTACATTTAAGCAGCCTTATGCCAGGCAGTATAAGGTATAGTTATATTATAAGGTGTCATGTTGGCTACATGATACATTATAAATGCATATAGTATGCATTGTAAGTATTGGATTCATAGTCAAGTTGTATGTTGTCACATATAACCCTGAGTGTCTACAATGTTCTTATAATGAGATTTTATAAAGATCATATAATTATGTAACATGACATCGACATTGTTTTTAAGAACAGATGTTATAATGTTCTGTGTAAACTGACATTATTAAATGATATATTTTTGTGCTTTAAAATGTGCTATGCATGTAACTCTAAGTACATTTATACAGGTATTATGTCAGCTATAACACACGCAATGCATTATGAATAATGGACTCATAGGAGGTATTAAGAAAATGTATGCCATAAAGTATTACCCTGATGTGATATAGATACAACACTATATGAAAGTTGTAGTGCATTATGAATGTTTACAATGTTCTTACTATAATGCATTACAAAGCCTAACATTACAAAATCATATAATTTCATTTGTAACGTGCTATGCATGTAATTAAAACTAATTACATTTATGCGGGCTTATGCCAGGCATTATAAAGTTTCATATAGACTATACGACATGTTATATAAGCATATATGATGTGTTTTATTTACTGGATTCATAGTCAAGTTGTATGTTATAATGCAAGGTTATAATGTATCATGTATTATCATTAAAAGCTCCTTAACGCCCCAGAAGACTTACTTTCATTTCTTTGTTCCCTTGAGGACATCATTTGCATCGGCACGCAAATAAACAACACAGCACAACCTGTGTCACTCGTTTTCCAACATTTCCAACAGATGCACTGATGACATCATTTAAAGGCAAAGCCATTTTAAACTGAATGCTTCATAAACAAACTACAACTGGAAATGATGTGCAATAAATTCCCATTCATGTCTGTTTGAATACATGTTTTGTTTTCTAAAAAGAATAGTACAGTCACAGTATGCCTCATTCAATCTTGCTGCATATTCTCGCCATAATGGGCGTTTCAATCTCCCAGAAGCTGTGGAGGAAAACAGGATATCGCTTGTATGTTTTTCTCACATGAGTGTGATCATTCTGTAAACAAACTATTGGCATCAGCTTTATCCAGGCCAAATAATTCAGCCATTAAACTGCGATTTGATTTGAGCACAGTTCTAATGCTTTTATTGGAGATGACGACTCTGAGCCTTTCTGTGAATATCAACTGAGATATGAACAAACCCAGAATGTACTGCAGGGCCTGTTTCAAATGGAGAAGGCATTGAAATGGAACAAATGCTTCAGAGTGTGACAAGAGGAGGAGGGAAAAAAAAACAACAGAAGCTAGGCTAGTCAAATCTGTCAGAATGATCGCTGAACAAAAGCGTTCTTCTGTTCATAATGTTCTTAAGGCAACCAGGTTCACGTTAGAGAAATGTATGGAACTAAAAAAAAAAAAAAAAAAAAAAACACAAAATGGAATAGAGGCTATTTTACTAAGCTCATATTTGACTAATCTCTCCTCCTACCTAGGCTTCAGTCCTAATCTTTTAATACACAGTCTGTTTAGAGGAGCTTAAACTGCAATTCTTCTGAATGTATGCAGGATTACTTTTCATCACGAGGGCAGCCTGGAAGATGAGTGGCAGAAGACAAACTTTTGCAAAGAGTTCACATGAAACTTTATGAAACAATTTACTTATACCCAGGGTGGTTTTCAATAAGGCAGAGATGATGTTTTTTTTTTTTTTTTTGGTGTTATACTGATATCACTTTTGAACTATTTTAAGAAGAGCAAGTTGACTTTTGAAGGGGACCAGCGACTAGTTTAGATTTGGTTTTGCAGAGCTTTCACTGATGCCGTGTTTAGTCCATTTGAATTAATCCCTTTTGTGTTCACCCCTTCGGTGTGGTACTTTAGGCCGGTAAGAACACAGCAATCACATTCAAGTGTGCACCAAATCAATCTGAACGAAGTGGTCTCAGCCCAAGTGGACTTTGGTGCAATTTGATGGCAGTGAAGAAGCTATTTGAATTTGACTTGATTTGAATCAACCCTACTCCACAAAGTGTACCAAATGTGCCATGTAACTTGGGAGTGCAGCATTTGTTTTGTAGATGCAAGCTGCTAAACTGAGCCATGAGACCCAAACTGAGGCAAAGGACAGAGCTGTAGTGCTGCAGAAATGTGCTGCGTTCTGGATATTTGGGCTGATGAACAAAAAGAGCAAATAAATCCTGGATGTAATACACGAAACAATTAAAACAGGTGTGAAGAGCGCTCTTAGTTATTAATTGAGAAATTTGTTAAGAAATCAGCACCAGAATCACTGAGCATCTCACAAATATTATAATATAAACATATTAAATATGTTTAAGGATGAAGGTTTCCTTAAATAACATTACCCTTGTGAAGACGTTTACTACTCTGTAATATTGAGATAGTATTAGCTTCTGGCGAGCTAGCATTATATTAGCCTAACAAAGCATTACAGAAAGCAGAAGTTTTTTTTCTCGAGGGTTAACCATTTCAAATTTGCACATTTCTAATGTTGAGAAAGGTTGCTAATGTTACAAACAAGTTAGGACTAATGACAGAATGTTTGTGCAAATATGAAGCTTTAATGTTAGCATGTGGCTGGTATGAAAAGCTAGCATGATTATGATTGACACAGAAGCAGAGAAAACTCTAGTAGCTTTTTATCCAATGACGTACTGCACTGTTAATTATCGGATTCCTTCTGTAATCCCAAAAATTTGAAAATGGAAAAATGTTTCCACTTTGTCCAACAGACTGTTTCTTCTCATTTTTATTTGTTAAGGAAACTGTTATAATAATTTGTCAAGGATTTCCGGTACAAGGGTGAGTCTGTGATCAATATATTTTGTCAAGAAAAAAAAAAATTATTCAAAAGGCCCACTTTTAATAAGTGGCCTATGTGGGAATAAGGTTACTTAACACAGAAATTTTATGCAGAAACCTTCCATTATTGTGGTACACTGGGCACAGTGATTCATAAAAAAATGTTTAGCCGAGGGCAAAATGCTGACACATACATGCACAAAGCTGTCATTTTAAAATACAGTTCCTATATGACTATAAATAAAGACATTGGTGGAAGATGCAAATGCCAATTCAAGCCCAGATCAGAGCTTGCCAGTCAGAACAAACAGTGCATTGTTGTATGAGCACACGTAGCCTTGTCGAGTTGATCATCTCCATGTTTTAATACAGGTGATATGAAACAAATACAACAACCCTGTTTACACTCCTTTGAGGAACAGAGGAACGGGAGGAGGGGAATAAACGGTGAATAACATGATCCTAGCAGTACCTGTTAGGAGAGAGTTACATACTGTACACGATGCAGGTCACTGAATATATTATGCAACAAGAAAAGGGGGTAAGAACATGTGGGTGAGAGCAGAGCGAGGCGACGATGCCGCCACCGTAACAGACGCAGAGGAGGAGAAATCGCCAAACGTCACATGCACCACAACCTGGAGAAGAGAGGCAGACGTACACTATGTTATGTCTTATTTCAAGCCTGCCATCATGATGCACAGGTTTGAGGGAGCATTAAATCAGAATAAGGGAAGTCTATTTACTCAATTTTTTTTTCTGTCCTTGAATAAAATTCCTTGGTTATGATTCCTCAATGATGGTGTTACTGAACTGGGGATGACCAAACATGTATAGGCAATAAAGCTTTGCTAATCTCCCACCCATCTCCCTTCAACCCCCTTATATCAGAATTTCATTTTTTAATATACCTCTCAGTATTTACACAGATGTACACAAAATACATTTAAAAAGAGGGTCTTCTGTTTTACTTCTCAAATAAAATCTCACCAGTTCACAGGACTTGTTTTTTTATGAGTCTTTTTTTGTACATTCCAGCCATGAGCCATTCAAAAATAAAAAAAGAATGGGAAAAATACTGTGCTTAAACACAAAAAAAAAAAGGCGTCCAAAAAGAGGATGTTTGTGCTCGAGTGCAGTGTAGTTGTATGGGTGGAACAGCGATTATTGTTTTTGTGTTTTTGTTTTTAGTCTTTCCTATTCGTATCGCAGTCCACTACAACCACCATGACATCATGAGTTCATCTCAAAGAAGAAAGAAGCCCAGTTTTTTTTTTTTCTTTTTTTGACTCACAGGCTGAGACACAAAAAACGAGTTATGGACAATATAGAAGGTGGAGTTTCTTCTTATATTAGGAATATCTTTTGCTTTTTGTAGTTATAATAACAGATGTTGCCATCGGGTTCTTACAAAAAAAAAAAAAAAAAAAAAAAAAAAAAAAAAACCAAAACAAGGAGAGAACGTGGCACCTCCTGGCAATGTTGCAGATGTCCTCCGAAGACAGTCCCAAAGTGTGCCAGGGTGGGAAAGTGTGTGTGCTTGGTCAGCGTGGACGGACACGTGGGTGTGGGCAGTTGTTTTTTTTATTTTTCCTCTTATTATTCAGTTTGAATGCTCATTTCAGTTTGATAGTCAGAACGAGGACGAGGGGCAGCCATATCAGTCCGTGCGCGTGCAAACTGGGACCCCCACCTGCAAACAGCAAAATGTGGCGTCAGGGTTAGCATATCCAAAACTGACCAGTTACATCAATAACAGGGTTCCTTTCCTGGCAAAAAAAAATATTTGGTCGTGACTGATAGTTTAATTAATAATTTGTTTTCAATCTATGATTTCAATGTTGTTGATGAGAGAGGTCAGTGGAGCATGGCCAGCATGGGTTGCGCTGATAGGACGGCTATGGTAACTCCAATAACCACTCTTTACAACCGTGGTGAGCAGAAAAGCATTTCAGAATGCACAACACACCAAATCTTGAGGCATATGAGATACAACAGCAAAAGACCACAGTGAGGTTCCAGCCTTGATAGCTGGTTTGGTGTGTTGTGCATTCTGAGATGCTTTTCTGCTCACCACAGTTGTAAAGAGTGGTTATTTGAGGGGTTGTAGCCTTCCTGTCAGCTTGAACTAATCTGGATATTCTTCTCTAACCTCTCTTATCAACAAGGCCTTTCTGCCCACAGAACTGCTGGTCACTGGATGTTTTTTTGTTTGTCATTCTGTGTAAACTCTAGAAACTGCTGTGTGTGAAAATCCCAGGAGATCAGCAGTTTCTTAAATACTCACACCAGCCCGTCTATCACAAACAACCATGCCATGTACAGTCAAAGTCACTGAGATCCCCCCCCCCCGCCCCCCCCATTCTGCGGTTTGATGTGAACATTAACTGAAGGTCTTGATCTGTATCTGTGTGTTTTTTTGGCCTGATTGGATAATAGCATGAATGAGCAGAGATACAGTTGTTCCTATTAAAGTGCCTGGTGAGTGTGTAATATTCATACTTTTTACAAAACGCATCCTGAATTGAAATAAATGGTACAAAAAAAAAAGAGTGCTACATTTTTCCATGCTTTTTCTACACAAAAACTCATAATAAAAGGAACTAAACCGTGGCTTCGGGTGCTTTGGTCCACTGTAATTTAATTCCAGAAAGAGACCTCTGAGGAATAAAAGAGCATGTGGAAAATGTCTCTCTTTCTGCATCGGTGCTTTTTTGAAGTTACAATATAGAGGACAGGCTGCAAAGACCAGGCGGCTTTCTAAATCCTCCGATATTTCACTGTAATTGCCTAATGCACTGAAAGGGGCTTCTGAGTGAGCAATGCACTAATGCTAAGTGACCATAAGCACAACCCCAACACATATTACAACATTTTCATGATGCATGCAGAGATCATGAGTGACAGCAGCGTTCTGTCACCTGTGTGAAAAGTGCCATTGACTTCAATTACTATTATTATGGAAGAGACACAGTGCTACAACTGCATGTTCAGAGTTTGCACTGCTTATCTGAAGTAAGATTCAAGCCTTTTACAGCAATTTCAATGTTGATAATAAAACTATTTTCTAAAATTATCATAAAGATCAACAATTAACCTTGGCTTTAGCTAATATTTAGTTACTGCTAACATTTATTTGGTTATAAATTCTGCCGAATGCATAAACAGGGGAGTTTAAAGACGAGAAAAAGCTGTAGCTGGGATTTGAAAACATTTCTAAACTCGTCAAAGTGCTGCCAGATAATTTGCTGATGTTATGATAGCACTAATTTATGTATACTTATTTCAACATGCTGAAATAAAACGTCTCTCTATACATAAAACAACAGCTGTGCCATTAGCATTTAGATTACTTTTTCAATGTTGAAATGATATATTTGTAAGTTAAATTATGTCAAATTTCATTTCAGTGTAATTAAATACCATATTGTCCGTCCACCCACAGAAATTCAACCTCATTTCAAACAATCATTATTATTATTATTATTATTATTATTATTATTATTATTATTATTATTATTAACAACATCTAAGAACAAATGGGGAAATATGCCCATAGAAAAATCAGCAAAAAAAAAAAAAAGAATATTAAAAAAAGGTTATATGAAATGACATTTCTGCCACTAGAATTTGGATTTAAATATTGTGCTATTTTTTATATCTGAATTTTATACTATTTTGAAATTGTACATCAAGTTTTGAAGTTGAAAGAAATGAGAATGAATATGTAGTCAAATTTGACGATGTACAAAATGTATGAAATTCAAATATTAACAGCGAAACAGATTTAGTTCACCAAATTCAAATTCACTTTGAGGGGAATTTAATTTATTGACAGCTGACTGGCTGAAAGAAACAACTGGATCTAGCAACGTTTGTGTTTCTGAAGCTCTCTGATGTAGCGCTGTATAAATTTGTATCTTTTTTTGTGTTTTGTACTCCTGTGTGATTAACTTGAAGTCAAATTCATTTTTACTTAAATTCAAACGGTATGTACAATTCAAATTATGAAATATAAATTCTATTTGCAACTTTAAAACCTGATTTACAAGTTTTTTTTCCAGGGAATTTTTTTTTTTTTTTCTTGTTTTTTTTTTTCCATTTGTTGTCTCTGTAATACCAGACTATACCAATAGTTAAAATATGGAAGTATGAAACACTTTTGTTGTATACTGCATGTTATATATTATATTTCAAAATTATGCACAAACCTAAACAGGAATTTTAAAAATTAAGCATTGTTAAGGCTTTGTAGCATCTGTACAAACCCTACATATGGACTCTCCCACTTTTTTTTTCTATTTCTGTGCTGAAATATGGATTAATAAGAAGTTTTTTTTTGCTGCACAGACGCGTGTACAATGTCCTCTCAGGGCCTTGTTCCTACAAGCTATTTGCCTTGCATACGAGGCTGAAGGACGACCTGATTCTGTCCCTACAGTCATGCACCTGCTCGCGGCTGCATTTGCATATTCAAATTTATATCCGCGGGTACCAGAGGGTAATGTGAGAAAGAGAGAAACAGAGAAAGAAAAAGACAAAGAGAGATCAAGACAGAAAGAGAAGGAGAGAGATTATTTCTGCTCTTAAATCTCTCATTTTTACGTATAGGTCTGTAAGAAATTACAAATGAGCCCGTGAGATTTGCTCAAAAACTGTAATTCATCAGCAGCTCGCAGTCACTGAGGTTTCAGCGTTTTTCACTGGGAATGACGGCTCATGCATGTGAAATGACAGGAGACTGCACAGCTTCATGAGTGCTATTAAAAGAAAAGGATTGAGCCTAATTTATACTATAAGTATATATCAGTGTGTAAGTGTATAGTGTTAATACATGAATATGAATATGAATATGTGAAGGTGAAGCCCTACATCGTTTCATGTAGTAACAACATGAAAACCTGCTGTGACTTAGTGAAGGTTATAATGCTGATTATTACCCTGTAACATATTCACTGAACCTCAGATAATGTGAGTTTAATCCTTTCTATAAATATCTATGGAAAAGCAATTACTCCACAGTCAATATCATCAAATGTCATGGTGTTAAGTCAACTTGAGATCAAATTTGACAAACCCTGTCTTTATGTCGGTTTTCAAGTAAAATGTAGTAGGTTTATCTGAATTGTCATGAAGGGCCTATGTAGTTGTCATAGCCCTATGAACACTACTCCTAGGCACTGATAAGATTCTTATGAATATCTATCTATCTGGTAAGTTTATGACACTGTAATAAACAGCTGTACATATTTTCTATCCTAAATGAGACGGACTTTGGTATTGATGTTTGATGTTAGATCATCGCCATTATACAACATTATGAGTTATAAAGTCATATAACACAACCTTATGTCAACAAAAATTTGGTGTTAAGTCAACATGACGTGATGTCAAAAAGTATTTATGATAGAAAACACCTGTTGGAGTAAGCAGTAACACTCTATAACAGTAACATATTAACAAATCATTGTAACTGTGCTTATACTTCTTTGGTATAGCAATTTAGAAACTTTAGTTTTGCTTCATAAAGCCCTAATAAGGTGCTATAAATAATTCATAGCTCATAGTCAAGTTGTAACGAAAATATTACTATTCATTATAATGCCGTCTGCTGTACCACACAATATAACCTTCATAACCTGTAAATGATTATAAAGCAACTCTAAAATTAATTAACATTTTATAAAGACGTTAGACATTTCAAGAATTATGAGCACAGTTATAATGCTTTATTAGTATGAGCTTAATAGAAGCTGTTACTGAATACTGAATAAATATCTATGTACGTTTAATCTTATCAGATGTCTTAAAGGGTTTATGAAAGTGTCATGTAGCTTAATGAACCCTTAAGTAAAGTGTTAAGAATTTAGTCTATATCCAGACTTTACTAACACATTATTAACATGCTTATAGAGTTCTAGCGCGCTTAAATTCAGTCTTAAGTTCATAAATGCAATTTTAAATTCATATACTGCGTTGGAAGGAGCAGATGCTGCAGAGACGCTTCGCAGGTGGCTCACTTGTCATTTCAAATATGTGAAAAAACTCACAGAAAAAAAAGAAAAAAAAAAGTTTTGTGCTCTGGCAAACAGCCGGATCCCATCTCATTCGCAGTCCCAGAAGGTTCCCACACTTACTGTTTTGATTCTGTGTGTTTTTCATCATGCTTGGGTTTTCTGCAGGAGAGAACAGAAATAGGAAAGAGAGTGAGAGGTTGAGATGTGAGGCAGCTGTTGTGTCGTTAAAACAAAAAGTCATTATGTAACAAACTTTACAGCATCGTCACAACATTGTCACAATTATTTTTCTCTCATTTATTATTGAAGCCTAAAGCTACGAGCTCGTTTCTCTCTCGCTACTCATCTAAATTCTTTATTACAGGTGCCGATTTGTAATACAGGGACAGCACACACACGCGCGCGCACACACACACACACACACACACACACACACACACACACACACACACACACACACACACACACACACACAGATCGCCCACAATTGCTGAGGTTCAGAGGATGCCGTGGGGTCTGTCGGGCCGTTAAATGAACATTAATGCTCTTTTTGGCCGATCTGTCCCTGCAGACAGAACCTGCCCCACAGTGACACTTTCTCACCAAATGACTTCCCCGACAATTTGTAAATTTTCAGGAGATCTTAATGAGGAGATGGCGGCGAGGCGATTCTTCATCTGATGGACTGCGTGTCATTTTCTCCATTACAGCTCTGGAAATGGAGGAACTAAAGTCTCCACCGTCTCTGAGCATCAGTGATGACTTTGTGTGACTTCTTTCATGTCGATAAAATGTTTTGTGTGTAACAGAGCAGAAACACGTGTGTCTCTATACAGCGTATATTTGATTGGGTTATGGTCAGAGAGGGAAAATACCAAATCAGAATTATTATAATTCTTTTTCCATTTTTGTTGTATTTTTGTGTTGTTTTTCCATTTTGTTTCCATTTCTTTCACTTTTGATTTTCTTCACTATATTTCACAAGAACAATTTACAGTTTAGGAAAATTATAATGTATGGACATCATTAATAAATGGGAATTCATGTAAAGATCAACAGAACGCTATATAGATGAGGTATCTAGATGTGTAAGGTGTGTGTATATGATGAGGCGTGTGTGTGTGTATCAGTAGAACTCAGTGGGTTATGTGCTTTGAGAAGCATGTCTGTGTGTGTATACGTGTAGTGACTAACCGAAAACGATGAGGCGCGTGTGTGTATCAGTAGAACCCAGTGGGTTCTGCGCCGTACAGCGGTACATGGAGCCGTTGAGTTCTGCAGGCACTCGCTCCAGCACCAGCTCTTTCCCCTCCCTCTCACTGCTGCCGTCCAGCAAACGTCCTCCCACTCGGGTCCAGGTAAACAGCGGCTCGGGGAACACCTCGTTCTGTAAGACAGTGAGTGTGTGTGTGTGTGTGTGTGTGAGAGGTAGAAAGATGTGTTCACTCTTGATGCTAATGCAGAAAATCCTTTAAGATAAAAAGCAACCTGAGGGATGAGGCATCCCATAATATCAATAATATAAACCCATTTTCACTGTGCTACGGTAACTGAATAAATCAGCGCTTTAATGCTGCTTTTTCCTCTTTTTTTTCTCTCAACACATTCCAGTTAGCACCATTTTTCTTCTTTTAACTCAACTTTTACTTAAAAATTCTATCAATAATCGAGACACTTCCCAGCAGAGGAAATGAGAGCGAGTTGCCGTTATTATAACTCTGTTATTATAGATTCATTCAGCGTCCTTGTGAACTGCAGAGACAAATAAAAATGGAGTTTGTGTATCAGGCACAAGGTCCATGAAAGCACTCACAACAAATAGGCACTTCACATGATGGCAAAAGACTATCGAGTTTTACTCTTGCCCTCTTATGGCGCCACTCTGTCAAGCATTATCTCTTATTAGGCCTGGAAAAGCTTGCAGCAAAAAAAAAAAAAAAAAAGTATTATCTTAACTAATGTTCAGCACAAGTGTGTGTAGGTGTGTGTCCATTCTTTTAAGCTTTTTTCCCCCACTATCTTTATTTCTAGGCATTTAGCTTTGTAACTCCAACAGACAGCTAGAATGTAGAACAGGTCAGGTTATCTTAAATATGTTGACTACGTCACAAGCAATAAGGCCAACTTGTGATTATAGCAAGCACATTACGCCTGGGCTGCATGATTTAACCTGAAATGTGTAAAAAGTTGTAGCTTTTACATCTCAACTTACATTTAGCCGTTCAGCTTTCCAGACATTAAAGAGAAACAGCAGAAAAAGCCTCAGTATGAACTAGCCTGAAATCTGATTGGCTCATGACATCCATCCAGCACAGACACACTCATCTGGCAAGGTCATGTGACCTTTGACAATGATTGATATAACATCATAGCTTGGCTGTGTGTCACACATTCACACCTTGACAGCACTGGAATGAGTTTGGGTTTGCTGGTGGCATCAGGTCACAATTCAGAACCCAATCCCACCAAAAAAAAAAAAAAAAAAAAAAAAAGAGTTTTCCTGTGAGCTCTTCGACTGTCATGTACTCCCTTTCCCGATTCTCATGAGGAGATGAAACTAACTGGAAATGAAAGTCTGTTTGAGATGTGCAAATATTTAGGAGCCATATTATCTTCACACAATAGTGTCTTTACAGACTCACACACACACACACGAATGCGCACACACACACACACATACACACACACTCATGATCAACTGAACACCACTCCACTCCCTTTGCAATTTTTGCACGCTTCTTTCTTAAATTGCTGCTAATAGACTGCACACAAAATACTGTACTGACCACCTGCACTCTTGCTGCTAACACTGTATTTATCATAGCAAATACATAGTGTCATAATATGTTATGTTGAAATTTACAGAATTTTAGTATTATATTGTTATATCTTTTTGCACAACCTGTCACATATGGCACTCTGTCCACTTTATCCACACGAGAACTGTGTACTAGTCAGTGCTGCACTATCCTTTACTGAGCCTATTGACCCGTTTTAGGATATTTGTACTTGACTTGTGCTGTTTGTACATGATTGCACACGTGCACTTTATGTAGTCCTGTGTACGTTTGTGCAGTCTTTAGTTCGTTCTGTGTAGTCTCACGTAGTTTTGTGCTGTTTTATGTAGCACCATGGTCCTGGAGGAACGTTGTTTCATTTCACTGTGTACTGTACCAGCTGTATATGATTGAAGTGACAATAAATGCCACTTGACTCGGCTTGATTTGATAGACTTAAACAGAATGTAGTTCATGTGGTGGTATTTTAAAGGTTTAGCTGAACAGGTTGTGTTGTTTAGAGCCCTCTGCTGCCTGTGAGACAAAGTACAATTGCAAATTAAACAGTAGGCTGTCAAGGAGAAAGGGGTGGAGCTGGACAGCTGGGTTTCACCAAGGAGTGGAGCAAATTTCTGGACTGGGAAAAGGTGAAAGAGCAGAAGACAGAAATGAAGAAACTATACAAATATTCAAGCACACTGTATCCATAGGACATCTCTAAAACAAAATTAAATGTAAATGTGTTTGGAAAATAATATAATGCACTCCTTACTACTATTTTTACTATTACTGTGCATACTGCTACTACTTCCACTCCTCCAACTATTACTACTCTTACCACTCCTAATACTGCTGCTACTACTACCATTACTACTAATACTATTCCTATTATTACCACTACAACTACTACTTCCACTCCTAATACTATTTACAGTATATTTATTATTGCTGCTTTTACTTCTACTACTACTGCCACTGCTCCTACTACTAATCCTACTATTACTTCTCCTACTGCTACTACTACTCCTACCACTAGTACCTCTTCCTCCTCTTCATCGTAATACTACAACTACCTGTCCTCTGCTACTACTAATCCTACTACTACTTGTACTATTGCTCCTCCTTCTGCTAATACTTCTACTATTACTACTGCTCCTACTACTACTACTACTACTCCTGCTACCACTACTCCTACCACTAGTACCTCTTCCTCCTCCTCATCTTGATACTATGACTACTACCTGTCCTCTACTACTACTAATCCTATTATTACTCCTATTACTCCTCCTGCTACTACTTCTACAATTACTACTGCTCCTGATACTACTACTACTACTGATACTTCTAGTCCTCGTACTATTACTCCTGCTTATATTACTTCTATTGTTACTACTTCTACTACTACTACTACTACTACCACTTCTACTATTATTATTTCTCCTCCTCCTATTACTGCAATTTGTACTAGTACTCATACTCATACTACTACTACTACTACTACTAATAATAATAAGTAGTAGTACGAGTACGAGTATTCACTCTCTTAATAACCTAAGTGGGGCTTTCTATGTCTCTTTGTGTATTTCTTTGCTTATTAAATTGGTGGTTCACAATTTACGATTATTTCAGTTTGCAAATATTTCTGCAACTTGTTTTGCAGGATAGTTCTTATTAGTTATGATAAAAAATGCCCAATACGAACAAGCTGAAACAAAAGACAATGTAGTGGTATGGACACATCAACTGTACACCAGCTTTACACCAGCACCACCAAGAGTTTGTCCAGTCAACTAATGTAATAGCACAACTCTGGATATTTTTCCAGCAGTGCTGGAATGGTTTGAGAGAGTTCATAATTTACTGATTGGACGGTATGAAATCAGTACTAAAAATCAGGGTACTAAAAGAGTCAGGGTTCGGGTGTATATAGATAATACAGGTCTAGAAACACTTAAAAAAAAACATTATTAACTGAATCTTCATCTTTAAAAAATGACCAAAGAGGATCATCTTATCATATCATATTTATACCATCAACAAATACCAGGGAGAAAAAAATGCATGTCTTATCATTGGTTATATTTACACTTCACACTCAAGGTAAAAAGGGAATTTTTTTAAAATGTGAGAAATAGTAACATTTCTTCCAGATACTTTGCTATTTATTTAAATCCATCTGTGCTAATTTGGTTGTGCAGTCAAGCCTGTTTGTAATGACTATTCTTAATTTCCTTTAATGGAGCACTTCAAATATATAGGGAATGATCATCAGGTTGTTAATGTGTCACATGTGTCAGTCTCTATTGGCTACTTCAGTTGTAATAATAAAGTAGCAGTCTAATAAAACTGAACTGCCTCATCATTTGCTGACTAACAGCTGCATAAATCTACAAAGATGATTTAAAGTGAACAGAGCCTCCGAGTCATTCCGGCCACAAAGATCAGACCAGCAACTTCCCCACAGCCATTATTCTCTTTTTAAATGTTATTTTTGATTGGGCTGAGATTTCTTGCTTTTGGCAGCCAATGATCGTTACACTAAAGCAATCTGCCTGCTTGATTTCCCCTCTGAACTGACGGAGTGTCTGAACATTGAGAAAATCCTGCGCCTCTGACAGTGGCGCACTCATGACCAGCTCGCAGCTACTGAATACAGGCGGAAAATAATTACACCTGAAAGCTGCAGAGATATCGTTAAACAGATGGCTCGCTCAGATTTCAATGAGAGGAGTTAGTGCACCTTGTGCCGAGCATGACAAAACAGCAAGGAAGCATGACAGACCAAAAAAAAAAAAAAAAAAAAAAAAAAAAAAAAAAAAAAAAAAAAAAAAAAAAAAAAA
>CM040994.1:16811941-16860067 GCA_022985145.1 Pangasius djambal
ATTACACATAAGGCTTGGTGTCACACCCCAAATGACTTCTTTCTTTATTCGTATCAAAACTGTGTAATCCAATTTTTTTTGGTGCTAACTGGGGTGAAAACGACTATAGCACTAACTAAGAAAGGTGAGGTAGAAAAAGAATTAGCTCTAAATGAGGTAAGAAAGACTATAGCGCCAACTGAGAAAGGTGAGCTAATGAAGGAATTAGCACTAACTAAGTTAACAAACACTACGTCGTTGTCTGAGAACGGTGAGCTAACCGTAATTACTAGATGAGAACCCGTATGTTCTACTCGGAGCTGTTCACGTTCTCAGACTCGGAATTATGCGTTTCTCTATACGCCAAAATGAATCCGTGTGATACGATATTGTTGATAACTGTAAAATTACAACATTAAATCACATTTTTATGCTATTGCTAAATACTGAAGAACAAAGAAAGTGCATCAGGTAAAAATAACATGTTTATTAATAATGCAGGTGTTGGGAAAGTGTTGCTGCAAACCTAAACAAACAACAATAATAAAATAATATTAACAGTAATAGCAGTATGAAAAAAAATTAACAATTATTTTTTATATAAAATTATATTATTATTTATTAAATTATAATTACACAGAAATATTACGAGATAACTACATTTTACTGCTGAAGCGGCCGCCATTTTGAGCGTTTCCACATGACGTTGCAGCGGTCAGGTGGTACAAGTTGGAGCTCTCAGAAAATTCCTAGTTTACAAGTTGTAATTACGAGTTCTACGAGAACGTGAATGCTTTTTTACAAGTTGGAATCTCGTAATTACGGTAATTACAACATGGCATGAATGCAGCTAAATTCTATAACACTGAGAAAGGTCAGCTAACAAAGGAATTAGCACTAATTGAGGTAACAAATACTAAAGCGCTAACTGAGAAAGGTGAGCTAACAAAGGAATTAGCACTAATTGAGGTAACAAATACTAAAGCGCTAACTGAAAAAGGTGAGCTAACAAAGGAATGAGCGCTAACTGAGGTAAGAAATACTAAAACACTAACAGAGAAAGGTGAGCTAACAAAGGAAGGCGCTAACTGAGGTAACAAATACTATAGCACTAACTGAGAAAGGTGAGCTAACAAAGGAATTAGCGCTAACTGAGAAAGGTGAGCTAACAAAGGAATTAGCACTAACTGAGGTGACAAATACTATAGCACTGAGAAAGGTTAGCTAACAAAGGAATTAGCACTAACCAAGGTAACAAATACTATAACACTAACTGAGAAAAGTGAGCTAAAAAAAGGAATTAGTGATAACTTGGGTAACAAATACTAAAGCACTAACTGAGAAAGGTGAGCTAACAAAAGAATTAGCGCTATCTGAGGTAACAAATATTATAGCACTAACTGAGAAAGGTGAGCTAAGAAAGGAATTAGTGCTAACTGAGGTAACAAATACTATAGAACTAATTAAGAACAAAACGTGGCATTGTTTCCCTTACTTTGAGGACAGCCACATATATTTGACAAAAAGGACAGAATTTGCTGCACATAGTGTAAATAAATGGCTCTGTGTTTGTAAGACTGAAACTTAAGACTCAGTTTCATACCCCTCTGTTAACCCCGGGGTTCGTACCTGGAATCCTTGCACCAAGATGCGCACCGTGTCTCCTACCTTCGCCCTGGCTGGGGTCATGATAAGCTTGGGGCCTTTAGGAGCCGCTGTGGAGAAAAAAAGATAAGCAGGAAACAGATCAGATATAATTCAGTATAAAGATTAAATAGCAACACCACTGAAATTATTATCGATCACGACCGAGTCTAGAAAAACAGCAACGTTTTAAGTCTTTATCAGAGTATCTTCCATAAAAGTTACCATGAACAAGAGGCTTATTTGACTGACAGGCTGTGAAAACATAGCTGAGAGAAAACAATGAAATATATTTTTAACAATTTTTACATAAATACTTGCTTTGTGATTTGCAGTGACTTATTGGAAAGGTCATCAGAAAACAGGCATAATATTTATTTTATTGTTATGTTATGGTAAGGACATTTTATAGGGATTGAAAACTAAAATAAATATGTATGTTCCAGATTAATTTTTTTTTTTTTTTTTTACATTTTGACTATTATTATTTGACCCTGATCCTTAAAATTGAATTCAGGTCTGTTTACTTACTTAAAACATAATTGTCTATATGACACAAACCACACTCATCTTTTCAACACAATCTCACTTGTTTATACAACAAAAACACTCATCTTCTCAACACAAACACACCGTTACCTGATATAAACATGCTCATCTATACAACACAAACACACTCGTCTATACAACACAATCAACTATATGATACAAACACACTTGTCTTATCAACACAAATGCACTCATCTATATGATACAAACATGCTCATCTATATGACATAAACGCACTCCTCTTCTTAAAAAACACTTGTCTATACAACACAAATACACATCACAATTACACTTATTTAGAACACAAACACACTCATCTACACGACATGACACACATATATACACAGTCAGATCCAGAAGTATCTGGACAGTGATGGAGTTTTCATGATTTTGCCTTTATACACCACCACAATGGATTTGAAATAAAACAATCAAGATGTGATTGAAGTGTAGACTTTCAGCTTTATTTTAAGAGGTTCCCCGCATTTGTCAGACCTTCACTGCAGCCACCTTCAGTTGCTGCTTGTTTGTGGGTCTTTCTGCCTTCAGTCTTGTCTTCAGTAAGTGAAAAGCATACTCTATTTATGATCAGGCGACTGACTTGGCCATTGAAGAATATTCCATTTCTTTGCCTTCAAAAAGTCTTGAGTTGCTTTCGCACTATGTTTAAGGTCATTATCCACCTGCACTGTGAAGCGGCGTCCTATCTGTTTTGTAGCATTTGGCTGAATGTGAGCAGAGAGTATAGCCCTCTACACCTCAGAATTCATCCTGCTACTTCTGTCAGCAGTCACATCATCAATAAACACCAGTGAGCCTGTTCCATTGGCAGCCATACATGCCCATGCCATAACACTGCTTCCACCAAGTTTGACACATGATGTGGTATACTTTGGATCATGAGCTGTTCCTTTCTTTCACCATACTTTTCTCTTCCCATCATTCTGGTACAAGTTAATCTTGGTTTCATCAGTCTAAAGAATCTTATTCCAGAACATAGGAGGCTTTGTTTTTAGATGTTTTCTGGCAAAGTCTAATCTGGCTTTCCTGTTCTTGAATGTTACCAGTGGTTTGCACCTTGCTGTAAACCCTCTGTATTTACATTCATGAAGGCGTCTCTTGATTGTAGATTTTGACAGTGATACGCCTACCTTCTCCAGAGTATTCTTGACTTCTGTTCTTGACTTCTGAACCTCTTAAAATAAATTTTATTTCAAATCCAATGTGGTGGTGTATAAAGGCAAAATCACAAAAACAACTCTGTTATTGTCCAAATACTTCCGGACCTAACTGTGTATATATATATATATATATATATATATATATATATATATATATATATATATATATTTATAAAACAAACACACAAACAATCTTTTCTATCTGAACATGGTCATATGGCCATGGTCACTGATGCACAAAAAAGAAATGTGTATCTGGCACAGAACCATTTGCCTTTCATATACAAACAAATGCATCTTTCCAGCACTAACACAAAAATGATGTTGTAATCATTATTTGTTTTGATCTCGAAGAAGCACCAAAGTTCGTGTCTGGGCTTGAGTCGACTTTTTTTATTTAAATTGCAATCTTCAACATGTTGGTCTATTTTCACTTTAGTTACCATATTCCAGCATTACCCACAATGCAATCTGACTGGCTGCTGACAGTGGTGCAGTGGGATTTAGCCCTTGCTTCATCTCTACCTTAAGAGAGCGATGCAGCAGAGCTTAGTAGTTTTGTCAGTCTAGCTCTTTCACTTCCACTTCTGTAGACTCTGCTCAAACACTGCTTTGAAATCTTTAACTTTCATACAATACAACAGTCAACAACATCTCGTAGATCACTAATTAGTAACCAGTAACGCAGTGCAACTGTGTCACATAGCTGCAATGCATTCTGGAACTCCAGCAATCCAGGAAGTCCAGCATTTGTACTAATGTCTCCACTATTTTTATGTTGGAGTTCTCAATAATATGCTGTTGAACCTCGCTGGAATATGGTGAGTGAGGAAAAAAAAGGATGTTATCCCTTATGTTTGAGATTGTTGATTTTTTCCCCCCTATTAAACACCACTTTAATTGAGCTAACAATGTTATGCATGGCAGAACACTGATAACTTCTCATGGGAATAACACTTATACAGGAGCAAGCAACAAATTACCTCCAGAATCAAAAAGAAAATACACATTGAAGGAAAATACGCATGTTAGCCATGTAACACAGCTACCAGACAAAGATCTTCTGCCATTAACCTTACACTTTGTCTGCACTATCACTATCTTCTAGCAACAAGTAATTACTCTATCAGTGAGTGTCTTTCTATGGTTGACCTGCCCATGATCACCTATGTCACGCTGCAAAAGGAGTTATGAGCGACAACAGGAATAAAGATCATTAGATCCATTTTGTCCACTGAATACCATCCTTATCAATTAAGGTCACGGTGTTGAGCACCGAGTTCGTAGCTGGGACTCTGGGGATTCCTACTTTCTTTCATCCGAGGAGCTGAGGGAGGATTTATTCCCCGAGAGAGAGAGACAAGGAACTAAATTGGGTAGATATTCATTACTGGAGGAGAAACAGAGCATGTGAGGCAGGGTATGGAGGTAGAGAGATAAGAGACACTGAGGGAACTAATTCCCTTGTCTTGTATGGACGGAAGCCCACAGATGGGTTTAATTTGGCGCCTAAGAGAAGCTGGCCATGGAAAGAAGTGGATGAAAAAAGAAAAAAAAAAAGAAAAAAATCACATTGTGACCTTCTGAGGCACCAGTGATTTCTCCTGTGTATACAGAGCGCAGATAAGTCACACATTTTTAGCTGTGTCATGAAAGCGAGAGGCTCTGCTGCCTTCAAACAAAAGCAGTGGTGGCGTTTTACAGGGGAGGCAATTGGATGGTACTGACAATTCTGATTGGTGCAGGTTTTACTAGTTCTGCATCATTTCACACAATCAAATATTAATTATTAAGTAGAGCTTGGTAAATTTAAAAAAATATTTAACAATATATATTAAAATAAATATTTGCCAGTTGTTCTTTCATATATATTTTTGATTGTATTCTTAAATTACATTTATTTATGCAAATAAGGCTTCAGATGTAATTGTTAAATTAAATGTTAAATATAACACATTCTATGAAGGTCATATTTCTAATGAACTATGAATACAGTCATATTATAAGACATTCATAAGGCATTTTACACATGGTTATAATTATTTCTGGAAATGCATTACACTACCTAGCTACCTTTATTATGCATTATGGACTGTAAACATATTCCATTATAAGTAATGTTCATAACATGTTATATCACCAATATCTTTGCATAGTTCAGTATGACAGTATGAGACTTGTTCTTTTTCTTTAATAAATAAAATGCTTAAAAATTTTATATACTTCTTTAATAATGAATTATATCAGAGCTATTATCATCAAATCCTAGTTCAAAATGTTACAACTTTACAACATACTGCAAACCTTTACATGCTACAAAACGTTACAGTATACAATTAGGCTTTAAAACATACTACAGAACGTTACAACTTTACAACATACTATAAAACTTTACAACATACTGTAAAACTTCACTCAAAATCGATGTTTTGTAAATTACACTCACTTTGGTACTCCCAATTGTTATAAACAGCACATTTAATCCATTCTGTTAGCAATTTATAAATGCATTATAAACACGGCTATGAGCTGTAAACCCCTAAGAGATGCACACAATAAATAAATCACCAGAAACCAAAAAATTCCACAGTGCTAGCTCGTGTGATGTAGCCTGGCAGTTGCCCTTTTCCAGCAAAAGAATATCTGCAAAGAAACTTAAAAAGACTGACTTCAGAGAAGGGATAGACTCCGAACTGCCTTTTTAAAAGCATTTGAGAAAGCCAGTATTATTTTCTTGTGGAGAAGTTTGAAAGATGAGTCATATCTGAGCAAGAACAATGCTGGTAATATAGAACAACGCTATAGGAACATCTCTTTCTAAAAGAGAGGACAACAGATCTGCAGCGGTTTCCCAAAGATGTTTGACTCTGGGATAATACCTAGAATACACGGACAAAGGTACCTATAACGTTTGATTAACATTTAGAACACAAATTATCAGCAGTAAGTTTCATCTGGAATGCGTGATGAGGAGTTAAATAAAATCCATGTATGAATTTATAATGAATTAACTGGTGAGCAAAATTTCTTAGATGAAGCAAATACATTCTTCCAAAAAATATGCCAATCTAAGTCCCCACCAGCTTCATACAAATCCTGAGACAATACTTGCACTATCCCAATGGGATGAGAAGCATTAAAGATAAACTTATAATGAGGGGTGAATACGAAACCCCGGGAAACACTGGCAGACTTTAAATGATTGGCGAGAGGGTGAGTTTCTGTGGGAGTGCTCCATGGAACACCGTAGGCCACCAATCGGACCTTTAAAACTTTTCCTTTATATATTTTTTTCCATCAGCATCAGCAACAGCATCAACATCCTGAATCCTGCATTTCTAAATATTTGTCCCAGGAGGACACATTCCTGCTGCAGGAAAAAATGGTCAAAATCCGATCCATTTTCCTCATATTTCATGACAGTGTGAGCAGCAAAAATCTAATTTAAATCTGACATGTCACATATGTCATTACTTCACACGGGCAGGAATTATCCTGCTTTCATGTCATGTCAGAATGACAGTAATTACATGACGACGACTCAAAGATTCTCCTTGGACTCAGACATTAGTTTGCATAGCTGAGACACAAAGTTAAAATGTCCATTTTATTATTATTATTACTACATACTAGAAAATAATAGGGAATGTTAATAAATATGTAAAGCATTAAATCCAAACATTATAATCTTTACTACTTTAACTGTGGAAGTGGCTGTCATTTATTCTGCCGTGTTTGTTTAGAACATGACGTCACACATCGTCCAGTTAGATATTACAGAACACGATATGATAAGAATGCACTATATATATATATAAAACGCTGGAGCGGGCGTCATATCTCACAAAATCTCTGTATGTTTAGAGATATTAGAGATTACCATGGAAATGAACTCCTCCCTTTATTTAATTCAGCAAGATGATGGTTGCATGTTGCATTAAAACAATTTTCACACAACCTGATAGCTACACTCTTATATTTCAATTTACATTTAAAAAGATATTTTAAATAAAAGTTTGAGCAGAAAATCAGACTTGTGGACAGTGTACATGTAGTTTAATACTGATAGAAGACTGCATTTTCCCCCAATTTTTAATTCACACATAAATCAAAGTGTCATCACCACACTGTGGCAAACAAAAATGAAAAAGAGGCTGTTTTTTTTTTTTTTTTTTTACAGAAATGAGTTGAGACATTAGTATCAGAGTGTGTGGTGGGCGAGACTGCAGAGGTGATATATGGGAGAGATTAAGAGCTTGTCGAGACATGAATCATGAGTTGATGACTCCATCGATTTTTACCCATGATGACTCGTGAAAAACACAGCGAAGGTGTTGATGCATGTGAGGAATGCACATGCATGGACTGACCTAGCTTTTCCTGCACTTAGCTGTTGAATTAAGGGATCAATAACCTGGATTGTGTGCCTGTACTGTCTGTGAGAATGAGGTCAAATCACCGGCCTGTGATATTTACTTACGCCCCATGTTTAGCCAGCGGGCCTGCCACCGTGGGCCATCTGCAGCGATGCATCACACTGCGAGGTATTTTTGAGCTCTTGCTCTGACAGAAAGCATGACTGTTGACGGCCGTGATGATGAGATGCTCGGGAACAGGTCTGGGCTGGCGTCCAGTGCGAACAGTTGGCAGCTCGCGTCATCACCTTTGATTACGACAACACATTCTGCGCTCCGCTCCTCCTCCGCAAAGGGGGAGGCGACTGGCACGTCCCAAGGTTAATGTCAGCCAGTGAACACCTCAAACAGCCTGATCTCCAGTCTTTCTGTTCACTCGAGCAGCTGTACTCAGCGCTAAGTCTCTGTACCTACAAGAACTTAGTGTCACACCGGACTACATAAGACTAATGGTAAAAGACATTGTCTTGTCTCAATTTAATACAAATGTTTTATTGTGGAAAAAGCTAAAGTGTGCAGGATGCCATTTTTTTTTGCCATCATACCTGAATATCTGCAGCCTTATCATTTTAATTATCTTTATCTCTAGATAAAGGAACCTGCACAAACCCACAGATCATCACTCTATTTAGGCTCAAAGATTATAATCCGCCGCCAGCTCTGATTCCTTTTTTTTGTTTTTTGCTAAATCAAAAACAAATCCTGACTCGCTTAATCCTCTGCTTTAATTATGGAAAGCCACCGGCTGCATGGGCTCATGTCCATGCGGAGTTTGACCGACAGCCAATGCAGGACGGCTTTAAGCCCAGTCACCTCAACTGCCTCCCAAATGATCAGACCTGAAGTGCCCATTTACATTATATTACAGAAACTGTGAGCTGTTTGAACTGGTGAAACCAGGCCTTGATTTTTTTTCCAATGCAAAAGTTGCGCTCCCTTTGCCTGTGTAAAGAATAAGACACTCTATGCCATGCTGATATTATAAAATAATCAAAGATAAAGGTTTTGTGATGCAGTCGCATGTGAAGTGAAGTTACTGCTCCCGCCTTGAAGCTGATTAGTTTCCTATAACAGAAAGTGTTTAATTCAGCAATTTGCCAACAATTACATTTTTTATTGATTAGTGAATGATGCATTTATAGTTACATTTAAAGGAAAGTAAATAGAAGCTGGTGAGGGAGCAACTGTTTATAGCTGCTATAAGTGATAATAGGTACTAACGACTTTCGCAGATGTTTCAGAGCTTTAAAGCACTGATACTGACTGAATTCTTCTTTCATAAGTGTTAAACATCTTACAAAAAACATATCAGAGCAACATCTACTGTGTATGTTTTTCACTATTTAATAACATTTCTAAAAGCTCATGTATTGTTAGCTTTAAACAGGCATTCACAAAGGTATTCATAAAGCAGGCTAATATTTATATTTAGCAGACCTGGTAAAGATATTAGCTTTTCGCCAGCATCGTTTAATATTACAGAGCAGTATTTCAATGGAAGAGCAAACAAATAGCTACAACATGATCTGTGGACTTTCCAAAAAAAAAAAAAAAAAAAAAAAAAAAAAACAGGTATAGAACTGTGAGAGGTGTCCAGAGGATATTTAAATATTCATTTATCCTATCTCATTAATTAAGCTATCTATCCATCCATCCATCCATTCATCCATCCATCCTTTAACTACAGGGAGGATGTTGCCATGACTTGGTGTTCATTTTCTACCCAGGGCAAGTTATTAATTTAACGAAGTTAATTTAATTGAATTTAAGAACTGGGATAATCAAAATGGAGTAGAAGCAACATTAACAACAGAGACGCTCAGAAAGAATGAATGAGCTAATCATTAAAATAATTAAAAATCATAAGACCTAACTCAAATTTTCTACATCATATATTGTAGACTGAAATATGAAACACATGAAATACGCGTATTTCAAATAAGGAAAATACATTAACTGATTACTCTGTGTATACTGTCTCCTTGTGACATAATGTACATCTAAATAAAAAAATAATAATCCCAAGTGTGAATATGAAGAAAGTCTGAGGTCGTGTCCTCCATCCACTTCCTTGAAGATTTAGCTGGAAAATCAGGCGCTACACTGAAAACGGCTCATCAAATTAACAAACATTTGGACAATTAACTTGCCCTTTACTAGATGCACGCTCCTGTGAGTTCATTTTTCTCCAGCTGTTATCACGTAGACACACGTTTACTGTCGAGGCCATAAAGATCCACAGCTTTACCCTCATGGGACAAAGTGGAATGAAAGGCTTGTTCTGCTGTGGATGACATTTTCATGCTTTATTTTGCATGACACTCTATGGGAATTGTGGGAACGCTATAGTGAAGCATAGGAGACCAGTGAAACCAAAACTCAGGAGAGGAGTTAACACAGAACAATCTGATTTGCCACTCAGTAGGGGAAACGATTTAGAGCCATTTGGAGTTACTAGAGGAAAATCTACTGTTGCATAACTTCTAACCATATTCACACAGGTGATAAATGAAAAGAAAATCCAAAATAATGCGTGTGACGTTTCATCACGAGTGGCCCGAACAGCCTCAGTGCACTTTGGCATTAATTCTACAAGTCCTAGCAACTGTGTTGGATGGACGAACACCATTCTTTGAAAAGATATTCCCTCTGCTGTTGTTTTGAAGACAGTGATGGAGAGCGCCTAGATCCAAAACCTCTCATAGGTGTTCAATTGGGTTGAGATGTGCTCACCGTGAAGGCCATAGCATATGACTTACATCATTTTCATCCTTACCAAACCATTCAGTAAGCACTTGGGCCATGTGGGTGGGGGTCAGAGTCATCCTGGAAGAGACCCTTTGCATCAGGATAGAATTGTGTCACCATAGGGTAAAGGTGATCAGTCAGAAGAACTTCGTATTGATTTATTGTGACTCTGAGTGGCTGATTTTAGCCTCCATTTTAAACATTTGTATAAGAACCAGACACCACTGTGATGTTTGTATGAATCAACTGAGCCATCCGATTTTATCTATCATGAAATTACCAGGCAAAAAAGGACTTTGTCAGAAAAGATAGAGCGACAATAAAGAGTACGTAATAGAAAGAAAAAAGCATCGTACTGCAGGTACAATGTATGAACCCCACTCTCCACATGTCTCCCACATTCATTTATTACTGTTCCCGTGTCAGGAAGTCAGAAACACATCTGTTTAGCTTGTCCTGTGTCATATCAGTCATCCTCTTCTTCCTACAATTGACAGATGGAAGGCTGTGAGCACGTGCAGCTTTTGATATGATAATGAATTCTACTGGAGGCCATCTTTGTTTTAGCATTAACAGCCAGTTCGGTGTTTAGCTCTCCATGAGAAAAAAGACCTGTTGGGATCCGACTCATTTTGCCTCGCTTTTTCAGCTGCATACAAATGCAGCAATTTCAGCAAAAGAATGATGAAAACCAAACTAGCATGAAATCTCCCTTGCATCTCAATTAGCATGGTAAATTATTATTATTAGTATCACAGGATAGCATTGGCATCTACAACAATGGCGTCTCGGAGGCCAGTGTGTGGTTCAATTCTCACTCCACTCGCCTAATTCAGGTTGACTTTTTCAATAATGGTTGTAAGCTAACTCAATCTAGCGCACCGGCAGTGCAATGTATTAGCCTGTCAATCACAGTGGGATTCAGCGTTTCTGCGTTAGGACTAGCAATCTGCCTGGCTGTAACGCAATTAAGCAACAAATGGAAGTCAGAGTTGCTCTAAATGCATCTGTCAGAGGGCGATGTAAAAAAGATGCAGTGGTGATAGAGCAAGGAAGGTAGAGGACAAGCCAAGAGAAAAGTGATGACTGCAGGTAGGTTTGTTTCTTGCCCTCTGATTTAGAAAGAGGTTCCTTTATCCAGGTCCTGATCAGTGCAAGAAAAATTGCAGTGTTCAAAGGTCAACTTATTTAGGCAGTTTCCCAAGAATGCTGGTTTCAGCAAGGCAAACAGTCCGTAAAAACAAAGTCTGTGAAAGTTTCAAGTCACCAAGGGCACTGATTTCTGAGTCAAGTCAAGGCTGTTTCTGTCTTAGCTGATTCATTTAAACACAAATTGGGTGCCTGTTAAAATGTATACCACAACACGGATGAATGCTTAATTCTGATTGGTCAGCTCTGACAGGAGTTCTGGCTACAAGGTTGATATTACTCCGCTCATTCTACTACGTGTATCATTTCAGTAGTAACAACTAACAACAGGACTTCTATGGCAGATGTTCAGTGCTCCACATTAAAGAAAAAAAACGAGCCATTTATGTAGCATTTTAGAAGGAGTCTCCAGTGTCTCCACTTTCTAACAGTCAGATGTAAAGCTGTAACTTTAGGTTTTCCAATATGTCCAAAGTCTTCAGGACAGAGGTCTTCGCGCTTTTGCGGTTTCGCTGTAAGAAGACAAGCTGCGTCTTTTTCTTATTAACTTCAAAAGAGAGAAAAAGGAAAGGCTGGTGTGGGAACAACTGGAAATACCGGAACACAGAAATTTAAAATACAGGAATCTGAAATGATGTTTGGACTCATTTTTTCATTCGGTATGCCAAATACCTACACTCCACCATCCTACTTGCATAACCATGGCCTGCAAATGAGTTCTCTGGTTGGATTGGTTTGGCCAATTGTACCCTTTAGGCTTTGACATTTAAGGTAACCTTAATTTAACCTGCTAAACTTTCAATATCCTTTCATGGTCACTTTTATATTAAAAACGTTTATAATAAATCATAAGTGGGGCACTTTTTCTACTTCTCCAACCCCTTACATCCTACTAACCCAAGCATAAAGTCAGTTATGTATAGGATCCTTCAACTTAGGGTGGTAATTGTGAACTTTCAAACATAACCTTGGGGTTCACTAATTATTAGGTCTTAAATCAGCATTAAAGCACAAACGTGGCATAAATTGATCATATCCCACACACTGAGCATGACCTGGGTCTGCACAGGCATGGAGCAAGTGTTTGATATCCCTGATTTCACCTTGTTTGGGCAAATATACACTTCAGGCATCAAGGTTTAACGTGACCTTGATTTTAACCAATGATTACCTTGTATTAAATTATCATTTAAATATTTCTCAAATTTCTCCAAACCTCTACATCCCACTTACCCTGGCACACTGTCTTCTGAGTGTTTCAACTTTGGTTTCAAGTACCTCACATGGTTATTATGAACTTCCAAAGATAGCCTTGAGGTTCACCAATTATTTGGTATTAAATTAGCTTTAAAGCACAGCCACACCATAAATTGATGATACTCACAACATTCACTTTTTTGAATTTGAGCGTGTGTGTACCCTTCAAGCATGAAGAGTGACCCTGAGTTTAACCTATGATAAGCCTGCTAAACCACGAATTTCGTTCCATAGTACCTTTGATTTTGGCATTAAATCAACATTAGGGCACATTTTCAACTTCTCCAATCCCCTACAATACAGTCACCAGGCTTAGACACAGCAGAGTGTTGATCCCCCTAACAATGAATCGCCTTTTGTATTCCCCCTAACTTTGGTCTTAGATCATCATTAAAGTTTTTCTAGAACCCTCTATATCCTATTTACCCAGATATAAAGTTAGTTGAGTATTGGAGCTTTCCACTTAGGGTGCATGAGCACAGTTATTATGATGTTTCAGAGGTAACCTTGAGGTTCAACAAATGCTATGAATCTTCATTTGGTCTCAAATCAGCAGTAAAGCATGACCACTCCATAAACTGATGATATCCTACTCACCCAGCATGACCTAGGTTTACACAGGCATGAAGAAGGCATTTGACTTCATTATGTTTGGATTTGTTTGGTCACTTGTGCATTTCAGAAAGGTTTATGGTTTATGACCTTGAGTTTAACCCATGATCAGTTTGCTAAACAGTTAATCTCCTTTCACTGTCCCTCTCAACTTTGGTCTTAAATTATCAGTAGAGCACCAACTATTCAGCCAAGGAGGGTTTGACCTCGTAACTTGCACGCATGCACCTTGCACAGTTATTCTGAAGTCCTAACAGTAACACTGAGGTTCATCAACCATCCCATACACTGACGATATCCTACCTCCTCAGCATGACCTTGGTTGGCAGTGGCATGAAGAAGTCATTTGACTTCATTATATTTGGATTTGTTTGGCTGCTTGTACATTCAGACATGAAGGATTACAGTGACCTTGAGTTTAACCTAAGTTCAAACCTTGTTAAGTTCAAACCTTGTACATTGCACAGTGATTATGAAGTTCCAATGGTAACTTTGAGGCTCACCAATTGCTAAGGTCTTAAAATAACACCTCATACGCTGATGACGTACTACTCACCCAATGTGACCTCAGTCTGCATAGGCATGGAGAGGGCTGGGTGTTTAACCTCACAGCTGAACAGTGCGTCATTGTCCATCTGAGGGTTCAAGGTCCACGTGAGCTTGGCTTGCACGGTCACAGAACCGTCGCTCTGTGGGAGGTGGGCATTGCTGAAGAAGTAGGCCGGGTCGGCGCTCTGCACCCAGTGTGGGAACTCGCGGCTCACCACCGTCTCTGGGATAGCCTCTGTAGCCGGACTGGTTTCGTAACGTGCCTGCCGGGCTGCATAGCTCCGTCTTGGATTCTCAGTGTAGAGGCGTCCAAGCAGAGACAGTGATTTCTGCATTTTGGTGTCATCCAGATCCCTGCTGATCAGAGGCCTTGCCCTGCGCACTCCTGCTGAGCCTCCTCCTTCATCGGCTGCCGTCGGTGAGACATAGGAGATCACTTCAATCAGCTCGCCATCTCGCTTGAAATATACCTAGAAAAAGAGAGAGAAAAAATTTAAGAGAGATCGGAAGGCTGCTGCAATCCCCTGAAATTACCTGCATTCGGACTGGCAAAGAAGTTGCCCAATGCAGAAGAAACCTAAATGTGCTAACATTTGTTCCAACAAATGGCTTCTTTAATTAATTTATCAGACCATATAAGCCCATTTCCTATCAATAAAAGAAAAATAAACCGTAATAATGAGAAATCTTAATTCTCAAAAATTACAATCTTAAATACTGTATATTTCAGTGAATACATTTCTCAAAATTATTATAAAAAAAAAAAATTCTCAAAATTATGACATTTTTTTCCAAAATAACAAAAACATTCCCAGAAATTATGAATGTTTCACAAGAAGAAAGATTCACAAAAGAATGTTTTTTTTAAAACTTACTATATTAAAACAATGAGAACACATCTTGAAATGATACTTAAAATAATCAGATTTTCCCCAAACTACGAATTAGTATCTAAAAATATTGAGAAGATTTTTCAGAAAATATTAAGAAGTAATTCAGTGAGAAAGGTTCTTAAAAACTATGAATTAGTATGTCAAAATAATGAGAACATTTCTCAAAATCCTGTCTTACTATTACCTATTAGTAATAATAGTAATTATTAAGTAAAATATTAATTATTAAGTATTAGTAATAAAACACTTCAGGATGTGCTTTTATGGAAAATAACACTTTTTCTGCCTTGCATCAGGCTGCATCACACCACCCGTCGTTGATTATTTTCCTGTAACAGCACACCTTCGTGTTTTATGAAAAGGTTTTCTGTCCACTGCCTTTATGAACAGAAACACATCCATATATACACTCTTTTATTTTATGTTTTAAAAACTTTTAAGGCATTAAACCATTTCTGGCTGAAAACTAGTAAGGGACAGTCATCAAAGCGTGCAATATTAAATTCTCTGTTCTGCACAAATGGCAAACCAATACATTATGAAAATGGCTGCAGTAACCTATAAAATCTAGTTGTGCATGAATGTCATCGGTTCACTGGATGTTATTGGATGATGGCAAGAATTCACTGAAACATTTAATGAGGCACACTTTGATGACGGTCCTTGATTTAAGATGCCTGATCAAAATAATAATATAAAATGGACGAGAGAGGACATGAGACTGCTTGTGAGTAAGAACTGTTATAGCACTGGAAGTGGGAATAAATGTAATGAAAATTTGAATATGTGTGTGGAAAACGTATTGATACATATTTTACGCATGTTAACAATGGGGATCAGTCAGTCAGCCTGTCAGTGAGCAAAAACACGTTTTTTTTTTTTTTTAAGTGTGCAGAAATATGTGCTAAGCTACACAGCTACGCAGCTGAGCTCCATCCACGCAGTGCTGTCATTAATCCATGGCTGAGACGTGTGCCACAGATTTTATATTGTCCTACTCCTCAGCTAGACTGCATTCCTATTATGACTGCATTCCCCCACTGTGTGCCATGTGGGTATTAAATCTTTTGACAGGGAATTAAGTCCCCACTACAGACAACTTCCAGATATTTGTATTAAAATCAGAATACTCTTAGCAAGCCGTCTCTGGCGCTACTCAATTCCACAGCTCTCAGTTTGTTTTTTTTTTCTTTTGGGCACTCAAGGCGATAAAAACAGAATTGCATCTCTCTCTAATCCGCCTGTCCATTCTGGGGCGGATGGACATTTTGAATTCAATTTGCACTAGAGCAAAGTGCCATTACACGACATGCCACATTTCCCCAGCCGTTTGGCTTCATCCTTCCCTCTCTGTCTTTCCTGTTTTTTGTCCGCCATTTGTGTGAGATGATTGTTTGGGGTGTGCTTTGATTCTCTGGGACATTCAGGGCTGCTGCACTCCACTGACTAAATAAGCGCAATCATAGTAAACATCAGTGACGTAAGCTTGCAAATTGCTACCAAGTTCTAAGGCAAAAGACAGACACACAGAGAGAGAGAGAGAGAGAGAGAGAGAGAGAGAGAGAGAGAGAGAGAGAGAGAAAGAGACAGAAGAAACCATGGTAGTTTCATATACAATATTTCTGCCCATAAGTTTGCTACTAATTTAAATGATGCTAATTTTCATATTCTTATTTTTAGTCCTAGATAGGAAAACTTTATGCATGCGTTCATTATTGAACTAATATTTAAATAAAGGATGATAAAGGATGATTTTTACAAGTGTTTTTTCAACTGTGAAGAAAGAACATTGTTAATGGTTAATGTTTAATCCAGTGGCAGTCAAATGAACATAATAATAATAATAATAATAATAATAATAATAATAATAATTATAATAATTATTATTATTATAATCCTGCGCTCGGGTTACTGCCTGTGTGGAGTTTCGCATGTGCTTCCCATGTCTGCATGGGTTGCCCTAGGTGCGAATGAGTGTGTCAATTAATGTGTGAATTAGTGTGTGCATGGTGCTCTGCGATAGGCTGGTGTCCCATCCAGGGTGTATTCCTGCCTCTTGTGCAGTGTCAAGCCCAGGATAGTCCTCAGATGTACCATAGCGCTGATATATTCATACATTGGCCGATTGGATAACTGCGTAAACGAGCACGTGTAGAGGCGTTCCCATTAAACTGGACAGTGAGTGTATACTGTTTGTAAAATAACATACTTTTTTTTGATGATATGGAGCATCCACAATAAGTTCCTGTGAAGGTGTTGTTTCTATAGAAACAATAATGTATAAGAATGAGGACATTAATATAAACCTTGCGGCCAGAACTTCTGTCAGATCTGCTGTTAGAGGAGAAGGGGGAGGGAAAAAAAAAAAAAACACCTTCTGACCAATCAGAATCAGAAATTCAAATACACTATGGTATAATATGTCTTAAGAAGACACAAACATGTGTCCTAGATAACAGACAATTCTGGGCCAAAAATATATAAGTTTAAGGCTCTTATAAAGGTCAAATATGAAGGAAAAAAAAGAAAGAAAAAGAAAGAAAGAAAAACAGCCCAATGATAAGCAGCCACATTTATGGAATTTGAAAGCTTGTGCTGCATTTCAGGCCAAAAGTGTATGTACAAAACATGTCTATATCATGTCCGAGACACTGTTTCATTCAAGTTTAATAATTAAAGTTGTTCATGGTGGGCTAAATTAATGGAGAAAGCATTAAATGTAAATGTGGGCCTGCTCTGGGCCATCACTCATTTTGCTATCTTGTGTAGAACATTTCCGCCCACCATTTGAAATGGAGGTAATTGGTTTATTTAATTGGTTCTGCCACAGAGTTTGACTATCTCTCCACGCGTTTGAGAAAAGAGAGTTTTTTCTGGTACAAATAAAGCTGAGGGTCCAGACCTTTTGAAAAGCTCTGAGTAGAATGCTAACCAGCCATGAGTCTGTATGTATGTCATGTATTGCTAGCTATTAAACACGCGAAAATGTAACTTCCTGTTTTTGAATCAGTGAATCAAGTGAATCAAAATAGTTCGAAAGAATCAGATCAGTAGTGTGATCTATAATGCCTATCATCTCACGGAATCTCTCTGTGAGCTGAATTGCTAAAGAAATCACAATATCCATGACACCTACTACAGAGGGGGAATTTTTTTTTACCCAAATACCATTGAAGATCATTATTTTTTCACTTCAAGTGTTATCTTTTATGAAATATTTCACAGTCAATTAGGGCTTCCTTCACTTTGGATCTTCTGTGCTACAATATAATAGAAGTCAATGTGGCCAAAGCAGTGGTATTAGTCAATGATTCAAATTCAGTTGCAACATTTAGTGTGCTTGCTTAGTCTATAACCAATCCACCATGAGTGGTTAGACCAAATGCAAGTAAAATGTTCCTGGCAAAATACAAGAATACACAGTGTATCTTCCTTGGGGGACGCAAGGTTTCCCAGCAGAACATTGCTCAGAACATTGCTCAGAGCATCACACTGCCTCCGCTTTCTTGCCTTCTTCCCATAGTATGATCTGGTGCCATCTCTTCCCCAGGTAAGCGATGCACATGCACCCGACTGTCCACATGATGTGAAAGAAACCGTGATTCCTCAGACCAAGCCACCTTCTTCCATTGGTCCAGGTCTGATGCTCACGTGCCCATTGTAGGTGCTTTCGGCAGTGGACAGGGGTCAGTGTGGGCTCTCTGACCGTTCTGCAGCTATGCAGCTCCATATGCAGCAATGCAGGGTGTGCTCTGATACCTTTCTATCATAGCCAGCATTCACTTTTTCAGCAATTTGTGCTGCAGTAGCCCTTCTGTGGGATCGGAGCAGATAGGCTAGGTTTCACTCCCCACATGCATCAGTGAGTCTTGGGTGCCCATGACCCTGTTGCTGGTTCACCGGTTGTCCTTCCTTGGACCACTTTTGGTAGGTACTAACCACTGCATACCAGGAACCCCCCACAAGACCTGCTGTTTTGGAGATGCTCTGATCTAATCGATTAGCAATCTCAATTTGACCCTTGTTAAAGTTGCTCAGATCCTTACGCTTGCCATTTTTCCTGCTGTTCACTTTCTGCCTAATATATCCCACCCCCTGACAGGTGCCACTGTAAAGAGATAAATCAATGTTATTCACTTCACCTGTCAGTGGTTTTAATGTTATTGCTGATCGGTGTATACACACACACACACACACACACACACACACACACACACACACACACACACACACACACACACACACACTGTGTACTCTTGTATTTCGCCAGACAAATTTCACTTGCATTCGGTCTGACCAAACCAAAATTTTGGTTTGCATTCGATGAGTGTAATTACAGCATCATTTTCATCATAACTTGCCTTTACAGCATTTAAATAAGGAATCAACTTGGCTATAAAGTTAACCTCAATCCTTAGCTAGCTCATGTTGAATTTCTCACTTCTCGCCGTTGAATTTAACCACTTGAATGCATCAAATGAGCCTGAAATGGAAAATAAGTGATACAAATAGTGATAGAATTGTATAACAGCAATGTAGCACATACTATATATATATTTATAATATAAATATGTAACAGTGGCTATATGTATAATATTAAACTGTTTCAACATGGAAAAAACATTTTGCATGCTTTTTCCATACTATAAATATGGCCATTAGCTGAAACATTGAAAATTAGTCCTCACCCAATATTATTTATTTCTTCATGCACTCTGTCCATATATCTAGTAGTGAAAGTGTGTTTACAACACTGACACATTTATTCCCTTACACCGAGTTAATGAAAACGCAGCCCTCTGCACATGCTATTTTATGACCAGTTTAATTTTCCCTCCTAAATTTAATTTGATGTTTGGATGGATATATGGCTGCCACAGCTACAGAGCATCATTTACACAAGTGTGTGGCTGCAGATCCTCCGAGAAGCTACATTTCTCTCAGTGCTGGAAGAGAAACAGTTCATTTACAGTGATGTAAATCACTCAGGTTACAGGTCACATTACCCAGCTTCTTTCCCTATGTTTTAGATCTTAGACACTCCACTAGTGGACTAGATTATTGACTATCTGACTTCTCATCCACAGTAGGCCACTGGAACTAAGAGGCCTAAACCTGTTCCAGCACGACAATGCTCCTGTGCACAAAGCGAGCTCCACGAAGACATGGTTTGTCAGGGTTGGAGTGGAGGAACTGGAGTGTCCTGCACAGAGCCCTGACCTCAACCCCGCTGAACACCTTTGGGATGAACTAGAATCACTAATCATGTCTAGCATGTCTAGCATGTCGAGCTGATAGGATGATTGCATGAATCTGCAGATATACAGGTGTTCGGCGAATGTAGATATGGTACAGGAGTGCACGTATCTGGGATTGTATCTGGACAGTAAACTGGACTGGGCAGTAAACTTTCAGACTTGGTACAAAAAAAAACCTCAGAGTACACTCTACCTTTTGAAGAGGCTATGAAACTTTAACATCTGCAGTGCTGTGCTGTGAATGTTCTACTACTCAGTCATGGCCAGTATGGTCTTCTCCACAGTGATGTGCTGGGGTTGTAAGGTTTTCATCCCCATGAAAAAAAGAAAGAACCTGAGGAACTGGACATGATTAATGAGCAGCCACAGGATTAGAATTTTTAATAGACGCCAAAAAACAAACAAACCCAGATGAACAAAATTTGATTTTGGCATCCAGGCTACTTGCGTAGGCTATAACAGCCATAATTATAGCCATAAAATAATCAGGAGTGGTCAGAGCAAACACAAGAAATAAAATTTTCCTAGTGGAAAAAAAAAATAACAAAAGAAAGAAAACAAATATAGAAAGTGGTTGATTTAAATGTGAAAAAAAGAGAGACTGGTGAATGGGAAATTATAAATGAATCGTCACATAATGGCTATTCACCCTATTTTTGCACCTGCATCATTTAGTTATGTATGTGTGTGCTAACGCACAATTGCAACTGCAAGAGTGAAAAGTGACGTTTAAACAGATAAAAACGATGCATTAGGAAGGACCCACTTAAAAGCAAACGAGTGCCACAGGCCACTAATAACAGTATTTGTAAACAGCGCAAGCCTGCTTTGAATTAGATTACATGTTTTTTTTTTTTTTCCCAGAGCATCGCTTGTTTCTGTTAATGGTTTCCTGCAGCGTGCAGTAAAATGCTTGGTGCTGCTTTTTTCCATGGAAGATAATCAATTGCACATCAAATCAGAGCTTTACATTATTGTTGCCTTATAACATCATTAGAGCTGTACGTCATTACTGCGCTCTCGATTATGATTATGATAAGTGATCGCGTTTCACAAAATCGCAGCTGCATTGCTTTCTGAGTGAGGTTGGGGTGGGAGCGAAGCCGAGTGTTTTCTCTCATCTCGACTATTATGTAGACGTTAAGCTACCACTCTGCATCAGTCAGTCTTTATCAGTTATGCGGTGTTTACAGAGCATAGTGAATGTGAAGGCGACATCTGGAAGAGTTGCAAGCATATGACATCTCCTTCATGACCTTACAAGCTAACATACTCTATGTGGTTTTGCACTGGTCATTGCGTACCAGTCCTCCAGTACTCCAGGCTGTTAAAAATTTCATGACAATTTCCACAACTACAGGAAGAAGCCTGCCTGCTGCAAAGTGCTGATGGTGTGAAATATGCCAAGCTGATGGAAGTACATAAAAAAATCACAGAACACAAGATCTTTCATATTTACAAAGAGAAATAAGACAGGTAGTATTTAAGACCATTAAATAAATTGTTGCAAGAGTTTAGCAGGCTAGCATACGCTATACAATGCTTGGAGTGAATAAGCTTGGGCACGTTTTGTTTGTGAAGACCAAACACACGCTTGGTTGTGTAACATTCGACCATGGAGTGCACCTCATGTGCATGACACAGTAGGCGAAGCCTCTGCACAACAATTATTTCATATTGTTCGTGAAAGCCAGACGGACATTGTTGTAACTAAGCTTGCGTTTATTCATTTTCAGTAAAATCTGCTGATTTACAGAGAGGAGGAAGAGACAGTCTTGGCAAAGTGGGTGGGCTGAGTTATGAAAAAAAAAGGAATGGTGGTATACTTCTTTTTTCCCCCCAAAAGTGAAACATTATCCTAGTTTATTGGTTCCACATGTTCGTAAACTAGCTGTGAGACTCGCCATCAAACGAAGAAAAGATAGAACACCAATAATGTGGCAGCAATCACGAGGAACAATTTTACAGTATTAATTTGCTCTATTTTATTTATTTAGAAGAGACTTAAGAAGAACTCACCCAAGATTATCCCTGCTAAGAATAGACATGTCCTTAATCTCCCATCTCTCTCATCTTTGCACTCTATAAACTTTTCTCCTTTTTTCCCCCAATATATTTATAGATCTTTTCACTGGCTAATGCAGCTTGGCATTTGGAGTCAATCACTGAATCACACTAAAGACCAACACCTGACACATTTCTGAGATGCTAGTCCATGTGTGCTTTACAGTGATGCATGCAGAACATGGGCTTTCATTATGCCATGGGGCTAGTGTGAATTTTTTTTAATGTGAAAAATATTGAATATAAGGTATCATGGGCTGTTCAATACTAATTTTTTTTTTTTGCAGGTTCTCGTGAGCTGAATGAAACCAGGCACAGAGATTGCTTGTTCTGTTCTGCTCTGTTGTTCTGCATGGTTATATCACACTAGCCACGGGGACTACGCGGGAAATCGAGCAATAAGTATTCAGTGAAACTTGCTGCCCCTGTGAGCACATGTTCACAAGCAAGCGTTTGTGGTTATACTAAGTTAGAATTGGTTTAGTTATTTTAATGAAACATGCTTTTATAGCTATACCTGGAGTTCCTGCTTACACTATGACCACGATGTACACCCTTTTGAGCCACTGTTTAGAAGATGGTACAAGGAATACAGCAGAAGGCCATCTAATAAAAGTCAGTGTGGGCGTTAGTATGGCTTGGAGTCCATATTTTCCTTTGTTAAAGATACAAACTCCATTAGACATGATCTAGTACAAATTGTGGATTTTTTGATGGATATTCTGGTTTCAAACATGCTAAACTTTCTAGAGGGTTACCCTGGTGTACTAGTTAGAGTTGAAGTATGCAATTTTGGCTGCTGATAGAAGGATAAATTGTAGAGTGCAGCAGATAACAAAAAAATATAATATATAGACACTCGATCAGACCCTCTGCTGGAGGCCCCAAACACACATGCGCTCTCACAACGTCTGCATAATAAAAGGGCACATACAGAAGTGCACCACTGTGCATCATGCTCATTTAGGTGGCCTGTACAAACAGATGTAATTCAACATGAGAGTCTGTACACAATGGTAAATAGAGACCATGCCTGGCCCCTTTCTCTCCTGAATGGCGACTAATGAAAGCACCTGCGTGTTCTTCGCTGCCAGGAGCCCAATTTTCAAGCGGCAAGCTCATTTAGGTGCTTGACAATAGTCCCTGCTCCTGTGCTTGTCCAAACCCCCACACACTCAGGCCACCATTAAAATTTGTCATTGAAAAGGATGATAGGATCATTTCTATGGAGACGGCATTGAAGTAAAGACTGGGATGGTCTGCTCTCACTCAATAATACTTGCTATTAGCCTTCATTATTCGACTTCCTCTTAATCAGCATGAGCTTGTGATTGTATGGAGGCGAGACTACCAGCTTTCCACAAGAATATAGCACACCAGTAATGTGGCAGCAATCACAAGGGACAATTTTCCCATATTAATTTGATCTATTTTATTTATTAACACCCATAACTGGCTCTGTAAGTAGAATAGGACGTTAGGAAAAAGAAGAGCTAATAAAAACTATTCAGCTTTGTGCACTATTAGGTGATAACATTTAAACAATCTCATAAATGGTGTACTATATATATATATATATATATATATATATATATATATATATATATATATATATATATATATAAAATAAATAATCTGTTAAGAAGAAGATTATCTCTGCTCATACATGTCCTTAGTCTCCCATCTCTCTTGTCTTTTTCCCCCAATACATTTATAGATCTCTTCACTGGTTAATACATCTTGGGATTTGGAGTCAATCATTGAATCACACTAAAGACCAACGCCTGTGTTTGGTGCACTGTGTTTATTGCACAGGTGAGACTACCAGCTTTCCACAAGCACTTCAATGGAGAACTGCTATAATTTAGTTTATAGGGTCATGCTAAGGATAATCATGATGTCTTCCAGCTGTTGAAGAGATTGTCATTAATGCCTTTACATCCTTTAGGTCTGGAAATTCAAAACTTCTACTAACTCAGTGTTATTATTATGAAACCAGGACAGGTGTTGCTTTGCCAATATTCTACTGCCCAGTTTTTTGGTGCCCACTATAGCGTCAGATTTCTCTTCACGGCGGACAGGAATGGGACCCAATTTGGTCTTCTGCTGTATTAGCCCACTTGCCTCAAGCTTTTGCTCATTCTGAGATGTTTTTCTGCTTAACACGGTTGTAAAAAGTGACAAAGAGTGATCATTTGAGTTACTCTAGCCTTCCTGTCATCTTGAACCTGTCTGGCCATTTTCCTCTCACCTCTGGATGTTTTGTTTCTCACACCGTTCTGTGTAAACTTTAGAGACTGTTGTGTGTGAAAATCTGAGAAACGAGGTGACGAAAACTCTCCTTATTTTTACACGCTGTTCGAAATCACTGACTTTATTAGTCACTAGAGAGATTCAGTTGAATGCCTTTAGGTGATTAGCTCACTGCAGACAATGAACAGCACAGTTGCTACTATTGTTATTTAGTGCACTATTATGTGATTTACACGAGACTCTCAAAACCATGAGATCAGCACAACTGATTTATCTCACTGTTTTATAACATTATATAAGAAATCTGTATTTTTCTTACTCTTCAGTTTGGAATAGCAATGGTACAAAAGACTGAATAAAAAAGTCAGCTTGTATAGCAAGCTGATGAATATTAAAATAAAAAAAAAGGGTTCTGTTTTATGAATATGAATAATCAGCTGTAAGTGTACAAGGCTGAAAAAAGGGCATCACTTCCGATGTAAAAAAAAAACAAACAAACAAAAAAAAACACTTCACATGTATTTTATACAGGAGTATTTGACAGTAAAACACTGCTGGATGTTTTAAAATGAGCCATTTAAACTTTTTAAAGTTTGACACGGATGCTGTTTGAAATCCAAAGCAATATAAAGAGAAGTAAAAACCCCTGAATGGATTTGCTGTGTGTCACATAGCATGACATAACAAAAAGGCGTGGAAAGAGCAATCCTGTATTATAAATTGGGTGCACGGCACACTGCACACTTGATGTACTACACTGAGCTTCAAGAGCTATGCACAATGGCTGTCGCAAATTGATTTCGAGAAGGTGGTGAAATTATGAAGCAGTGCCATCAATTTTTTGTTCGGCTGCTATTGAAAGACTTTCAAACATTCAAGGGTGAGCAAGAAGAAAGAAATCTGATAATTTAGAAGTAATTTATAAAGAAGGGACAATGACAAAGCTTGAATTAAACGCTTCAGGAAAAAAGTATAACATCAAGGAGGTGAAATTCAGGTAGAGGTACACACTTGGAATCTAAATCGCCAAAATGAAGGCAAGGAAAATATTCTATTCTGTATTCTAGAACAGGCTGTAAGTCAAATTTGTTCTACAGCATACAACATGTAAGGATGTGTTTCATTCTTCTTACACCACAGCAATTTGCTAAAGAGTACATTTTTTATTTATTAAACAACAACAACTTCACGCTTTTTATACATTTCTAGTCACATTTAATGCTGTGGAACGTTAGGTCAGTCCTTGTCAATTACGTTAGCAAATATAAAATTGTTCTCACATCAGCCTCTCTTTTTTTTTTCTTGTTGCAGTTCATAAGACAAAAAAAAAAAAATGCAGTAGACTTGTTATCATCTCATGGTTTCATGGTAATGTATGATCAGAAGCTTACCTCACTGTTGACACAACTGATTTGTTTTACTTGATCAATTTCCTCACTCCAGTGATTCTCTTCCCTTTTGTGTCTGGCTGCAAGTCCTCCAAAACATTTCACAACTCCGTCTCACCCTAATTCACACTACAGCGCCTCTGTTTCTCTGCACAGGAGACATGATTGCACCGAAAACCTTTCGGCTGTGTAATCTGCTACTGTTGTACATGCGTTATATTGCTACCTCTGATGCTACGCCTAGCATGTTCGTACGTAACTGTAACATACACCACGGCTACCAAAGAACACTGCTAGTTGATCACAAGAAAACCAAACAATGTTGTTTTTAGCTAAGCAGCGCTGCACACTTACATGCTAGTTAGATTTTTTTTTTTTTTTGGCCCACCAACTTTCCTTCTTTCAGCTTATAACAACAACATGATAAATACTGACAGTGTATGAGATTTTATGGAAAAGTCATTCTTGAACAATTCGGGCTTGATATTTTTTGATGTGCAAAGAGATTTTGTCATAAAACGTCCCTGTAATTTTCACCTTGTGTGTGTTTAAATGTTTGATTACTACAGTGATACCATGAAACCATGATATTTTCAGACTAGGTTATCGCACCATGGAAATTTCAAACTGTAACACCCCTAAAATGCAGTTTGTCAGGTTAGTGACGTTTCCCTTGTTGCACAACGTAAAATTTCAGCTTTACCTCTGACAGTTACAAAACGCTGACACTGGAGACTCCTTCCATTAAAGTTGCTACTATAGAAATGATAACGTATTACAAGTGCATAAATATAAACTTGTGTAGACGGAGCTACTGCCAGAGCTGCTGTTTTAGAAAATGAATAGAATCAGAATAGAGTTTTCAACAGCATAAGAACACGGTGGATTATCCAAGTTACTTTTATATTTTCACTTGTCTCCAAATTTGGGAAAAATTCAGATCAGCCAGTAGATAAAAGTGAAGAAGGGGGGGTCTTGAATCTCCCCCAGTGGATGATCCGTCTCCTAACATCCTCCAAATCGGTTTACTTGCTATTGATTTAGTCATACAAAGTCATACTAGACGACTTTGGCTGCATTCACCGAGCCTCCATGGGGCCGTTCTATGTTGCGAGAAGTGTTTCCAAAAATGCATTAATTTCAGAGCAGTGTTTTGTAGAGCTTGCATTAGTGAGTCAGGCAACGCTCCAAATTAGATGTAATATAATTTGGCCTAGACTATTTCCCCCATGGTTCAGGAAAAAAAAATATATAAAGAATCTGTATCGGGCCTCTGCGATAACAAATCATTCCGGCTTATTTCTCCAAAAATCAAACAATGTTAAGGCATGCATTTAAAATTTGCAGGTCAGTGGGTAGGAAAGTATGGTCTTTATAAAAGGGTGGAATTATTTCATAATGATATGTAGGATAAAACAGGAGAGTTTCCAATCCCCTAATTGTGAAAAAACACAATTCAAAGCTGAGAATGGGATTGAGGGATATAGCCGTTGAGTTCCCAGTAATAACACAATTTTGCAGCTCTTCAATTCATTGTTCCGTGAGTGGCTCTTTGACTCATCACTTGAATTGAATGGGTTTAACCCGAATTCAAAAAAATAGTTGGGACTAATGTGTTCTGTCAGTGGAAAGTTCAGAAGAGCAGCAGTTCATAACTATAGATTTTGGTGGGGAAGGACGTCATTATTAACAAAATGAAGTCAAATGGCTATCAAGCTTGACTTATGCTATAGGATTTTTAGAGCAACCCTGTAATAAACAGTTGAGCGTCAACAACATGCAGTCCTCCAGCATGTAGCTGGTTCTAGCAGTTCGTCTTGTGTGGTTTTAACATGTACCTTTGCTCAATTGTGTTTGAAACAGCAGCAATGTTTGACTGATTTCAGCCCAAAAACCACACACAGATATCAAAAACCACAAACCTTTGAAAATGGAGACATATTTTTCTTCTTTTTTTCCACAGGGTCACTGTGGTTTGCATGCATTTCTGATGTACAGACATTATCCACTCCATAATCTCATTTCCCTCTCCCAGTCCTTGCAATACTGTATATCTTACAGTGGCTAAAATGATTCTGTACATCATAGACACAATGTCTGCACTTACACTTTGTTTGCAGAAACTTATTAGATCTCATTCCAATTATTTGCTATAAAACAAGATCTTGACAGCTGCGAAGTAGCCTGATTTGGCATTGACTGTCCTATCTGCTGCTTCTCCTCCACTGAAAATGTTCTGAGAGCGAGCATGGGGCAGCATGAGTCCTGACCCAGTGGACCTCTATTAGCACTTTTTGCAGTTCCCAATTTGTGACCACTAGGTGCAATAATAACTCTTCAACATTTGCTGAAGGCTCCCTTAGAGAAAAATAAAAAATACTGAGCCTCTTAGAGCCTCAACTGAAGACATATGTAGAGAATTTTGAACCATGTTCTCCATGAAAAGCATTTCACGATCTTCTTAGGTTTGCACTTTCTACAATTCCAACCCTAGGTCTTCAGATTTTCTGGATACTGAGAGCAATAGTCGTTAGGTAATTAGGGACGTTTCATCTGTAAAATTCTGTTCATGAAGAGGCTGATGAAGCTGATAAGGAGAATAGGATGGAGGGAGAATCTTCTCCAGTGCTGGGCGTGAACTCTAGGGCACTGATGGAGGTTGTCACAGGTGAGGCCAGCGTCTGGCATAGCCCAGCTCAAGGCAGGGTGGCGGAAATCATTTTCACCTCGTGCTCCTGTCGCGCTGGGCACTTAATTGCACACAGGACAGATCCGGAATACATAACCATGCACCCATGGAGCGTGATTAATGGCCCGGTGGAGTTCAGCAGCACGGCTAAACCGAGCCACGGCAACATCCGAAAGGTTCACGGCCCCAATTTTCAGCAACGTGGGCTACCAATATCAAGATTTTGAATGATGTAGAATTTTGCAATTTACGCAGTAAAACAGTCAAGCACTGGGTCTTTTGTTCCGGCATTCAATACAGCGCCACTAGAAACCTCTGAATTGACCTGTGGAAAGAGTGGATTGAGGATGACCCCGATGTAATTTGTGACATGTGTGTAAAGTAAATTTGACTTACCGATGGTGCGGGTTTGCCTCCTTTGGCAGTGCAGATCAGAGTGAGGTTCTGGGCTTGGTAGCGGCTGAACGGGGCCGGCGTGTTCTCTGCTACTACTGAGATGTTGTTGGGTGGCGCTGGGAAGAAGAAAAGAGACATCCATAAGCACACAGGAAAAAAAAAAAACATTAAGAGCGATCAAGGGCACACCACTCGACACAAACCAGCATGATGAGCATTAATAATGCTTTTTGTAGAGGCTTTTCATACAGTCTCATCCAATTGCTCATCCAATTCATCAGCCCCCTCAGCCTCACATACTGGATTTCCTTTGTCTCTTAGGACTTTGAACACTTGTTAACATCATGAATTTTCGATGCTGTTTCATGGTTTGAGATTCAGGCGATGGTGATGGACAGAACATTTCAGTATATTATTTATTCATATGAGGGATGTAACCAAATGAACAGATAATGTGCTCTTTTTTTTGGGATTGGGACTAAGCGGGAGGTATTTACTTTCACGTGAGTGAGTGGTCAGATATAAAGCTCACAGGATGAAGAAAGACCACATTTATTAATGTGTGCATGAAGCGGTCCTTTTTGCATTCATTCATTGATGAATTCTTGACTGAAAAAAGTCTGGGAACTACTGCCCTATGCGATAAATTTATGGAATACAGGAAGTGCAAATCCAATCAGCTAAGCTACGTTACAGCATTGTATCGACCAGTACACCTGACCAGGTCGAGACCTGTATGCGTTTATAGTCAGAATGTAAAAAGATTAATCAGTTTCTTATAATTTATCTGTTATAGTTTGGGACGGTGATTCAAATTAGCCTAGTGTTTGTGTGAATTTAGTGGTATTAGTGTAGTATTTTGTGTGAATTTAGCTTTTTTTATTTGCTCAGCTGATGAAAATACTTGACAGTTGGACTTGGTATGGACGTTTTTGAAATGCTAAATCATTTGGGGGGTATTTTTGACTTTTGTGAGCACAATTATCACATAGTTTTATATAAAAAAAAATAAACTAACTCTTCAAAAAGAAATACCACACGTGAGGGCATAATTATTAGAAAATAGTCAATGATGGAGCTACTGTTACCACCCTGAAGCTGAAGCTGATGAAGGTGACAGCATGCTTTATTCCTCTTATTGGTCAATACTAAAAAATTTTCTATTTACCAACTAAAGACACATACTTTTTTTTATCCATTTACAGTTTCGTACGGATATTGGATGCGGTGGAATATTTGTGAAACAAGTTAGTTCATGTCATGACTTGCGTTATGACAGCTATAAAGAGTTGTTACCTCACCAACCTCTTTATTTCTCTCTTTTAGAGTTAATAAGTTTAAAAAAATTGCGGCTTGTCATGAAACCGGAAAGTGCAAATTCCTATATCCTGTGTCGGAAAACTTAAAGTTAAACTTTACCTCTGACTGTTACAAAGCACTGACACTGGAGACTCCTTCTAAATATGTTAAATAAACATCTCCTTACGGAAAACTTCGCCATGTCAACAATTAGACAATTTTTATAATCTGTTTATGGGGAGCGATGCACCATACAAGTTCCCTGTGTAAGTCGTGAGTATAGAAATGATGATCTTTTACAGCGAGTGCATTAATATAAGCCTCGCAGCCAAGCTGTTACTCAAAAGCATTCAGCATCTTCTGAATACTTAGAATCCAGCATTTAACAGCACTGTGGTATAAAGCACATTATTATTTGTTTACCAATAATAGCTAGGATCTATTATAGCTGGTACAGCTGTTTGGATGAGCTGGTGTGGAACGGTGTCGTCACTAAACTATGCTGCAGTGGTACATTTGATCAGAGCTATTGAGCTATTGCTTGTTAAATATGGCACCCCCTCTAGATAGCACCCTTGGCAGCTTCCCATGTCTCATATGCCCAGGCCAGCAATACTCAAAGTGAAGTACTTGCACTATACAGCGCATTATATAGCCTGCAGATTTAACACTGCTCTGGTGTGGTCTACCTTTCCATATGCGAAGAGATAAACCAGCAAGACAAGGCACTGCTCCCACGAGTGCTGTTACGGCTTTCTGCATTCAAATACTGTCCTGTGCAGCTGTTTTAAATCATAAAAACTGGGCCAGTCGCAAGGCTGGTCAACGTGAGAGAGGGAGGTTGTTAGAGATGAAGTGGGAACACTCATACATATATTATTCACAGCCTTGGGCAAGGTCTCCTCTGGGAGGTCTTACAAGTGTGTGATGGGGGGAAAAAAAAGAAAGAAAAGAACCTATCCCATAACAGAAATTGAGTCTCTAGAAGAAGAAGTACCAACCACTTCACATGCTGGAGAATCTAAAAAAAAAAAAAAAAAGAAGAAAAAAAAATACAACAACAACAACAACAACAACAACAGGATAGTTCATTATTCAAATCTATACAGATGTGGCAAAAACATCTGCATTCCTCACTCTCTTCATTCACGTGACGCGCCCTGCTGTCAGAGATCATCTTCGAATATCCCCTGGAATGCATTATCACCTGAGACACGATTTTCACAGATTCACTTTCACACCCGGCTGAGGAAATACGGCCCGCTATTGCCTGGGTGTGAGAAATTGTGTTTGAAGTAAGTGGAGCGGGTTAAAGGAGTCGCCCGAGGGAAAAAGCATTTATAAAATCTCCCGATCGCTAACGCTCACACAAACAGGAAATTAAAAACCGTATGAAGACAGTAAAGGAAGTTCTTTTCCTGTTTACCCTGAAATCTGTTTGGACATTTTTGAGCCATCATGTAGTTTATCTGGTTTATAAATGTGAGAATTTAGGCGTTTAAGTTGCTTTTTTAAAGGAACACTTCCACCAAAATGAAAAAAAAAAGAATATATTGCCATCCATAGGTCTGTGGTTAACATGATTACTCTTCTACTAGGGTGTTTTCACTATTTGCCCAAATACCAGGATTTCGGGGCGGGGCTTATAATGGCAGATTTGCTTTCAAATTCCCTCAGCGGTTTCGTACGCAATTTTTGTGCACTCCTGTTTGCAAATTGGTAGCCATTGTTTGTCATTATTCGTCCATTTATCATTTATTTATTATTCCTTTGCTACCAACAATCAAGCTGCAGTCAACAGCGCTTAATGCATGCGTGGCGTGTCTTTATTAACGAATACCTGCAAACGACGAGCAGCTCTCATAGAACGAGATTTTCAGCCAGAATGAAAAACAGGAAAATAATCAATGATGTAGTGTGATGCAGCTTGACATTAAATGAAGTTCATTTTTACTTTTTTTATAACTTCTTTTTTTAATGAACTTTGGACTTGTTTGTTTACAGTCTTTACAAGTTTAATGTTGTCGAGCATCTGTGAAACAGGCTAGTTCCTGTTATTGCTTACATTACAGCAGCTATAAACAGTCATTCTTTCACCAGAATCTCTTTCTTTCTCTCTCGTGAAGTTAACGAGACAAAACGAACACCTTTTCATGTTCCTGTTCATGTCCTTTATCCTGTTTGAAAACCTAAAGTTATAGTTTTACCTCTGACTGTAACAAAGTGCTAACACTGGAGACTCCTTCCCAAAATGCTAAATAAGCTTCTCCACACAGAAAACGTCACAGTATATCAACAATGAGAAACGTTTATGTGACGCGTCCATGTGAATGAGCTGGGAACATTAACCTTGCACCTGGCTCTATTGTCTGACCAATCACAATCAAGAATTTACCAGCGCTGTGATGGAAGTAAAGCTAATTAAGCTGGTCAATGTATAATCATATCTGGATCCAGGTTTTTCTCCCCAGAATTAGTACGCAGCCACACAAAGCCTCCAAATAATTTCTTGAAATTTAATGAACACCAGGTAAAAGTATGAAATCAAAGCTCACCCTTACTCTTAATCATTCATGACTTAAATATTCATGTCATAAATATTCCATTACACTCAATCGCTCAATACTCTCTCTTTTTGAGAAGGTGAAAGTGGTGCTTTGCATGGATGACAAATTTAGCCTTATTAAGTGTAAAATACGCCTGAGCTTTATTATCTCCCCAGAAAGGAAGACACAGTTATTTCATTTGCAGTCTCGGTTAATATCACAAATTCCCCTTAGGCGCCTTAAGGCGATAAATTAATGGACCGCTGTCAGGTTTCTAATTAATATACAGCTCTAATGAAAATCAGTGTTGTTTGACTCATAAAAAACGACACCCTCTTCCTGGTTTGCTAAAAGGGAGAAAGAAATAGCTAATGTTTAATAATGTCTAATAATAATAATAATTAATATCTGACACACACACACACACACACACATATATACATATACATATATATATATATATATATATATATATATATATATATATATATATATATATATATATATATATATATATATATATATATATATATATATATATATATATATATATATATACACACACACACACACACACACACACACACACAAAAATATGCATATTATTAATTATATTTTAAGTGTTAAATAATAAGTGACTTAACAAATTGAGAATGATAGCGTTTAGGGCCACTGTTTACAAAATAAAAATACATCATTCTGAGCAGAAAGTTGTAATATTTCAAGAAAAAGTCATAATATTATAAGAAAAAAGTTGAAATATTATTATATACTTCTTCTGATTATATCAGATATTATGACTTTAGAATAATAATAATAATAATAATAATAATAATAATTATTATTATTATTATTATAAAAAAGCATTTACAAGGGTTCTTTAAAGGATGATTAAAGGGTTGTACGTGGAACCCACTTCTAATAGGATGAGGACACACATAGTTCTAAGTTTTCTAAAAATGCACATAAGCAAATGAATGCTACTTAACTGGGAATTATTCGAATTAAAAGGTCTACCTTTACTGTGTAGTTTTTAGGTAAATTAAGGTGAAGGTGTTGATTGGTTTTCTGCAGCAGCAGCTCTGACAGTAGTGTCAGCTGTAATTCAAAGTAAATCTAAGGCATAATAATAAATGGATCTAACAATGTTTTATTAAAAAACATTTTTTTGGAAGGCAAAAAGTGTCAGAGCAACATACCAGTCCAAGGTAAAGCGCTAAGTTCAAGTTACTGCTTCGCATTTTCTCTGTAAAAAGCTGCAGTTCTTTTGTCTTATTAAGTTCAAGGGAACAACTGTATATGGATGTTATAAGTAGTGGTGACATGATAATACTGATATTGAAACTTTTCTTTAAAATCTCAAAAATGTAAAAAAAAAAAAAAAAAAAAGGGATTTTATTATTTTTTTTTACTGAAGCACTGAAAAATAAAGGAAAAATACAAAAATGACTAAATTACTAAAATTACTTATATTGCAAGTATAAAATATAAATACAATAAAAATCAATCCTAACAAAAAATACAATCTAGTCTCTTTATATGTAAATATAAATAAAATAAAATAAAATAAAATAAAATAAAATAAAATATTCCAATCTTTTCCATTTGTTCCAGGATTGGATAGAATTAACTTTTTTTCCCTCCAATATCTGATCCATAATTTTTTTCCTGCATATTGGATCGGTGCCATCAGTTATAATGTAAGCAATAACAGGAAACAAATTGTTTCGTGGGCACTGCACAACATGAAATGTAACTATAAATGGATAAAAAATACAACAGGCTGCATCACACACAATCTATTATTATTATTATTATTATATTTTTATTTATTTATTTATTTATTTTTTTTTAAGTGTGTGAATAGTTTTTTGATGATGATTAACATATTATTTTCCATATTATGGTCATTAGGAGTTGATTCATAGATGTATTATTTCCCTAGTACTTGATTAAGTGTCTATTAATGTTTTACCAAGTTGGGAATATTTTTCAAATGGCATACTATGAAGGAAGATCCAGAAAAATACATAAAAAAGATCATGAAATCATATCATCATAGTACATATTTCAGTGCTCAGTGTGTGTCAGAGATATCAGAGACACGCAGGATAAAGGATATCGTAAACCTGAAGACGCCAAACTCAAAATAATCCCTGATGAAACATCAGCAAATCTCTGATGGATTAATAGATGAAATTTCAGAGTTGGGCACACAACAATGACGGGTTTTAATCCTATGAAGGATTAGGTTTTGTTGATTGATGTGACAAGTCTTTCTTATTCAATTTTCCTGCACTCAAGGTTACTTGCACCTTTTATACGAAAGAAAGGAAAAAAAAAAGCATTTAGAATCAGAATCTGATGAGAAGAGTTTATCACTGATCAGCTTCAGTGCTTTAATCCAATATCTTTCATTCTTTGTGCTGTTCAAGCATAAAAATGTGAAATACAGCATGACAGGCATGCTTTCAATAACAAGACTGAACGTACTGTATTTCTTACTGACTTCTTGTCTTCGTCAATCTTCCTGGCCAATAAATATTATGGCTAGGTGATATCTCACAAATTAATTTTACCCTCGCAGTAGATAATGTTGCTGGACAGGGATTCCAGTGCATTATTTCTCAACTTTCCAAAACAAAAACATCAAAGCATATAAGGAAACAGATTCAGAGATGCACGAAAGGGAATGATGTGGCTGTATGATGCAACACAAAATGGTTGTTTTTACTACTTTTTTCTGTGTGTCATGTCATAATGTTAATTTCATCAGGGTCTGATTTCAGGCAGGGAGTGATCAAGTGTCATCCAACCAGTTAAAATTAAAAAGAAAAGTAAAAGAAAATTAATCAATGACAGGATTTTTATTCCTCATGTATCACAACTTACAACTTACACAAATTACAATTTTTTATTTGTTAAGGAAAAACACAAGGAAGTCATACTTTTTAATTCATTTACAGTTACATTTAATGTTGTGGAACGTCCATGAAACAAGCTAGTTCCTCTTATTATAATATGTAGTTATATAATAAGTTATAAAGAGATGCTCCCTCACCAGCCTCTATTTTGCTTCTGACTCCTGAAGTTGAAAAAACAAAGCAGCTTGCCATGTTAATGAGAAACCACAAAGGCCAAACTCCTCTGTCCTGAAGACTTGGCCATGTTGGAAACTTACCGCTTTACCTCTGACACTGGAGAGTTTACACAAAATGGTGTGAAAAACCAAAAATATTGAGTGAGTGACAGTTCTGCGGGTGGAAATGCCTTGTTCATAAGAGAGGTCAGAGGAAAATGGCCAGAGTGTTTCGAGTTGCCAGGAAGGATATAGAAACTCATATAATCACTCTTTACAACCGTTGTGAGCAGAGCGGATCCCTGGAGGACTAGTGGTTAGGCCACAGCGCTGTCACTGCTGCGGGCCAGGGACTTAACCCCAGCGACTGGGGTTGCGCGTGTCAGTGCACTCCCAGTGCTGGTCCCAAGCCCGGATAAAAATTGGGGAGGGTTGCGTCATGAAGGGCATCTGGTGTAAAAACTGTGCCAGATCAAATATGTGGACCAATGATCCGCTGTGGCGACCCCTAACGGGAGCAGCCGAAAGAGGAACAACAACAAGAACCGCTGTGAGCAGAAAAGCATCTCAGCACTCACAAAACATCAAACCTTGCAGTGGATGAGCTACAACAGCAGAGGACCACACTGGGTTCCACACCTGCCAGCCAAGAACAGGAATCTGAGGCTATCATGGTTACAGGCTCATCACAGAAAGTGTTTAATCTGAGGAGATTCAGCTCCACTGAAAATCAAGCTCTTTTCTTACAGAGTTCAATGACTTGAGCAGCTAACCTACATGTTCTCCTGCTGCATGGCAACGTCAAAAACCATTTTATCTCTTTTAAAAAGTATCAGCTCTTTTATTCCTCCTGAGCCCACATGCCCGAGTAATTCATCCTAACAGGGACTGCCTCCATTCCCTTCTGACACTGCGGCCTGAAGCGACAAGACTCATCTCTCTTTAAAAAATAACAGCAAATGGGATTTTTTCCCCCCCCTCATGACCAAAGTCTACGTTTAGCACCGAGCTTCCTGGAGGCACGTCTCCTCGGCCTGATAATTAAAGGATTTAGTGGCCCCGTGAGAGCGAGGGGGTTACGCTTCTCCTTCAGTCAGGTCTGTTATTAAGCTCTCGAGGGTCCTCACTGAAAGCCGAAAGTCACCGGGGTCGACCCCGGCTGCCTTTCTCCAAAAGTAATTTCCTGATAACTTTTTTCTTTAAAAAGAATTATTAAAATCGGTTGAGTTTTAATTATGGGCTCAAGCCTCATGAATCCTGAAAGTAATCAGCGCAGATTAATAAGGGTTTGTGATGTTTGACCTCGTCCTGAAAATGGTCAGGATATCAGGCTGTTGATCAGCAGTTTCTAATCGGATGAGAATGAGAATAATGAGCAATAATCAGCCATATACATTCAGCTAATCAGTTTACTTTATTTAATTGAAGATAATGAAAATTACATAATGGATTGAAATGTGCTCGATGAGTCGACCTTCAATAAATGTGTCGTATTTATGTTCAAATATGATATCTATCAACAGCTCGACAATGAAACTATTAGGGTTGAGAAAAGTGTTAAAAGTTTTAAAAGCGTTTCAAGTCTATAATGCTCTGCCGTGTTCATGTTGTGTTTTCTCTAAATAACAAACACGCTAAAAAGAAAAGTGCAACCCTTACATTCAAACCAAAAAAAACCTCTAAACTTGCAGTTCTGTCATCTGTCCCTTTGTGTAATGTGTACTTTAACGGGACAATGTGTGCATAGTCTATCTACTTTTCATTTCTCCTCCAAAGGAAAAGCACGATAGTGTAAATAATCCACTCCGCTCATGTTCACTACACCTGCAACTGTGTACTCTGTGTAATCACCTGATATTGACTGTCGCTGATAGAGTGTGTGAGTCTACATCTTGGGCTGGAAAGAAATCAGCCCCAGTCTCGCTTCTCGCTTCTTCATACCATTCTGCATATTTTTTATAACTTCACTGGTGGTGCTGTTGCTCTTGATTTCACAAAATTCAAAATAAATCTATCTTAAGACATTTGTTAACAGCAAATATTCTGCTGTGGATGCCAAAAATTAAATATTGACTTTTTTTTTTTTGAAAGACACGAGTTAAGCACACCGTATGAGCACATTTACACCAGCTGTCCCTGATGTATGTGTGTTAAAGCAAACTTGAAAAAGCTCCCAAAAAACGTGCAAGATTGCCTTTCACTTGAACAAAATATCCATTTTGTTCGTTTAATATCTGAAACTGTAAACATCCATTTTGTTTGAGTAACATCTGAAACTTTAAATGTCCATTTTGTTTAACATCTGACACTGTATACATCCATTTTGTTTGTTTAACATTTGAAACTGTACATGTCCATTTTGTTTGTTTAACATCTGACACTGTAAACGTCCTTTTTGTTTGTTTAACATCTGACACTGTAAACGTCCTTTTTGTCTGTTTAACATCTGACACTGTAAACGTCCTTTTTGCTTGTTTAACATCTGACACTGTAAACATCCTTTTTGTCTGTTTAACATCTGACACTGTAAACGTCATTTTTGTCTGTTTAACATCTGACACTGTAAACGTCCTTTTTGTTTGTTTAACATCTGACACTGTAAACGTCCTTTTTGTCTGTTTAATATCTGACACTGTAAACGTCCTTTTTGTTTGTTTAACATCTGACACTGTAAACATTCATCATGTACTGTATGTTTAACAGCTGAAAATATAAATGTCCAGTTTGTATATTTAAAGTTATTGAAAGTCATTTTAATACTTGCAGTTGCATGAGTAAATTAAGGGCAGGTATTAAATTTGTGAGAAATCATTTATTACATGTTAATAATGAAAAAAGTTCTTGAAATGCTGACTTGCTATTACCACAGTGAAGGTTGATATTTCCCACATGTTTTCACCTCTGATCAACAGAAAGCCTGTGAAAATAAGGTTAAATTAACATTTACCTTATCAAAGAGAGCAGATTTTCTACAATATTTCTTAAAATGCTTGGTAGAGTCTCCCTGTTATATTTGTTATTATATGGTAATTACATGTTTGTTGTTCTTTTTAGCCTCCTGGCTTTTTAAAAACTTTTTTGGCTATTGGCTCAAACACTTTGATATCCCTAATTGTCTCCTGAACAAACTTCTCTAATTTTGCCATCTTGTGGTTCATTTTGACATTTCCAGAAATTTCTTTGACATTCGAGAACAATTAGCACATGCAAAATCCAATTTTATATCTTGTTTTCATCATTCGCTGTGCATGCAATATCTTTTTCAGCAATTATTCTTTGTAAATCACCTGAAAAATGCGACTAACTACCTCCACAATTAAGCAGATTGCTCAATTATTTGGGATCTCGGTCAATCAGGGCCTTATTCTTGGAAAATGAACCCCTGGTATAAAATGTTATGTGAACCGCTGGCACACACACATTATGAATGAGTCAGAATACTGAGAAACTTGATATGTGTGTACAATGCAAAAGCTTTTCAAGGACAAATCCAACCAGGAAACACAGTCAATATGTTTTTATATTGTTATATTTGTGATGTGTTTAATGATCCTAATCTGTCAAATGGTTCTGTCTTTTCATTATTGCTGTAAGAAGATCTCAAGGCATAACTGCTGTGTTTTGCTGTTAGATCATAAAACGCAGGAGCGCAAGAGCTTCCCTTCTCACTCCCCACTTTCCAGCACCTTTCACTGTCATATTAATGAGAAATCCAATGTCGAAGTCGATACGCTGGTGCAAACTTCAGACTCAATGTCCCAGAATTCAATGCAGCCATACAATGAAGTTGAGTTACGGCAGAGACTCTGCTTGGCTAGACAGTGATCGACGAGATGACGAATGTGATGATGTAGACGGCAGAATTAGCTTGAAAGTTAAAGCTAAGGAAGCTGATCTGTTTGTGCAGACAGCTAGAGGACTAAAGCACTGCTGCATCACTTTAGGTAGAGAAGCAGGGGCTAAATCCCAATGGTAGTCGAATGGCATTGTGGGTAAGAAACCATTCCAAACTAGCTCTTGGATGCAACTGAAGATCACGCGCTAATTATAAAAATAAATATGCAGCTTGTTCAGAGTGGATTGCTCCTTTAATTTTAGGATCGTTCTCATCCTTAATCCTTTCATGCAAATTCTTCTTCACTAGTTTTCATGATAGTGAGGGGCTGAGAATATGCTCTTAAAGGCAAATCAGTGCCTTTCAAAATTTTTCATCTTTTCATACCTAGCCTCAGGTGTGCTGGTGCTAGCTCTAGAAATGGAGCTGAAAAAGGAGATTTGTTAGCTAGCATACTTTCCTAATTTCCTAACACTAATAATTCGCTATGGAATGCTAGCTATCACACCTACTCATTTCTTTTCATAGAAAGTCTGTAAATCTTTTCTGAAGGTAAGCTTTGCATTACCAATGGATTTCTAGCAGGGTCGCCAGATTGTATGTCCAATTCGGGAAATCCTTAATTTCATCATTTTTTTTTTTTTGCTGGCAGATTTATTTCGGCCACAAATTTAGACAGTGAAATTTGTAACAATGAATGAAATAGAAACAGTTTATTTTTGATAAAATATATAATGGCACATTCACCCCATTTGGTCCATTTGTCGAATCTGAAATCAGAGATACTTTTGGTTCGCTTACTAGTCGGCTTGGCTCAATTTTCATGCCACACCTGATTAAACAAACTGAAAAAAAAAATAGTTTGGTGAGCGGAGGGGAATGATGGACTGAAACTGTCATAAAACTATATAAACAATATAAACAATTAGTTTCAAACATTTTGTGTATCGCGTCGAATGTTTATTTTGTGTTTTTGCTTGTCTCCAGAAGACATTTCTTGCATGTCATTCTATTGGCTCAGTTTGTGCCTCATGGCTCAGTTTAACAGCTCTCTTGCACACACACACACAAAAAAAATGCCGCAACTTCCTGCAGTCTGGTTGAGTCAAATTGCTTTCTCGCTGCAATCGAACCACGCTAGAAGGACTGAGTCCACCTCGCTCATACACTTGGCTGTTTCCGAATGAATGCTGTGTTCTCACCTGCCTAAAGAACCGTACAGAGGAGAACAAAAACACCAGGGTTCCATTCTAATGAACAAAACCTGTGTATATGAAAGCAGCCTCACTATTAGATTTTATTTTCCCTTTACCCCCAAATCCCTTGGTGGTGCGAGTAGTTTGGGAACAGTACTTATAAGGGTAAAGTTGACAATGTCTCTAGCACTTTGATTTATCCTTGAAACACATGGCAAAAGTTAGGCCCTAAAAATAATTTCTACAGTGATACTTGGCAAAGTATAATATCGGAGAATAAAATACAATGCTGCAGTGCATGATTCTCAGCCTCTACTTGGAAAAAATAAAAAAGCAAAAAAGGTCAAGGCGTGCACTGGCTTTGAGTCGGTCCACAGCTCAGAAAGCACCAGGGGTCCTGCTTCCATCCACCAGAGTCACATTAAAGCGTCACACAGCGGTGTAAGTGCTGCAGTGGTGGGGGTTCTGCTCTCTCTGGACAGCTCTGACTGACACATTCACAAAGCAAGCTAAGGTTGTGTTTGCCGCACAAAGATGGCAAGTCGCTGAGATTGCACAAGAGGTGCAGAGTGGCTGCAATTAATGCAACAATTGTGTTACAGCATTTTTGTAAAGACTTTTTGGACTCTACATTTTACAAGAATCTCATATTTCACGGAGCTCTGGATAATTAGATGCGTGGGCTTTAAAAAGGGACAAACACGAGGCCAGAGTGAAATGAAAAAAAAAATTTTTAATTAAAATAAAAATTGTGGTGGATGCGAGAACTGGGAATGCACCCTGAATGGGATGCTATGGGGAAGATTCAATGACAGACAGAGCAGAAATCACTCCAGTGAAATGTGAAGTGCATTACTACCTGCTCATTGTTTTTCACTGAAGAGATCAAGTGACATAAGAGTAATGCAACGAAGGTTTTGCTTTTCAGTGTGTAACGTTTTCTGCATGGTAATGAAAAGCAATACTATTTGTGTATGTGTACCATTTTGTTTCTTATTTCTATTCTACATGGAATTGCACAGTGCAATGAAACGCAGAAAAAGAAGTGGCACGCAGGAAGCATTATACACTAAAAAGCAAAACTTGAATTACCTTGCTCTTATGTCAGTAATTGCTGTGAATTGAATGTGTGTACTTGCACAGACAAAGAGGGAGCATGTGAAACTCCAAGGAGAGAGAAATTCGAGCTCAGGATCGAACCAGAGAGGAAGGAGATACGTCACCTTCTCACACTAAGACTGCTTTTGTTTGTTTTAATATCAAGTTGACATAACTCGCAAGTTTGGACTTTGTAGCTCAGAGTCACCTAATGGTGATGATGCATGATGTCAAATATCAAAATCAAAGTTATTCAAATAAAATAAACATAATGCCTTCATTACAGTGTTATAGCACCATCATGCATAGGTTTTCATGTGTTCACAGTTAAGGAATACTTATGACACTTTCATTACAGTGTCTTGGAACTGCTATAAGCATTCTTAAACATCTCAGAAGCAGAAAAATGAAACTCATGTTACAACTTACATCACTCACTGATGTGTTATGTCTACTTGATGTCAACGTGACTCAAGCAGTTGCTATGACAGCTGCAGCCTATACAAATGAATCTCTAGAATGTTTATGAAGGCTTCTGTGATGATGTGTCATGAAATGCTCACGGAGGTGTTATGTTGCCTTATGACCTTATTAACGTGGCAGATAAGTGGCATTCAAAAAAAAGAACATGCAAATGAGAAGGAAAGCTGATTTGAGAAAACCTCAGTCAAAGCAATCCTTCTTCTTTGGTGGATTAAAAAAAAAAGACCCTCGAGATGAACAATAGCAGGGCACTCTGGGACCCTTTGAGATGGCACATCTAGGATGAGTGGTGCCATGAGATAAAAGGCATTCGAGTGCTTTGTAATCACTCAGCCTCACTGTGCTTTTAGCATTAGCATTTGCCCGTGTCCTTTTCATTTGCATTCACCATTACTGGCCTGTCAGATTTTATTGTGATCATTTCCAGGCTGTTTTTGGAAGGAAGGCAGGAGGAGGTACACGGAGTGGAACGTTTTGTAGAAGTGACCAACCACTGCGAGAGTGACAGAGGAGACTGACAAGGTGCGACAAAAGCTGGTGGCACAACAGCAGTCGCAGTCCTAGGTTATAGTAATCACATCAAAATCGACAGTTTGGGGAAAATGGCCATATGGTTTGGTTGACACATTGTATAAAACAGAAGTGAAAGCTGTCACTGGCGTCAACAGCGTCAACAACGTCAACAGCGTCAACAACGTCAACGGTGTCAACAACGTCAGCGGCGTCAACAGTGTCAAAGGCGTCAACAACGTCAGCGGCGTCAACAACGTCAAAGGCATCAACAGCGTCCCACCTCCAGCCCTCATGACTTGTAACACTAACATGACACCAAGGCACTGATATTCAAATGCCACATTTAAGCAGATCATTTTAAACTTAAAGAAGCCTCTGTGTGAGATTTATCACAGTTTTATAAAGCTCTATCTTGGGTGGAAGAAAAGCAGCCGAGGATCTAATGAAGACGAGCGTGAAGACTTGAGAGAGCAGGCAGACAAAAGAACGGATATCTCAGAAGAGCTGAAGAGAAAAAAAGTGGCAGATGGAAGCCCGTTGTCTGGCTCGGCTCCTGTAAAGCCCACTGGCCTGAAGTTGATGCTTAAACAACAGGAGTCCGAAAAACACAATCTGCTCTGAATTGGCCTCTTCAACCTCTATGCACAGGAACCTGGGCGATTTACCTTTCATGCTGAGGTGCTACAGAAAAATTACCATGGTTGAATTACCTGCTGTAAATAAACAACAAAGTTTTTTGTAAACATGGAACTGTGAAATAACTTCACCTACAGTACAGATTTCATCAGCATTATTTAAATGGGTACAGTATTTTGACTGTTTATTATTAGATACATATAGCTTTATATTCCTGAATTTTCCACCAACAGAACACATCAGTTGTAAGAAAGCGAGAGATTAACGCAAAACCCAGATTCCCTGAGCCTCAGCTGATTCTCAGATTCACATAGCTCCACATAATTTCCAGAGTATCAGCTGATTTCCAGAGCTTCACCCAATTCCCAGGTGATTTCCAGAGCTTCAGGTTATCCGCAGCTTCCCAGAACTTCGCCTGCTTCCCAGACTCCCAGAGCCTCAGCTGATTCCCAGACCTTCACCCAACTCCCAGAGCTGAATACTAGATTTCCAGAGCTTCACCTGATTCCCAGATTCCCAGAACTTCACCTGTTTCCTAGATTCCTAGAGCTTCACCTAACCCCCGGATTCCCAGAGCCTCAGTTGATTCTCAGATTCATAGAACGTCATCTGTTTCCCAGATTCACAAAGAGCTTCACCTGATTCCCAGAGTCCCAGAGCTTCATCTGATTCGCAGATTCCCAGAGGCTCAGCTGATTCCCAGATTCATAGAACTTCACCTGGTTCCCAGATTCTCCGAGCCTCAGCTGAATTCCCAGGGCTCCACCTGTTTCCCAGAACTTCTTATTTCCAAAACCCCAAATGCCACACTTGGTTGACATTTTTGGAGAATTTTCTGCTCAATTCTAGTCAGTGAGATCAAATTGGAAAGATGGTGACGCATTTACATTTATGGCATTTAGCAGAGGCCCTTATCCAGCACGGCTTACAGAAATACAGTCATATCCAAGGCAGTGCAGCTTTTCATATCTGTGAAATATTGATTTAGTCAACATCAGGCCTTGTTAAGTGGCAACACCACGCAAACTGGCTGTTCTGATTTATTTCATTTTCTATAGGAACTTCACAAAGAAACACTTTCTAAATTCCTAAACAGCAGCTGAACTTGGTTGGGGAATTTGCTCTAAAATATGGCATATGATTTAAACAGATGGTGAGTGACATTTGTTTGAAAACCCTACAGCACTACTAGGTTTTATTTATCTATCACAGTAAACACTGCAACTCACACTTACAGCTAATAACAGCAGATCTATATATATAGTAAATATTAAGATATATTTGCTTATTGCCATTGGAGAAATGGACCATCTATTTTATTTTTTGCAAGTCCGCCGTTAATTAGATCTAATTTAGATTGTACACCCATTCTTATTTGCTGCATCATGTGCCAAGTGCTATCACACCTCATCGAGAGCCAAAACTGCAAAAATGCTTTTGAATAATGAAACACATTCAGATAGTTAAAAGGCAGTTCTTTACCCCATATGTTGTTGATTCAGTGCCTAGTTTTGAGATTTCAGCATTACAGTCTATCCACCCTCTAATTCAGGATGAATAAAAGTGGAAATTTTCAGAGTTTTTATCCCAAAAATGAACAAACTATCAATCCAAACATCTGTTTCTGACTGAGATACAGTGAGTTTCTCATTTCCAGATAATGATTAGTATCCATTATATTATGTTACGTTATTTTACTGCTGCGAAGGTTTCTGTACTTTGTCTATGTTTCCAAACTTTCCGCTCTTCAGTGATGGAAAAAAAACACCCTACAGAGATACTACAACTGAATGACAAAAAGGAAAAAAAGTTTAGGGCAAAAGTTTGTATCCCCCATGGTTATTTAATGGGAAAAAAGAAAATACTATTTTTATATAATAGAATTCGTCTACAAAATAATAGAGTCCAACATGAAATGTGGGTGAATAACACAACACCATGAGGGGAAATCAAAAAAAAAAAAAGAATAGCCACTCAGTTACCAGACATGAAGTCTCATTTATGTGTACATTCACATAGTTTTGCACGTAACCCATGCATATGCATGCTTCTACACATTGAATATGATTAATCGAGTTATTCTTGTGTGTGAGGATGTGTGTGTATTTACATCCTAGATTTTCAGAACCTCAGTCATGCTGCATGTTCGCAACAATTGCTGAGCATGTTACTGGACGTTGTTAACCATATATGGCAATCTGGGGGCGGTTCATTATGAAAATAAGTGTCTGTGCATGGGCAAACTGCACTGTACATTTTCAGTGGAGGCCTTCTTTTACAAATCACTTTTCTAATGCCAGTTCATAGAAACCGTGAAACGTTTCCATGTGGCTGACGGGTCTGTTCTCACTGGCGCAGGAGAGGAGAAAAAAAAAAAACAAAAAGGATTTTTAATCACTTTCTAATTATCATTAGCATTAAAAATATTTATAAACTGTTAGAATCAGCCTGTGTTTTTTCAGTCAAATTTTTGGCTGAATTTTCTGTGGCATTACTGATATACTCGTCTAATGTTAGCTATGCCAAACATACATGGTTAGATATTATTTCTCACTGATGAACTCTAAACATTCCCCATTTACCATGCCAGAAAGCGAAGCCACTCGGTCAGCACATATTTCAATAATCAAGACAAGAGCAATGCCCAAAAGATTACTAATGTGAACTAGGAGGAAGAGGCGGGGCTTCCAGGGGGTCGGCTAATATCAGTGAGTTCAAAATACCTGCTCAGCTGTCAATCATCATGTCAGTTGGCTCACCGTTTTTATGGGGGGGCGGAGGAAGAAGACTGATCCTTTGCTGTATGTTTGAGTGATCACGCAATGTGGAGCTCATACACAAGGTTATCAGGTCTGTCTGTGAAACCTGAACCAATAAATGTCTTGTTTATATAACTCAAACTTCTATATATTGTCTTAAGGCTATGCAAACTTTTGCACTCACCTGTACTTACTTATTTAAGTCTTATTTAATGTAAAGTATTTCAGTCCTCCCCCGCACAGTCTGACCTTTTCTGTACCAAGATAGCATCAACAAAACCACCAACCTTGATCCGCATCTCACCCTGAACTGTGCATATATCGCAATTATAACCGCAGGCAAGAACCAGGCATCGTGTTAATTACGCCTTTGAAAAATATCTCAACAAACCCTACATTCATTACTGCTGGCAGTGCCCGTTCGGAGCAGGCCGACCTAGCGGGGGACATAATTAGCACAGCTCTCCAAAGACAAGAGTGGGGTGCGGTTCTGTTCGGCTATTGTGTGAGGAACAGACTCCTTGAGGTAAAAGAGAATAATGTGAAAGTGGGGGGCCTGTGGATTTGAGAACTGGATCTCCACAGGTGCTTTTTTGGCTGCAGCACTCAGAGGATGTGCCAAAGCAAAGCAACCAATGCCCACTCACTCTGAAAATACAGGCCATAAAATATTCATGCAGCGCTAAATATAACCTTTTTTAATTCATCAGGGCTTCCTCTTGTGCATCTGATTTTGGAAATGAATCATCGCCTGCTTCTGCAATTTCACTCACTTCACTAACAATCCACTATTCGCACTGTAAAATTCTAAGAGCCGCTCTTGGACTTTTTTAACTCATTTTCTTTGGATGTGGTCGGTCCACTGATTATGCAGTTGGAGCATCTGGGGCTTTTGGGAAATCCGGTTTGCTCTGTTGCGTTGTAAATTAGTTCGACGCCAAAGGGATTTGGAACGGCTTTGCCAATCCTGAGCATAAATAAGCACAGAGGGGTCGGACCTCATCCTTTTCTTCCCAGTCCAGAATTTTAATGAAGCAGTTTCGACATCTCGGAGTTCAACTTTCTCCCCACTGAACCACCGAAAACTCTAGGAACTGAGAGTTTTAAATTAAATGTGGAATAAAATGAGGACTATTTAACCAAGCAATCCAATATTAATTTAATTTTTGCATGGGTTCAGAATATCTGAATATCAGCTCCTTTGTGTATTTGTGTAGGCTTTTACTAAAAAAGTGTTCATTTCTGCCATCAGGTCACATTTTTATCCAGGCTCACTGTTTATTTGTAGCAAAGTTCATTTTTTTTCTCCTGCAGGCAATGCATTGAAAAAGATATACATGTGCACACACACACACACACACACACACACACACACACACACACACACACACACACACACCGTGGCATGGCTCTTGGTATTGGTTGTTGGTATCAAGTATTGATATAAGTATACAGAAATGGTCGATCTGGGATTTTCACACACAACAGTATCTAGAGTTTACACACAATAATGTGAAAAGCAAAAAAATAAATAAAAAAAAAAAAAAAAAAAAAAAAAAAAAAAAAAAAAAAAAAAAAAAAAAAAAAAAAAAAAAAAAAAAAAAAAAAAAAAAAAAAAAAAAAAAAAAAAAAAAAAAAAAAAAAAAAAAAAAAAAAAA